>CM038219.1:149714896-150018838 GCA_021442155.1 Cymbidium sinense | reverse complement strand
TCAATAGTTGACAATTTCCAAGGTGGTGGGGAAGCATTGATTAGGAACCAATTCTCAGAAAACTCAAAAATTATGGCAGATAATTTCATAGTGTCATTCTTCATGATGTTACTTGATGACATTGACTTGTATGGAAGGGGTAGAATTGAATCTAGAGGATTTTAACTCATTCGAGGTTGTTTGTCAAAGTGTTACTTGATGACGTTAACCTGTATGAAAGAGGTCGAGTTGAATCCACCAAGAATTTTTGATCCATTCGAGGTTGTTTGTCGAAGTACTACTTGATAACAGTAACCTATATGGAAGAGGTTTAATCGAATATGGTGATGATTTTTGATCCATCTGAGGTTGTTTGTCAAAGTATTACTTGATGATGTTAACCTATATGGAAGAGGTCGAATCGAATCCGCTGAGGATTTTTGACCCATCTAAGGTTGTTTTTCAAAGCGTTACTTGATGATGTTAACTTATATGGAAGAAGTCAAATTGAACCTGCTAAGAATTTTTGACCCATCCGAGGTTGTTTGTCAAAGTATTACTTGATGACGTTAACTTGTATGGAAGAGGTCGAATCGAATCCGCCAAAGATTTTTGACTCATTCGAGGTTGTTTGTCAAAGTATTACTTGATGACAGTAACCTGTATGGAAGAGGTTGAATTGAATCCGTTGAGAATTTTTGACCCATCAGAGGTTGTTTGTCAAAGTGTTACTTGATGACGTTAACCTATATGGAAGAGGTCGAATCGAATCCGATGAGAATTTTTGTCTCATCTGAGATTTTTTGTCAAAGTGTTACTTGATGATATTAACCTGCATGGAAGAGGTCGAATTGAATCCGCTAAAGATTTTTGACTCATCCGAGGTTGTTTGTCAAAGTATTACTTGATGACAGTAACCTGTGTGGAAGATGTTAAATCAAATCCACTGAGGATTTTTGACCCATCTGAGTTTGTTTGTCAAATTATTATTTAATGGCGTTAACTTGTATGGAAGAGGTTGAATTGAATCCGCTGAAAATTTTTGACCAATCCAAGGTTATTTTTCAAAGTGTTACTTGATGATGTTAAGCTGTATGGAAGATGTCGAATTGAATCTGCTAAGGATTTTTGACCCATCCGAGGTTGTTTGTCAAATGGTTATTCGATGATGCTAACCTGTGTGGAGTAGGTATGAAGTTATGACTTATCTGAGATTGTTTGTCAGAGTGCTACTCGATGACGTTAACCTGTGTGGAAGAGGTTTGATCAACTATCCTTGGGATTGATCATCCCCCGACCAAGACACAACGTGAGTTGTGCATTTCTCAAGTGGAAGAATTGAAATGAAGAAGATCATTTATGTGCAACAAGTTTGAAAGAAAAAAACTATAAACTCATTACTTTGATAATGTTGGTGATACAATATTATCATAAAATAACCTAAAAAGAGGAATGATATAAATTTTTAGAGAGAGTTAACAAACAAAGACAGAGGTGTAGAGGAAAAGACAAACAAGATACAATAAATGCAATATTTATGTACCAAAATTACGAATAACACACTGAGATACTTCATATTCCAAGTTCTAGGGAAGATATTTTCTCTGGATCATTGATCATAGCTTGACAGTTGGTCATCTGATAATGAAACAGGGAGCAAACCTTCTACAACCAAAGCCCTTTAAGGTACTTCTTCATCTCGAAGGTTAAAATTCTCGATGTTGAAAGTCACCGAAGGGCGTGGTTGAGCTTGTCTGAGGTAATATGATTGTGTTATTTGTTGATTTTGTTGACTACTGATTCTCAACTAAGGTTGGCTTAAGATGAGGTGGCGGCAAATATTGATTGGAGGGGTCATCGCCACCAACCACCATCGCCGGTCATCGCCGCCAACCACCGTCGCCGGTCGTCGCCGACCATCATCGGCTGCCGCCATCGGCCACCACCATCGATCATCGTCGTCATCAACTACCACCGTCGGTCACCGCCACCGACTACTACCATCCATCTCTGCCGACCACCTCCACCGGCTGTTGCCGTTGGCCTCCGACCCCCGTTCACCATCACGGACTGCCACCAACAAATGTTACAGCCCAACTACTCACATGCTGTTTGGATCTGGATTCCCATTGTCATGCTTTCTCATACAATTCTATAATCCCGTTATCGGGAAAACTTAAAGTTGTGCTTCGAAGTAGATATATAGTGGAAAAGTTTTACTGGGCGACGCCCTGTGATTTTTTCCCTCTCTTTCTGGGATTTTTTCACGTAAAAATCCTGAAATTTTTTGTTCATTCTTCAAATATCTGTGTGTGCGTTGGATTTTACAACAAGGCTAAGATGTAAACTTTTATTCTACCGCAACTGATTTTCTAGCACACAATAAGGCGTATGATGAAACCTCAATAAAACATCATCCAAATCCATCTGAGCAAGAATAACCCACATATTTAATTACAACAACAAGAATCTGTTGCTGCGATCCAAAAGTAGAACATTATACTTCACAGTCATCATCTTCACAACCGATGCACTGATACCACTTTTCAAAAAAAATAAGGTAATAGAAGCACAACCAAAGTCAAGAACAAAGCTTTTTAGAGATACAACGTAACTATAAAAGTATACAAATAGAAAATTACATACTAGATTTTATGTGAAAACCCTATAGAAAGGGCAAATATGAGAGATAGAGGAGAATAATGCACTAATAAAAAAGAGATTATAAAAGAGAAAAGTGATGGCCAAGAACAAACTCAAAAACACTCTCTCAAAGATTGAAAGTACATTTCACAAACACTCCTACTATAAAACTCATAAAGAAGGGTTAAGTTCCTTGTACCAAATGCATCGATATTTATAGAGTTCTACAATACACCTTATAAAAAAAATATTTAAAAGGAACCAATATAATAAGAGTATACAAATTGCAATCTAAATGTCATAATAAAATCAATCCAATGATAGAGATCTTTGATTTATGTGCTTATACTTTCTAATTAAAACTAAAGCATATGAATTATAATCTTTATGATTCTCATAGACTCTCCTCAAATTTGACAAAACTAAAATTTGAATTATGATGATTAAATTATAATTCAAGCTGATTTTGTGTGATTCCAATTTATTATTATTTTTTTTAAAGCCATTTGATTATTACATTATTATTTGAGTCCTAATTCTACTATTTATTATTCTTAGTAACAAAAAAATCTTACCTCACCTAATAATCTGTAGTTTATGAATGCTTTGTTTCCTTGCAAAAGTTACATCAAATCATTTTGATTGCAGTAGGAAGTCTTAACTCTAAATTGCTCAACATCACCTAATAAACGGTATCAAAGTTGATCATTCGACTAAAGGTGCGTTTGGTGCGACGTTGGTAGTACAATATGATGTCGCACTGCATCGCAGTGTCGTTTGGGACACTACAATTTGCTTGTGTTTTAAAGAATTTGCTGCTAGAAAGTTCCGTTTCCAACACCTAGCTCCATGCGGTGACATCCAGAAAGCTGCGATTTAACTATTTAAAAATAAAAAAAATAAACGACATATTATTCTGCAACACCTCCATCACTAAGGGCTTTTATCGAGCTTTTTGTAAAGAAGATAAATGAAAAATGGAAATGTACATATGTAAAAGATAGCTATATGTATGAGCATATATATAAATAAATCATAGCATAAGCATATTTATACAATTTCGAATACAACCGTCAAGGTATCTTTATCTACGTGAGTGGATTATCCTCATGGTAATAAGAGCATCAATAAGCAACACCACCAAGAAACACGTCTTTATCATGGAGTAGGCTCTCAGTTAGCCAGTAACCATCCCAGCATCCACCAATCCTCTGTTCATAAGTGCTTTTAACTTCAGAGTTCACTCAATGTGAAGTGGAGGTAAAGAGCAATGGAAAGAAAGGCAAACCTGAACCATGGTAAACTGGAAGATTTCTTCTTCCTCGGGCCGCGAACCTTGGAACAAAACTCTCTGTTTAAACTGATCCTATAATATGATCATCAGCAAAAGAAAACATCAATTATATACGGTTGTACAGCAAGACTGTCGGAAAGCAGTAAGATGGAATAGCGAACAAGTTTACAGTATAAACTAAGGTGCACTGCAATACCTCTTTCACCCACAAACTGCTTAGAATCTTATGTTCCTTGTGGCAAAGAAGAACTCGGTAAGTTGAATGGTGGAATAATCTCCTGAATCGCTCAAACTATAAGAAAATGGCCATATCGGATCACAAAAAAATAAAGTTACTTCAAGATTCTGACTCTATCATAACCATTTGTTATGACATTTGTTTTTGGCGTCAATTCCCTGCCTTTCAGTTGTATGACAAAAAAAAAGAGAGTCAGGTAAATGCATTAAAATCGCAGCTTGAACACATATTGTACTGAATAAAAGGTAAATAGGTTATCTTGGCACCAAAAATAGAAACCAAGAATATGTATCAGTGGTAATAAAGAATAAGAATTCTGCTATTAAGCTGAATATACATAAGAAGAAAAAAGTAAGGTTCTTCCAAAATACCAGAAAGCTGATGGAACAAGGATTAAACGGCAGAAAAATATAAAAAACCCAAACATATTGAACACAGAAAACCATCGCAAGAAACATACCATTCAGGGGCAATCGGGGTTGGAGGCGTAAGAAGCCCAACGAGAGTAGGGTTTTATTTCGGAAGCCTACAATAGGCTTTTGACGGGATCGGAGATGAGAGTGTCATCGTCTCTCCACAATATCTTCGACCTTCCTCCCCAAACTGCTCTTATCCCACTTTTCTTTAAATTTTAGAAGAATTATGCATCTAAGATTAACAAAAAAAAAGTTTTTATATTTATGAATGTCACTATTAAAATTTAGTGAATTTTAAATTTCAATATTTGATTAAAAATGACAAATATTAATAAAAAATATAATGATCACAAACTAATTTTCCTAGCAATTAGTTCAATCTCTTTCAATAGACCACTTTAGATTCATAATGTAAAGGGCTAATCAGTTTCCTCTTGAATGATTCCTAAATCATATATCATAATAGTGGAGATCTAGCTCTAATACTAACCTTTTCCTTGTCAGACAACCTCACTATATGAGGTTTGTTTATTCTTACACATCCCATCTTATCTATGATAAATATATGATTTTATTCTTACCTCATCGGGTCATTATTCAACCATCATCACGTCATCATCGACCACCGGCCGTGGTCAGTGCCGCACCCTCGATCATCATCATGATGACCTTCATCGCGGTGTCCACTTGCATTCATCATTTACAAGCCATTTACAATCACTATATATAATTTGTTGTCGATTGATTCCCATTGTCCTTCTCATATACAATTATGTAATCCGTTATCGGAAGATTTTGTACTCTAAAACAAATACATAGTGGAAGAATTTTTTGGGCTGGCCCGTAGTTTTCCTTCTTTTCAAGATTTTTTCACGTAAAATTCGAGTTCTCTTATTAATTCTTCAACATCTATGTGTCGGATTTAAATAAAGCTAAGCGTAAATTTTATTCTACACGGTTTTCTAGAACGCCTTGATGCCATCGGGGAAAAAAACCTCAATCACAATTTGAACACCCGCATCATGATAAGCGCATATTTCGTGCTCGAACGCCACTCAACTCCATCACTCTCGAAACCAATCCTTGAACCAAGGACGCCAAGCTTCTGCCTCACTTCCTCCTGATAGGCGTGACCTTGTCGGTGAAGGCGCAATAGGAATCTCTTTAGAAGATCGTATGCGCCAAATGGAAGAGTCTCAAAATGAGATGATCCTACTTTTATGAGGAACACGACCGCCACTACCATGGAAAACACATATTTCCCAAGATCGATCGTTAGC
The DNA here is from genome assembly GCA_021442155.1 of Cymbidium sinense. Classification (NCBI taxonomy): domain Eukaryota; kingdom Viridiplantae; phylum Streptophyta; class Magnoliopsida; order Asparagales; family Orchidaceae; genus Cymbidium; species Cymbidium sinense. The sequence goes on along the minus strand of CM038219.1, from coordinate 150,012,988 downwards.
CGCGGGAGGTCAAAATGCTAATCTCCTTGATAATGAAGTTCCTCCGCTTTCAGACCGTGATGTCGATCTCCTTGACACTGCTAGTTCTACTTATCCATCCGCGTCAATCGCTAATCCATCAATTATTTTGGTAGCTTGGCACATTCGTCTGTTGACCACTGTCATGTTATATGTGCGAGTTACGATGCTTAATGCGGGCAATTTCACCTAGAGGCAATCATCCTCCTCCCCTCATTGAGGAGTCCTCACCTTTAGAAGCTATATATTCTTGAACATCTTATTCCCATAGGTTTTAAGCTTAGAGCATTGATTCCATGATACAAACCCATATGAACACATCGACTATTACAGGACCATCATGCATATCCAACGAGCTCTTGACACACTGCTTTGTCAGGTCTTTCCCGTTACCCTCAAGGGGCAAGCTCATACTTGGTTCTACTCCCTTCCAAGGGGATCCATCCATACCTTTGATGAACTTGCCAAGATCTTTGTGGAATAGTTTATTATAAACCGAAAGATTATTAAAGATTCCTCCCATCTCTCCGACATTCATCAAAATGAGGGTGAATCAATTAAGGAATACTTCCAGAGGTTCTCCTTAAAAGCTTGTCAAATACCTGGGGTAGACCATGATTTACTAAGAGGAGTTTTCCGGTCACGGACCTTTTACATCACTAATGCGAGATACGGTCCGCTCATATGCCGACTTGGTTTATCGTGTGGAAGCACAAATTTCTATTGATGAGGCTATTAATGCCATAGCAAACAATTTGAACAATATACAGGAAAACTTAAGAGCACCCTAGGAAATCCAGACTGACAGTCCCATCAAAAGAAACAACAAGGCAGTCGTAATCTCCACGACCCTCACATCAACGACGTAAACCACGACCAGAAAAAGAATACACACCACTGAACACATCCCATGTTAACATCCTGATAGCTATTCGAGATGAAGAAAATATCAAGTGACCACATCCACTGAAACCAAATTCAGGAAATCAGTAGCAATATTATTACATCTATCGAAGTCATGGACACACTACTGAGGCATGCAAACAACTCAAAGAAGAAATCAAGAGGCTCATTCAACAAGAATATCTACGTCGATTCGTGAAGAATCAATCGACTCAAACAAACATAACTCCAACTGGGGGGCAACAGGATAATCATTACAGAAACAACAAAATAGTCATCAAACAGTTGGGAAAATTGAAACAATCGCGGGAGGACTAATACTATCTAATCGAGTTCTCATTATCACCTCTGAAGAGCCAGAGTTCAAGAGATCTCGTATTGATCATTCCATCGCTTTTAATAACTCAAACTTAGAAGGAGTCTATGTTCCTCATCAAGATCCACTTGTTATCAGCGTAGCGATCGGTGACCCATGCTATAATGTTAAGAGAATTTTTATTGACAATGGGAGTTCTGTTGATGTCTTATTTTACTCCATATTTCTTAGCATGAGCTTGATTAGGGAAAAGCTCCAACCCGCTGCAGGACCATTATACGGGTTTGATAATCGCCCTGTGCGAGTGGAGGGGACAATCGTCCTTCCTGTTGTCCTCAGAGAGTTCCCTCGACAAGGGACTCATTCAATCAAATTCATGGTGGTCAAGTTAGTTCAGCATATAACGCTATCTTCGGAAGGCCCCTCCAATCAATTTTCGGTCCTATCGCTTCTGTATCTCATATTAAGATGAAATTTTCAACCCCTGTTGGGGTTGGGGTGGTCTGAAATCAACAGATAGCACAATCATGTTACCTCAGACAAGCTTCAACCACGCCCTCTACCTCGAAGATTTTAATTTTTGAGATGAAGAAGTACCCCGGAAAGCTTCTCCTGTCGAAGACTTGCTCTCTGTTGCATTATCAGATGACTAACCGCTACGAAGAGTGCAAGTTGGATCCGTGCTTTTTTGAATTTGATACCTTTAAATTTTTTTTTTTAAATTATAATTTCCTGCAATAAAATATACTATATATATATATATATATATATATATATATATATATATATATATATATATATATATATATATATTATTTGCAGAGCTATTTACCTGAACTCTAATAATATAATATCACGTTCAATTGTTACATAATTATTATATAACAGTTATAAAATATCATATATTAACTATAAAATAATATAATAATATATGTATAAATATAATATATTATTACATAATTATCTTAAATTAATATATAATACTATATAGTATTTTATAAGAGTATTTACATACATAATATATAATTTTTATATATTTATATATCTAATATTTAAACATAGATATTTATTTATATAATATCTAAATTTTTATTATTATAATAAAAATAGTATTTTTTTTTAAAAAATTTTAAATAAAATTTATTTTTTGAATCATAAAAAAATATTATATTTATAAATATTAAATTTTAGATATTAGATATGTAATTATATTATATATATATATATATATATATATATCTTATATATGTATATATATGACACTATATATATCATATAAAATTATATATACAAATTAAATATATATCTCTGCTGTCAATTATCAATGAAAATCTTCTCAATTCACATAAATCCTAACCGCTAAATATTCAGTTCTGAGATGAAGAACCTCCTTCTTCCATAGCCTTCCGAGCCATAACAGCAAACACCCCCACCCTTTATATATATATATATATCCGACAAAACCTTTTTCCCAATAGCCTTCTCGCAGCTGTCAATGAACCACGGCTCCAATTCATCAAAAGTATTGACCAGCATTCCATCCGTGGCCTCCTCGGCGGCGTAAAACTTCTCCCTGACGTTATCAAGCGGCGGCGAATCCACCCATCTCCTCGCGTGCGCCTTCATCACCTCTATCTTCACCGGCATCTCTGGCAACTCAAACCCCCGAAACTCATCGTCGATCTCATCCAACACCCTACTCCTTTTCAGCACAACATTGCAATAGGTATAAAAGCAAGATAGTCCTTGAAAAACCAATTATATATTACATAATTTATATAATATTTCATGTTTTTATTTGAATGATAATTTAATAATTTTACCTTCTTAATAATTTTTTTATCTCATATTACAAAAAAAAAAATTATATTTTTGTCCACTTTTAAAATAGAAGCTAAATCAAGACATAAATATAAGATCACTATCATTATTATTTGAGTAGAAAGAAAATATAACTTAAAAATGAGCAACACTTTTAGTTGCTTGTTGCCCTTATGCACCAAAATGAAAACTTAATAACTAAATCAAAGCTAACAAATTCTACTTAGGCATTGAACTAACTTAAGAGAATCCAAATGTTGTTTGCTAGATAAGAAAGTATAATATTCTCAATGATATTGTCTGCTAGTTGATAGTATTTGCTAGATAAGAAAGTATAATAATCGTCGATATTCTCAATGATATGCCTTAATATTTATCAATAATTAAATGATCATTGTTTTTATGCACATATGAGCATTTAGATATAAAAAATTGCATCTTATACATTCAGAGTGCAAAAACTATCCCATGAAATCTAATAAAGATATTTCTTCTAATTATTTGATTTTTTTTCTCTCTCTTTATTAAATCATTCTTTTTCACTTTTGTCAGAAATACTAACAAGAAGCTGACTTTTGTTGTTGAATTTTTCTTTTGGCTTGATATTTTTTTATCTTTTATTTTGGACATTTGAATCAATTTAATAGAAAACTCATACACATAATACATATGTAAGACTTAAACTCTAGATGCTTTGTTGAAAATAAATATCTCAATCACTAGACTAAAGACAAAATTTAAAAAATAAATACATTTTAAATTGTAGTTAACAAAATAAGTATCATTTAAAAAAATTATTTTAGGTATAGTCGCCCCTTAAAGAGATGACTTGGATACAATGTGGCAGCCACGTGGCTTTGCAGCACTGAGATAGCTGCCTCAGATGTATTGAAGCTAGTCGCCCATCTAACGGAGACTAGCGTTGTTTGTCTTAGTGCTAGTCGTTCGTTAAATGTGGGACTAGCTTGGGGCATAAAATCGACCAATCGGCCCCCTTACATGAGTTGATCCGCTGCGTGAGACCCGGTCCACGATTTCCTTCTTCCGCAAGCACCCGAGGCATCCAAGCTCTCCTATCGGCCTTCCCACCTTCTGACAGCCGCCGCCAACGTCCGATTGCCACCCATTATTGGACCGTCGACGCTACGTCGGCCGACAGTCGCCTGACAGCCGTCCGAACCTTTTTTCCTTGGCCGACAGCCTCATCCCATGCATCCGACACCCTTCCTTTTCGTACGATTGCCCGTGGAACCCAACATTGACTTTCAACGATGATTCCAACGGCTCTTTTCCTTTTAGGGAAGTTTCTGGCGACACATTCTGAGGTTCTTAGCTCACATTGACGTCGATCTTCGTGAATGCTCAGTAAATCTCTAATTTTTTCATGTGTAATTGATTATGTTGTGTGTATTGCTAGAATTTGGTTTAGTGTTTTAGTTTTTGTAGTGGAGTTGTAGTTTAGGGATTTAGGGTGTAATTTTGGGTGATTACATCATTAATTGTGGTGTTAATATATGTCAGGCTTAGGTAGAAGATCCAGCTGGGAAGTTTTTACCTATGAGTCACTTTTTCGTCCGCAGGACTATCACGCGACTTCAAGATCACGCATTTGAGGGCCACACCATCTTTGATCATCCACCACGCACGATGATACACCTATGAGTAGTGCGATTTCATGCAAACGATGAAGGCGTTAGCTGTTTAGGATAGTATGTCATGTGTGTCTATACTACATTGATTCATGTATATTTTTTATTGTACTATCAGAGATGTATCATTTTTTTTGTATTGTAATCTTACTTATCTTAGATTTTTATTATATTGCACTATTTTGATAATCCTCTATTTGTTTGGATACAAGTAATAGCTCTAGCATACATATCTTTCATGACTATTCCTCTATGTGTTTGGACACAAGTAATAGCTCTCGCATATATATATATATATATATATATATATATATATATATATATATATATATATATATATCATTGATGACTTAAAACCAATCCTTGATGTAATCCAACTGAAATAGGAAAATAGATTGTTATTCCTCTATGTGTTTGGACCCAAGTAATAGCTCTAGTATACATAGCTCTAGTAAGATCTACTATTTCCTAAACTCTCCAAAAAACATATCTTGGAACTTTAACACATACTTTCCCTAAATCAACAAATATCACATGACAATTATTTTTTAAAAAAATTATTTGTAGGCTACTCGCCCGGGTGACTAGCCTGCAGACTTATAGAGCTAGTCACCGACTAGTTCTCGTCCCATTCAGGAACAACTGCCTTGTCACGTCGGATTTGACGTGGCATGGAAGTCGCCATTAAAGAGGCGACTATACCTAAAATAAATTTTTTTAATGACACTTATTTTTAAAATTTAATCTAGACTAAATTGACTTACAACTTTTAGTATGAAATGACTCCAACCTTTTCATTGAAGGAGATGATTCGGGACATGAATTTAAGCACGCATTTTATAATTTATTCTATTCTTAAAAAGAAGTAAAACTTTAGTGAGTTATGATGGCCCATGTATCGCATACATAAATATGATATTATAAATATTTTTCACCAAGAATTGTTATAAATAATGTTTTTATCATTGTTAATTTTATGTTAACATACATCTTCGTTAATAATGACTCATTTAAAAATTATTAAATTCTTATATATATATATATAATAAATTAAAATTTGTAAGGGGTTTTTTAATATATATATAATAAATATTAAATTTAAAAAAAAATTTATATGCATTAAATTATTTTAAGGGATTCATATCTTTAAATAAAACTAATTATGAATAAGAATATATTATTAATAAAAAGTTGGTTTTAATTTTTTTCTTTAAATAAATCTTTACATTTGCATAATAACCATTTTTTTTTTCATGCATGTAAGGACAATCATATCCCGTTTACGTACGCAGTTTCGTACGTGATATTCATTTTTCCAAAGTTATAAAATAAATTTCATGAAACAAATATATTAAAAAAAATTTCCACAAGGAATCGGTCGTGCAAAGTGTTCGAATGTAAAAAATTAAATTACAATATTTCTACTTTTTTATTTTCAGTTAAATAAATTTTTTATTTTTTAAAATTGCACATTTCATTTAATATTAGTTAATGCTATTATAAAATTTAACATTAACTAAATAATACTTTAGCCTTTGCCTTATTTCAATTATCATTACAACCTTTTTCTTAAACCTTTAATATTCTTATATATATATATATATATATATATATATATATATATATATATATATATATATATTCATTTAATAAACATTTTTTGATTATTAAATAAGGCTTAAGCTTTTTCTATATTAACGTTCGCAATGATGTTAAGAACATTGTTATTTTTCCAAAAGCTTTTGTTGTTTTATTTTATTTTATTTTTCTCATCTCATTCTTCGTTGAATGCCCATATTTTAATATTTAGCATTTGACTCGTTTTATAATAATGGGTTATCGATTATTGATTTTTTTTCATATATTTTTTCCTTACATTGGTCAAGCGGAACTGTTATTTTAAGAGCAAATAAAATTTCAAATTTTTGATTCTAAATTATTGCAGAACAGCTCATTCGCATTCGCTAAGGGCATCTTTGCGATAAATTTTGTTTTGTAGTTTTTATTTTTATTTTTATGTTATTTTAAAATATATATTTATTTCATATATTTTTAAAAATTTTATTTTTATTTTAAAACATAAATCACATTATTTTTAAAATACTTTCAGTTATTTTGAATATTTTTAAAAATAATTATCATAATTAAATATATTTTATTTTAAATTAAAATATAAATATAATGAATAACATTATTGTCGAAAGAATTAAAATAACAAACAAGCAAAATGGATGTGATGTTTTGTTAGTGTGGACTAAGCTCTTAAAGTCCAAAACATCCTCATAAAATCCCTTCCCAAGCTTCCAAATGTCCTCTCTCTCATTTCTCCTTCATCTCTATCATCTCAAATTTCTTCTCTTCTCCAAAATTTATATTTATTTCTTTAAAAGCCCCAAATCGATCAATCATATCCTTTGATATGTTGCCATAACTCAGTGAGTGACGACAGCCAAAAATCTTTTAATGAAATGATATGATTTTGTTTACGATCAGAATACTCCTTAACTGCAGCGCATATCCAATGCCTAGTTTTTATGGGCATCGAGAACCATGAAAAGAGACTCAGTATGGAGCATCACTATCTATTTGATCAAGTTCAATACTTGATCAAGTGGTGGAGGAAAAAAAAAGTCTAATTAGGTGTATAACTTATACATTTTTTTTATTTTAGTATTTAATTTATTTATTAAGTTTAGGCACTCATTATGCTTTATTTTAGTTTTTTAATATAAGGTAATATTCTTTCTATTATTGCAAAAAATATTGTAATCATATAATTTCAATTTTATATCCATTTAAAATAAAATAAAATATTTCAGTAGCCCATTGATTATAACAATATTATTTTATTATATGTAATAATTTTAAACATGAACACATAAGTAGATATTAGACCTAAAAGTTAAGTGGTACAAAGAGCAAAGAGTCAAAAACAAGTCCAAGGGAAGGATATTATGAGTTTAGGAAAAAATAATCCATCAAAGAGCAATTTACAAGCCATTTATAATTAAGCTCTCGATTTTCAATATAGCCACTTATTGCTAAGCAATTCATCTTCTTGCATTTAATAACATCATACATATTTAGGTTTAAGATGTAATGTAAGTATGCACAAAATATATCATCATCAATTAATCAAATAGATAAGCTAACAAAACAATTAGATATTAGTTGATTATTATGAATCAAGATTTTAAATAGATAGTTATTTTGAATGTTTTTAAAAATAATTATCATAATTAAATATATTTTATTTTAAATTAAAATATAAATATAATGAATAACATTATTGTCGAAAGAATTAAAATAACAAACAAGCAAAATGGATGTGATGTTTTGTTAGTGTGGACTAAGCTCTTAAAGTCCAAAAACATCCTCATAAAATCCCTTCCCAAGCTTCCAAATGTCCTCTCTCTCATTTCTCCTTCATCTCTATCATCTCAAATTTCTTCTCTTCTCCAAAGTTTATATTTATTTTTTTAAAAGCCCCAAATCGATCAATCATATCCTTTGATCTGTTGCCATAACTCAGTGAGTGGCGACCGCCAAAACACTTTTAATGAAAATATATGATTTTGTTTACGATCAGAATACTCCTTAGCTGTGGCGCATATCCCATGCCTAGTTTTTATGGGCATCGAGAACTATGAAAAGAGACTCAATATGGAGTATCACTATCTATTTGATCAAGTTCAATACTTGATCAAGTGGTGGAGGAAAAAAATGTCTAATTAGGTGTACAACTTATACTTTTTTTTATTTTAGAATTTAATTTATTTATTAAGTTTAGGCACTAATTATGCTTTATTTTAGTTTTTTTAATATAAGGTAATATTCTTTCTATTATTGCAAAAAATATTGTAATCATATAATTTCAATTTTATATCCATTTAAAAAAAATAAAATATTTCAATAGCCCATTGATTATAACAATATTATTTTATTAAATGTAATAACTTTAAACATGAACACATAAGTAGATATTAGACCTAAAAGTTAAGTGGTACAAAGAGCAAGAGTCAAAAACAAGTCCAAGGGAAGGATATTATGGAGTTTAAGAAAAAAATAATCCATCAAAGAGCAATTTACAAGCCATTTATAATTAAGCTCTCGATTTTCAATATAGCCACTTATTGCTAAGCAATTCATCTTCTTGCATTTAATACATCATAGCAAAGTCATCTTAGACCAAAAATCAAAGTTTTCATTAATTAAAACCAAAATCCAAATTATTAAGTTCAAAACCGAACCAAATTACTCAAAAACTTTGGTTCGGTTTGATTTTTTGGTTAAAACCAAATAATGCACACCCCTACTAATTTCTCAAATTATATAATTTGACTCCTTCAAGATTCTTATTGACATTCTTTATATTTTATCTAGATTCATTTTGATTCTTTATTAGGTAAATGAAAACCCCAAAAATTTTCTTAACTTTCACTTAAAATGTATTTCAATAGAGTGAACCTCATATTAAACTTCTGTAGAGCGGCAAATATCTCAAAATCTAGAATTTTATATTTGGAGGTCTTACCTTTACAAGTAGTCAATATTAACTTAAATACTTCTCCTTGATGGTGGTGGGTGGTCTTTTTATGAAATTTAAAGCCTTAAAAGGCCATAGATTTTTAGCATAATATCTAAAGATGACTTTTGAAGTTTTTGAATGTATAATGAAGAGTTTATGATGAGATAAAAGTGAGAATATCTAAGCTAGTCCAACTTGACCTAGTTTATGATAATTTGACATATCACTTTAAGGAACAAGCTTTAAGTGAGGTAGATGGGTGAAAATACTTGTGGATGATTAGTTCAGAATGTAAATTTATGATCTATAATGGCCGGTTAAAATTATTAGGACTTATTATGAGGTGGGGTGAGGGTGGTGGGGGTTTAGTTGTGAAGACTAAAGCTAAGTTGTAAGTGATAAAGTATAAGTATAATTGATTGGAATGATGTTGTAAGCTTATGAAGACAAAGTATAAGGCATATTGGATAGTTGAAAATGAGGTTAATAAGTATAGAAAAAAATTAAAATAAGTTAACTTAGAAATTAGAGGTAAAAGAAAGAAAGTAATGTTGATGACTAACACTATTACTAAGGATTGTTAAGATTAGCCCCTTAGGATCTTATAACCCTAATTCCATTAATTTTAAATACAGATTAATTAATATCTAAGCCTAAAACCCCTCTCACAAGATAATGACATGGAAACTCACAACATTATTTAGTGTGGAAAATGTAACATCATATATTTCTCTTATGTCAATTTGATGTATGACTATAAGATGTAATGTAAGTATGCACAAAATATATCATCATCAATTAATCAAATAGATAAGCTAACAATACAATTAGGTTTAAGATTTAGTTGATTATTATGAATCAAGATTTGAATGTTGAATTAAACGGAGAGGTTTAAGATTTAATGATTCAAGTGACCTTAAATAGGATAACATCATAAATATTAAAATTATGTTAATATGATTTACATGATGTAATATTGATATATTTTAATAATTTAATATATATTATATTCTAATTTAAGATATTTTTCTTTTAAATATCTTAAAATAAACCATGATTTTCATATTTGCCATCAAAGTTTATCACATATATCACAATTTTCATACATATTATTTAAATCCAATAATAGATTATAATTTTTTAAAATAAAAATAAAAAATTTAAAATTCAAACATAAGATCTAGATTTTAAATTGAAGGGATTTTTAAAATTTTATATGAAGATGACTTTTTATTTTACGATCAGATTAAGGAAAATGTGATAGTCATGACTAAATTATTTTATTTTTTATTTCTCCACTTAAACTCACATATTACATTCAATTTAAGAAAAATTATTACATGAACAGTTCATATATAAAAATTATATTCAAATTTCAATAACATAATGCTAAATGACATTTAGCCAACACACAGATACTACATATTATTATAAAATATTATGTATTATTGTTATTTAAGATTAATATATAATAATTATATATTAATTAAAAATCATATGATATTATTTTATTAAAATTAAAATTATAACTATTTTCTGCTTCACACGTAATAATCTCTCTCAAATTAAATCCTCAAAGCGGCCCGCATAGTTGATAAGTTCCTTCAAGTTCTGAGAAGAAGAACCTCCTTCTTCCATAGCCTTCTGAGCCATAAGTGCAAGCTCTCTCACCCTATTCCTCCTCGCTTCTGCCTCCTCCCCTCCTCCCATCAACTTCCTTACCGCCTCCTCTACATCTTCCCTCCTAATCACCCATTCCCCCTTCCCCTCCTCGACCGCCGCCACCACCTTCATCGGTGGCGACTTCACGCCCACTGCCAATCCAACTCTCAGCACATCCACCACCAATCTCTCGTTCCAAAATTGATCAGCAAACCTCGGCCAAGTCACCATCGGCACTCCCGCCGCTATCGCCTCAACCGTCGAGTTCCACCTGCAGTGCGTCATGAATCCCCCCACCGCCTCGTGCGATAAGATCACCGATTGTGGCGCCCACCCTCTTATCACGAGCCCAACCGATTTCGTCCTTTCCTCGAACTCCGATATCCACGCGTCGATGGCGGTGACGGTGACGGTGGCGGTGTCGTCGGCGTCGGTCTCCTTCACTACCCAGATGAAGGAGATTTTAGATGCTTCGAGAGCGTGCCCGATCTCTATGAGTTGGAGGAAGGGGTTGCAAGATATGCTGCCAAAACTGACAAGAATGACTGAGTTGCTTGTTCTTCCGTTCAGCCACTGGAGGACAACGCCGGCGTCGATGGAAGAGGGTTTTCCTCGATCAGCCCTATCCGCTATGTCCTTGTTATAAAGAGATAGTGGTCCGATTGTCCATACCTTATTAATTTAGAGAGTTACTTAGTAATTGGCTCGAGAAATAAATAATCTTTTGTTTATAAAAATATCGATGTAAAATAAATTAAAAAAAATGGGATTCATAATATCAATTTGTGTATCAAAAAAATTACGGAGAATTAAAAATCCGAGAAAACCTTTTTCCCAACAGCCTTCTTGTAGTTGTCTATGAACCACGGCTCCAACTCATCAAAAGTATTGATAACAATCCCATCCACCGCCTCCTCGGCAGCGTAAAACTTCTCCCTGACGTTATCAAACAGCGGTGAATCCACCCATCTCCTCACGTGCGCCTTCATCACCTCTATCTTCACCGGCATCTCCGGCAACTCAAACAGCTGAAAGTCATCCTCAATCTCATCCAAGACCTTCGTTCTACTTAGCACCATAGAGCAATAGATATAAAAGCAAGAAGGCCCATGAAAAACCAGTCGCGGAATCCCGAATTTTCTCGCCACCTCTACCGTCCAATAATGCATGCTATCGGCGATGATGCAGTCGGGCTTCGGCGTGGAGCTTCGCTGCATATAACTCTCGAGCTGAGGAGAGAGTAAGGGAAAGGCTTCGATGAATGGTTTGAGGAGATCCTCCGATGTGACGAGATCGAAATTCTCGCAGCCTTCGGGAAGACCGGCTTCGGTGGACGGGAAGCGGAGTTCGACGAAGTGGATGGGGACCTTGGAGTTGTGGATTCGGTTTATGATGGGGCGGATGCGGCGTTGGGGTGGTGATGAAGCTGATGGTGGCGCCTCTGTCGGCGAGGAGACGAGCCATGTCGACGGTGGGGATCATATGACCTTGAGCCATCAGAGGGACGATGACAAAGTGAGGCATGACTGAAGCTCAAATAAATGTCCTAAGCGACGGCTTTCCTGGTGGATTGGTGGTCAGGGTGGCTTATATAAACGTTGTTGTTTGCTTAAGTTGCTAGAAAATAAGTTAACGAAAGCACAATTAAAATCACGAATAATATTTTTTAGGGATTTAATAGAAGAGATACATTAAAAAAGTATGAAAAAGAAAAGACACTAACTTTTAGGTGAAAATTTTCTTAGAAAGGGTAAAAAGCACAAACATAATAAAGTAATACAATAACACAATAATTAAAAAATATTATAAAAGAGGGAATTGGCAAGAAGAAGAAACTTAAAAATACTCTCTCAAAGATTAAAAATAAATCTCATACTCCCACTATAAAATTCATAAAGAAAGAATTAAGTTTCTTGTAGTAAGTGAATGTGTATTTATAGTATTTTATGAGCTAAAAAAAAATTTAAAAGGAATCAATAAAGTAAGTATAGATATCTGAAACATTAAAGGTGGACGAAGTGAAGATATCATCAGGTAAATCCACAACATATGCATTATCGTTGATTCGACGAGAAATAGGGAGTGGTCCCAATTTGCGTGGGCTGAGTTTGTTATACGTTCCAGGAGGAAATCTCTCTTTGCGGAGTCGTACCATAACCAAATCACCTGGGTGGAAAACCTTTTTACGTCGGTGGGTATCTGCGACTTGTTTGTAATGTGCATTAGAGGCTTCAAGTTGTGAGCACATACTTCTTGAATCAGGTTAGTAGTATTTTCAGCCATAACAGTAGCCGACTTGCTCTTGCACCGAGGGATTACTGCCAAATCAATTGTGTGGTTAGGTGTTTTGGTGTAAACAATGCTAAATGGGCTTCGTTTAGTTGAACGGTTGGACATAGAGTTGTAGGCAAATTCGGCTTGGCCTAAGATGTTGTCCCATTTCCTAGAGTGATCTTGAACCAAGCATCGCAACATATTTCCAAGGTTCTTATTAACTACATCTGTTAGCCCGTCGGTTTGAGGGTGGTATGCCGAGCTAAGTTGTAAAGAAGTGTGCAATCGTCTCCACAGTTCTCGCCAAAAATGACCGACGAACTTGACATCACGATCGGATGTAATGCTACGAGGAAGCCCATGAAGATGAACGACTTCATGAAAGAACAAACGAGCGATGTGAACTGCATCAAAAGTCTTTTTACATGCTACAAAATGCGCCATTTTGGAGAACCAATCCACAATTACCATAATATAATCCATACCCCTTTGTGTTCGAAGCAATCCGATGATGAAATCTAAGGTAAGATCTTCCCAAATAGAATTTGGTACGGGGAGAGGGGTATATAATCTAGTATTCTCAGATGTACTCTTATGTTTTTGGCATACAGGACACCTTTCCATACAAGTTACATCTCTATTAAGTCTTGGCCAGAAAAAACGTTCTTGTACCTGTTCTAATGTTTTTCTCGTCCGGAGTGTGCTACAAGTCCACCATCATGCAATTCTTTAATCAGTTGGATGCGCAGGGAAGAATCTGGAACGCATAGTTAATTTCCCCTAAATAGAAACCCATGCCAAATGTAATAATCCTCAACAGGATGTAAATTCTTGCATTGATTCCATATGCTAGCAAAGTCTTTATCAACCACATATAGGTCTTTAATTCTCTCAAAGCCAGTTTCTTGCTTCCGTAATTGTGTAAGCAACGTAGCTCTTCGACTAAGGGCATCAGCAACTCTATTATGTATTCTTGATTTGTGTTTTAGCACAAAGCTAAATCATTGGAGGAATATAATCCACCTAGCATGCAACCTATTGATTATTTTTTGGGAATTAATGAATTGCAGTGCTTTATGATGTCTACATAAAATGAAATCTTGATGTAGCACGTAGTGTTTCCATTGTTTAAGTGCCCTGACAATAGCATATAGCTCTTGTTCATAAACAGTCTATTTCTACTGCGAGGAATTAAGCTTCTCACTGAAAAATTTGATAGATTTATTTTCTTGGGTGAGAAACGGCACCAATGTTTGAAGTCGGCTACTAAGAAAGGCTTGTCAAAATTTGGGATAGCCAGAATAGGAGCTAAACTAAGCGCTGCTTTAATTGATTCAAAACTAAGTTGCTGCTCCTTTCCCCACCTGAAAACGGAAGACTTTAGGCAATCAGTTATCGGGGACATCAGTATACTAAAGCCTTTGATAAATCCACGATAGAAATTGGCTAAGCCATGGAAACTCCTGATCTGAGATATGGTGGAAGGGGTTGGCCAGTCTTGAATAATAATGGATCCTATCCAATTCCTGCTGAAATTATGAAACCCAGAAAATGGACTTTTGGAGAAGCAAATTCACATTTATGAAGGTTGATATACAATTTTTGGGCGCGAAGGACTTCAAATATTTTGGTTAGATGAGTCAGATGTTCTTTATAAGATGCACTGAAAATCAGAATATCATCAAAGTAGACGACACAAAAAAGGCCCAGAAATGGTTTGAGTATCTCATTCATTAGCCTTGTTCTTAGAAAACCATTAGAGTAAAAGTATTCCCAATTGTGAAATCCAACACACACGTATGTAAAGAGTGAACAATAAAACTGCACACGTGAAAAACCTCAAAAGAGGGAAAACCACGGGCCTAGCCCAAGAAAAGCTTCCACTATGTATCTGCTTTGAGTACAAGATCTTCCGATCTTGGGATTACGATTGTATATGAGAAAGGGACAAGCTTTAGTAACATAATGTTGGCGGCGATATTGACGGATGTTGACAATATTGTCGACGATGTTGACGATGATGTCAACGTTAGTGGTCGGTGATGATGGTAGCATGGTACGACGGCAGCGGATCTATGGCGGCGGCGTACGATGGTTGACAACCGTCGAGTGGTGGCACGATTGTGCTTGGAGGATCTTTAGAGCTCTCTCCTCTCTCTTGCTTGGCCTCCCTTCTCCTTCACTTGTCCTCGGTTCAAAGATTGATTTTGTGAGTGACGAGAGTTGGAGCGGGCTCCGTTAATGATAGTATTGTGCCATAATGAGTGTTCACGAAATTGTGATTGAGGGGTTCTCTTCCATGACGGCAAACTATTGCGTGAAAACCGATTCTTAGAGTAAAAGTTTTTCCCTTCGTTATGAAATCCACACATTTAAAGAGTGAACAAGAAAACTCGAATTTTTCGTGAAAAATCTCAAAAGAGGAAAAAATCACAGCTGGTAAAACCACTATGTATCTATTTCAGAGTACAAAATCTTCCCGATAATGGGATTACATGATTGCATATGAGAAAGGAACAATAGCTATGTGACAACAATCAGGTTGTAACAGTTGCTAGTAGTAGCAGATGATGGTGAACTATGGAGCAATCACGGAAATGCGAGAATTACCGCGAAATCACGAGAACAATCTAATCACGAGAACAATCACTAGTAGAAGTCATCATGGTGGAGATCGACAGAGATTGACGACGGCAAGGATCAACGACGGTGGCGGCGGCGTGGCGCCGTCGAGTGGCGGCACGATTGTGCTTGGAGGATCTTTAGAGCTCTCTCATCTCTCTTGGCCTCCCTTCTCCTCCTTCACTCCTCATATGAGGAATAAGGGGCTATAGATTGGAGAGTGGCATCTGTAAATACATGCAAAACCCATTACCTCCACTTCATCGGACGGCTCAAAATGATCCCCTTGATCATATAAGGTATTTTGTTATTTGAATGCTCAAATGAAGTCGAATTGTAAGATCTTTGGCTTGTTGGAACCGCTCGTGCCATTTCGATTTGTATAAACACTTCATATTTGAGAGCTATTTAGGATTTAACTATCCCAAAGTTTCCAAAGATATTTTAAGAGCTTGATCTCGACCAGTTTCAACTTCGGATCAGCTTACTTTCAACATCAAGATTCGTGTTTCGACCAATAGTATTTTAAGTGTCATATCAAGCCTCATGAAAGTACTAGGCGTATTGCATAATCCAAACGGCATAACCTATGTTGCATAATTCAAATAAATATATATTTTAAAAGAAATATATCCAAATTGCATAATCCAAATGGCTTTGATGGTGGATAGATAGCAAAGGTGGCTTATAAAGGAGAAAATATTACACGCCGAGTCCGGATGTTGCTCTGTATTCAAATTCCAATTAAATTTGATATGTGTAATTTATTAGGATACTGACTCATGCTTATCTAGTTTTTTTTATATTTTTTAATAATTTGAGATATTTTTATGAGTAACTCTCATATTTGTGTATTCCTAAGATTTAAATTTTAAATATCCGAAAAAAAATAGGACCTCAACTAATTAATTAAGATAAATAACACGGCTAAAAAACTATAGTGTATCAAATATGTTTCTCTACATTTATACTATTATATCTCTAACAAAAAAAATATTTAGATATCATACAATTCCTACATATTTATATATTTAAACAATTAATATCTAATTTTTATATTTATATAAATAATACTTAAATTTTTATTATTACATAAAAATAACATCATTTGTAATTTTTTTTAAAGAAAATGTGTATTTTTATATTTATAAATACCAAACTTTAAATATTGGATATATAAATACATAAGAATATATATATATATATATATATATATATATATATATATATATATATATATATATACATAATTTATATAATATTTCATGTTTTTATTTGAATGATAATTTAATAATTTTACCTTCTTAATAATTTTTTTATCTCATATTACAAAAAAAAATATATATATTTGTCCACTTTTAAAATAGAGGCTAAATCAAGTCATAAATATAAGATCACTATCATTATTATTTGAGTAGAAAGAAAAGATAACTTAAAAATGAGCAACACTTTTAGTTGCTTGTTGCCCTTATGCACCAAAATGAAAACTTTATAACTAAATCAAAGCTAACAAATTATACTTAGGCATTAAACTCACTTAAGAGAATCCAAATGTTGTTTGCTAGATAAGAAAGTATAATATTCTCAATGATATTGTCTGCTAGTTGATAGTATTTGCACATTAAGGGAACTTGCTAAAACTCTCATGAGGTTGTCATTAGGAGAATTCTCAATGTAAAGCTATTTTGTGTACTTTCTTATAACTTTTTTAGTTCATCATAGCATATTGATCTTGGCCCCTATTTATAAATATCGAATTCATGATCTTGCATGAGCACAATAATATTATGTAACTTAAGCGACTATTATATACTTTAGATCAGACTTATATTTTGTGATTTTATCATATTTCTCTCTCTATAATTCATATAATCTTAATTTGATGCACTTTTTTTTTTATCTCCAAGGAGTTTATGAAGTATAGTGTAATTCTCAACCAATTAATAAGATATATTAGGGGTTTTTGTTAGAAGAACTCATCTAGGGATTAAGGCATTCGTCTTTAACTTGAAACTAATCAAAATTTCTCACAAATTAATAACAATCAATCGTACTAGTCAATAGCATTACAAGTCACACATAACTCAATGAATATATATATATATATATATATATATATATATATATATATATATATATATATATATATATATATATATATATATATATATATATATATATATATATATATATATATATATATATATATTATTCATATTATATATATTAATATTTATCAATAATTAAATGATCATTGTTTTTATGCACATATGAGCATTTAGATATAAAAAATTGCATCTTATACATTCAGAGTGCAAAAACTATCCCATGAAATCTAATAAAGATATTTCTTCTAATTATTTGATTTATTTTTTCTCTCTCTTTATTAAATCATTCTTTTTCACTTTTGTCAAGAAATACTAACAAGAAGCTGACTTTTGTTGTTGAATTTTGCTTTTGGCTTGATATTTTTTTTATCTTTTATTTTGGACATTTGAATCAACTTAATAGCAAACTCATACACATAATGCATATGTAAGACTTAAACTCTAGATGCTTTGTTGAAAATAAATATCTCAATCACTAGACTAAAGACAAAATTTAAAAAATAAGTACATTTTAAATTGTAGTTAACAAAATAAAAAAATTATTTTAGGTATAGTCACCCCTTAAAGAAACGACTTGGATACAACGTGGCGACGCGTGGCTTGCGGATAGCCTCATGTTTAGTGTATCTAACAGGCGACTAGCGTTGTTTGTCTCAGTGCTAGTCGCTCGTTAAATGTGGGACTAGCTTGGGGCAAAAAATCGACCAATCGGCCCCCTTACATGAGCCGATCCGCTGCGTGAGACCCGGTCCACGATTTCCTTCTTCCACAAGCACCCAAGGCATCCAAGCTCTCCTACCGGCCTCCCCACCTTCGGCGGCCGCCGTCGATTGCCACCCATTATCCCCCGTCGATTTACGTTGTGTTGTCGAACCTTTTTCCTTGGCCGTGACGCATCCCATGCTAACACCCTTCCTCTTCGTACGATTGCCCATGGAACCTAACATTGACTTTCGGCGACGATTCCAACGGCTCTTTTCCTTTTAGGGAAGTTTCTGGTGACACATTCTGAGGTTCTTAGCACACATTGATGCTGATCTTCGTGAATGCTCAGTAAATCTCTAATTTTTTCATGTGTAATTGATTATGTTGTGTGTATTGCTAGAATTTGGTTTAGTGTTTTAGTTTTTGTAGTGGAGTTGTGGTTTAGAGATTTTAGGGTGTAATTTTGGGTGATCACATCATTAATTGCAGTTTTAATATATGTCGGTCTTAGGTAGAAGATCCAGCTGGGAAGTTTTTACCTATGAGTCATAGCCGTCTTTTTTCCCATCACAGGACTATCCTATGCAGACTTCTGAAGATCTTGCATTTGAGGGCCACCATCAGCTGCGTGATCATCCACCACATGCACCTGATCAGTATACATCTGAGAGTAGTGCAATTCCACGCAAACGATGGAGGCGTTAGCTGTTTAGGATAATGTGGCATGTGTGTCTGTACTACATTGATTCATGTATATTTTTTATTGTACTATCGGAGATGTATCATTTTTTTGTATTGTAATCTTACTTATCTTAGATTTTTATTATATTGCACTATTTTGATAATCCTCTATGTGTTTGGATACAAGTAATAGCTCTAGCATACATATCTTTCATGACTATTCCTCTATGTGTTTGGACACAAGTAATAGCTCTCGCATATATATCATTGATGACTTAAAACCAACCCTTGATGTAATCCAACTGAAATAGGAAAATAGATTGTTAATCCTCTATGTGTTTGGACCCAAGTAATAGCGCTAGTATACATAGCTCTAGTAATATCTTCTATTTCCTAAACTCTCCAAAAAACATATCTTTGAACTTTAACATATGCTTTCCCTAAATCAACAAATACCACATGACAATTATTTTTTAAAAAATTTATTTGTAGGCTACTCTGGGTGACCTCACTGAAACTAATCCGATGTCGGGGACTAGCTCTCGTCATTCAAGAACAACTTCCTTGTCACGTCGGATTTGACGTGACATGGAAGTCGCCCCTTAAAGAGGCGACTATACTTAAATAAATTTTTTAATGATACTTATTTTTAAAATTTAATCTAGACTAAATTGACTTACAAGTATGAAATGACTCACAACCTTTTGATTGAAGGAGATGATTCGGGACATGAATTTAAGCACGCATTTTATAATTTATTCTATTCTTAAAAAGAAGTATAACTCTTGTGAGTTATGATGGTCCATATATCGCATACATAAATATAATATTATAAACCTTTTTCACCAAAAATTGTTATGAATAATGTTTTTATCATTGTTAATTTTATGTTAACATACATCGTTAATAATGACTCATTTAAAAATTATTAAATTCTTTTATATATATAATAAATTAAAATTTGTAAGGGGTTTTTTAATATATATAATAAATATTAAATTTTTTTTAAAAATTTTTTATGCATTAAATTATTTTAAGAAGAGTATATATAGTAGAACCTGTCTAAGTTGATACTGCCTAAGTCAATAATCTCTAATAGTTAATACTAATGGCCCAGTCCCAGCTTGTGCCTCATACATTTATTAATAAAGCTCCCAAAGTCAATAATTAATACTCTGCCGCCAGTCCCCAAAATTTTTTATATTGGCTTCTGTACTATAACAGCTACATATTTGTTATAAAATTTGACATCTACATATTTGTTGCGAGATTTCAGCGTCGTGTCATAGAGAAACTTTTTCCCTAGTCTCTCGTGCGGCCTTAGCACTCCTTCCTTAATGCTAAGTCAGCCTAACCCTCGCAACGCTGAACTAGAATGCTCAAAACTCTTTTAGACAAGAGAGGTTGAAAGTAAGAAAGCACTTCACTATGCAAGAGAGCTTTACAATACAAGATTGCTTGGGAACCTTGGATCCCTTTGCTTGGTTATTGCTTGCTTCCTTGCTTGGTTCCAAATGAGGGGTGAGGTCCCCTATTTATAGTCCTCCCCTATCCCTAGGAACAATCTAGAAAAGAATGTTCTAGAATACAATAATATATACATGGTTCTAGATCATTCCACACCACTCATACTATATACAAGGGTTCTAGAGTTTTCCACACTATCCTAGAGTTTTCTTGAAGCCTTCCTCCTCCAGCACCTTCTGGAATATGGGGGAACCTTCTGGAGTCCTCAAGGTTTTCCCCATTGATATGACCCTGAAAATTCCTCTAGTAGAAGCACGAATCTTGATGAAAGCAAGTGAGATTGGCGGTGAGATCAAACATTTAAAATATCATTGAAAACTTTGGGACATCAGTTAAATTCCTAAAAAGCTCTCAAATATAAAGTGTTTATAGTCAAATCGAGCGTCTCGACGAGCCGGTTCCAACAAGCCGAAGATCTTACAATTTCGACTTCATTTGAGCATTCAAATACACAAAATATATCAAATGATCAAAGGGATCATTGTCAACCGTCCGATGAAGTGGAGTGGTATGGGTTTTGCATGTATTTATAGAGACGCCACTCCAATCTGTAAATAGCCCCTCATTCCTCATGAGAGCGAGAGAGAGGAAAGATCCTCCAAGCTCGTCGCCACTCGGTCATCAACCACCGCCACCGCCGTCGTTGATCCTCGTCGTCAATCTCGGTCGGTCTCCATCATGATGACCTTCATCGTCAGTCGATGTCTCACCATCATCATCGCTACCACTAGCAATTGTTACCACCTGAACGTGACTACATAGTTGTTGTTCCCTTCTCATATACAATCCTGTAATCCCGTTATCGGGAAGATTTTGTGCTCTGAAACAGATACATAGTGAAAGCTTTTTACTGGGCTAGGCCATGATTTTCCCTCTTTTGATTTTTCAAGTAAAATTGAGTTTTCTTGTTCACTCTTTAAATACTGTGTCTTTGGATTTTAATAAGCTAAAGTAAAACTTTTACTCTAGGTTTTCTCTAACCCACCTTTCTATAATTCTCTAAAAGCTTCCCTCCTTGTGTATGACTAAGAGAGCATGGCTGATCTCTCTTTATTTAGCTCCGTGAACGTCACGCTGGAATTGTAGAATATCCGCACCTCCCTGGTAACAAAAAATCAATTAATTAATATATATATATATATATATATATATAATAATAATAATAATAATAATAATAGTAATAATAATAATAATTAATTAAAATTTGTAAGGGATTCATATCTTTAAATAAAACTAATTATGAATAAGAATATATTATTAATAAAAAGTTGGTTTTAAATTTTTTTTTAAATAAATCTTTACATTTGCATAATAACCATTTTTTTTTTCATGCATGTAAGGACAGTCATATCCCGTTTACGTACGCAGTTACGTACGTGATATTCATTTTTCCAAAGTTATAAAATAAATTACATGAAACAAATATATTAAAAAAAAATTTCCACAAGGAATTGGTCGTGCAAAGTGTTCGAAGGATTAATGCAACTCAAACGGGTCGACAATGAATGAATGTAAAAAATTAAATTACATTATTTCTACTTTTTTATTTTGAGTTAAATAAATTATTTATTTTTTTTTAAATTGCACATTTCATTTAATATTAGTTAATGCTATTATAAAATTTAACATTAACTAAATAATACTTTAGCCTTTGCCTTATTTCAATTATCATTACAACCTTTTTCTTAAACCTTTAATATTCTTATATATATATATATATATAAATAGCCCAGTGCAAAATCCAAACTTTAGTACTCATAATCCTCAGCTGGCACAATATCTCCACTTGGTGAATTCTCTTCTTGCCCATTTCAAGACACATCAAATCATTCACATATTATAAGAGAAGAATACTCGAGTTGACGCTCTCACCAAGCTTGCTTCATCTGCTACTAGGGATCTATTTAAGAGAAGACATGTTGAAGAAATACATTTTCCTAGTATACAAGGGTCATGGATAATTCAAGCAATTAATGAGATAAATGAACATTTATGGATGGACCCCATCCTGTCTTTTCTACAAGAAGGAACCCTTCACAGACCCAACTTAACTCGTCTTGAAGATAAACATCAAACTTTACTATTATCGGTGAACTATACAAATGAGCTTTCTACGGACACTCAAATGCCACTCACATTCAGAAGCCGATTACACATTAAGAGAGGTTCACTCAGGGATATGTGGAGAGCACCTAGAAGGAAGGGCGCTAGCCCTTAAAATTATAAGGCAAGGGTTCTATTAGCCTACAATGAAACAAGACGCATTGGAGTTCACAAAAAAATTTACAAGCTGTCAGTTGCACTCTAACCTCTCTCACATGCCGCATACAGAGCTCTCATCCCTTCAAAGCCCGTGGCCTTTTACTCAGTGGGGGATCGATATCATGTGATATTTTCCGACAGCATCAGGGCAACGAAAGTTTATCATTTTAACTGTCGACTACTTCACTAAATGGGTTGAAGTCGAATCACTCGCTAAAATTATGGAGGCAAATGCTAAATAATTTATTTGGAAAAATATAGTATGTCGATTCGGTCTTCCTGCAAAGATTATCACTGATAATGGAACTCAATTTACTAGAAAAGTCTTTACGTCCTTTTGCAAAGATCTTCACATTCAAATACATGCGTACATCTTCAAACTAATGGCGGTTACCAACTATACTCAAAGGACTAAAAACACGTCTTGAGAAGGCCCGGGGGCAATGGGTTGATGAGCTTTCTAATGTTCTTTGGGCCTACCGCACTATATCACGCCCCGACTGGTGAGACACTATATAACTTGTGTTTTGGCATAGAAGCTATTATACCAGTAGATATCGGGGTTCCAAGTCCAAGAGTTCAATTATTCAATCATAATGGTAATGAAGAAAAACTCCGACACCACCTGGACCTACTCCCGACTTCGTGACATGGCCTTCTTCCTATCACCAAAGGGTAGCTGTCACTTCAAAAGAGTAAAGCCTTGTCCCATATCTCGGTGACTTGGTCCCTCAAGCTGGGGCAAAGGCCCTCAATGATAAACTCTCACTCTTTGGGATGACCCATATGTGGTTATAGTGGTAAAGCTAACATTCAAGCTCAAGGATCAGGAGGAAAAACTTTACCTCCTGGAACACTAAGAATCTCTAAAATATTATCGGTAATTCTTCGCATAATTTGCAACTTTTATTTTGTCTCATTTGTCATTTCCTCTTCATGTAGACGACCCCACTTAATAGGATAAAGACTTGTTGTTATTGTCATCATTTCCTCTTGAAACTCATATTTATGTTAAAATCGTCTTATGATTGTATCACTGAACTTATCAGAATAATGAATTTATAGCTTTTTTCTTACAAGCTTGTTTCTTCTTCATTTAATCCTCCCATATAAGAAATATGCAACTCACGTTGTATCTCAATCAGGGTATAATCAATCCCAAGGGGACTTGATCGGACCTCTTCCATATAAGTAAGAAGTCAAGTAATACTTTGGCTAATACCTAGGATAGGTCAAAAGGTCCTTGGTGGACATCCCACGACCTCTTCCATACCGGTTAATGTCATCAAGTAATATTTTGACAAACAATCTCGGATAGGTCAATAATCCTCAGTGGATTCAATTCGACCTCTTCCAAACAGGTTAACGTCATCAAGTAACGCTTTGATAAACAACCTCACATAGGTCAATAATCCTCAGTGAATTCAATTCAACCTCATCCATACAGGTTAGCGTCGTCGAATAATATTCCGACCAATTACCCTAAATATGTAAAAACAAAATAAAAGCATATCATCTAAAAAAAATTATGACAACATTAACATGATGATATAAGAAAGAATCAAGATTCTGATACAAACTAATAACAATACATATAAAAAAAATGCATCCTCAAGTGATGCTACATCATATCAGTTGGTGATATCAATGTCCTCCTCACCATTAGGAGATGCTCCCTTGGACTCATTCTCAACTCCTTCATCTCCCAAATCTAACGAAGAGTCTTTAGACACTTGGCTGGGAGATAGATCCTCAACACTAGCTCCGGTCTTGCGATGCACTAAGCGGATTCCTTTTAGGAACCCTCGGATGAAGCCCTCCTCTAAACATTGCTCCAAGTCCTTCACTTTAACATCAATAATATGATTACGAGCTTCACGAACATGGTCCTCAATTATGTGATAAAGAGAGCTCTTAAAGTCTTCCACTGCCTTCAAGGAGATTTCATTTGCTTCTGCTTCTGACATCATATGTTCCTTCTCAGAAAGAAGATCCTGTAATTCTTTCTTCTCCAGTTCGAGAGCTACCTTCTCCGTTGCAAGTGCCTTGAGTCTTTTCTCTTTCTGGCGAGTCTTGGTCCTCACCTCAATCAGCTCATCACGAGTGCGCTCCACCTCCTGATGCTAGAGAGAAAGAGAAGTCGACATGTTCGCTAGCTCAGTTCTGCACCCGGTTAGCTGATCATCCAAAGTCGCCACTTCTTTGGCCCTAGTACTCATCTTTCGCTCATACTCGCATTGCAGATATTTTACCTTCACAAATTCAGTATTCCACTCATCTAAAGAGACACCCAAATGAGCCATCAGCCCTAATGTTTGAGTTACCTATAAAGAAAAAAAATCATCACAAATATTACACAAAAGAAAAGAAGGAGGAAAAGAAGAAGAAGAAGACAACGTGCCAATTCATCCTTTGTTGATTAATGCATTTGTGATTTAACACCTCTTCAAGAATGCGACTTAATGAACTCCCCATCATGAGTTGAAGCTAAACTCTCGGATGCTGGGGCTATCTTCTTCCGATATGTCGACATAGTCACTTCACTTTTGTCTTCTTTTCTTTAAGGAAGAAACATTGCCACCACCTTGATTTTATGACGGACTTCTTGAAAGAAACCTATGAATATGAGAAGACCCTTCATCAACTTTACTTGATCTCTTTAGTGGAAAAGAATGAGATGTCCTTGCCTGGATGGAAATGCCAACCTCAAACATTCTATCTTCAACTATATATTTGTCAATATGACGCAACTCATGCTGTAAACTTTCTACATCAGGAATATTAAGAGTTGCCAAAATCTCATTGTCTTCAATTAGTAATGGATCTGGAAGGTCATTCAATCTTTCCCATCTCTCAGGAAGGCCCCACTCATTTTTCACAAAGAAGAATCCATTAGACCAATTTTTAGAGGATCCGTGCTAAAATTCATCCAATCTTTATAGCAGATAAGAAACCGTTCTTGAGCATCACATGTGAATCTACACATTCGACACAAGTATGTGATGTAGTAACACCACGCTCTGAAGAACACCGAACGATGACCACTAAAGCCCAAAATAAAAATTGTGACAAAGCTACACTACATGTTTTGAAGATCTCAATCAGCTCGGGAGCTAAAGGGAATCGCAGTCCAGCACGAAAAATCATCTCAGAAAAAGTGAAGTATCCCGACTGAGGTGAACGAGCTCGATCAGACCTCTTGGCAACAATAGCCACCAACTCATTAGGGAAATGAAATTTCTTACGGAACACCATTAAACTATCTAATGTGACAAGGGATGATATATCGTCTATAGTATGGCTATGGGTTATCCTCCGGCCATCACCCTGTGAAAATACATAATGAATAAGTAAAGAGGGGGAGAAATGATAAAAATCTGAAAAATCTAAAAATTTTGTGAAGCTACTCACTCACCCCAATACTTGGGCATACTCTTTTCTGACTCTGCCGCTCATGGACAGCTTGGGCTAGAATTTTTTGCCTACGATCTCATGAAAAGGACATGCATACATATGAGATCAAAAAGAAATGGGGGAGAGAGACAGAGAAACTATTCCTCCCCAATGATGCTCCGAAATTACCTGTCAAACTTTCTAAGTCGTTCAAATGACTGCTCCTAATTACCGCTTCCCCACCATCTTGGCAATTATCAGCCATTGAACCATCCATCGAAGTTTGAAGATATTTAATTTCTCACTACGGGTCATGATCGCCTCCAAACCCGGTCGGTCTGACGAGGTCAGTTGACACCTCTTTCGAGTGAAAACTGGAGGCTTGTCGTATGAACCACGGGTCTTGATCGCCTCCAAACCCGCCGGAGTCGATTGACACCTCTTTCGAGGGAAAATTGGAGCCTTTTGAACCGGTCTTGATTGCCTCAAACCCAGTGGTCCGTTGAGTCGGTTGACACCTCTTTTGAGGAAAATGGAGCTTGCCGATGAACTACGGGCCTTGATCCCCGAGCGACCCTCACTCAAGAAGAAGAAGCACCAGTATTGAAGAAGTTTGCCTCCTCCCTGGCGGTTTTATAGACCCTTCAGGCAAGGGTAAAACCGCCTAAAACCGTCAAAAATTGCCCTTAACTGTCAAAAATCGTCGTTTGAGCCCGATGCGCTTGGCTCACAGCGTGGCGCTTCGCCAGCGTGTGCGCCTACTGCGCACCACCGATCCCAGCCATACGCAGCCAGCCATCGCGGATCCTCGCTGACCCAGCGAGACCCACCGTAGCGTCAGTTCCATACCAAGAGACCAGCTGAGCGCCATCTGAGCGCCCGTGGCGCTGATGGTGGCCAGTTGCAGGCGCCGAACTCCGTGCCAATGACTCGTAACCTTGAAATCTTGCCGTGCATACCTACACACATCCACTGCGCTTCAGTCATAATTTGTGCTCCCATGAAGATCTGTTCTCTCAAATTGTGTGGTTAAAGGACTCTCAAATTTCATTGAAGAATTTGTTATTTTCAAGTATATGATGTATATATTTTTGGATGATTGAGATAATATCATTTTAAATAGAGCGATGACCGAAAATTCTACTAGTCACGAATCTTGATGTTAAAAGCCGATCCAAGTTGAAAAATCAAAACTTAAAATATCATTGGAAATTTTGGGATATCAATTAAACCCCCAAAAAGCTCTTAAACATGGAGTGTTTATAGTCAAATTGAGCATCTCGATGAGCCGGATCTAACAAGCCCAAGATCTCAAAATTCTGACTTCATTTGAGCATTCAAATATTTGAAATACATCAAATGATCAAAGGGATCATTTGGAGCCATCCGATGAAGTGGTGAGTGCGGGTTTTCATGAATTTCTGAGACGCCACTCTCCACCTATAAATAACCCTCATTTCCTCGTATGAGGGGAGCCCAAGCAAGAGAGAGATCTCTAAAGATCCTCCAAGCACAATCCACTCGGCGTGTCAACCGCCACCGCTGATCCTTGCGTGCCAATCTCGGTCTCCATCATGATGATATCTACCAGTGATTGTTCCCTGCATTTCTACCAGTGATTGTTCCTGCGTTTACGCCGGATTGTTCCCCATTTAACGAGAATTGTTCCCATATTTCCACCGGTGATAGCTCCGCACAGTTCACCATCATCTGCTACTACTAGCAACTATTACAACCTGATTGTTGTCACATAGCTACAGTTCCTTTCTCATATATAATTCTGTAATCTCGGTATCGGGAAGATCTTGTACTTTGAAACAAGTACATAGTGGAAGCTTTTTACTAGGCTAAGCCCCGTGGTTTTTCCCTCGACGTAAAAATGAGTTTTATTGTTCACTCTTTAAATACCTGTGTGTGTGCCGGATTTCACAATGAAGCTAAGGCGAAAATTTTTACTCTACCACAACTGGTTTTCTAGCCACCCAACAGTTATTATAATAAAAATAATATTTTTTTAAAAATCTTTTAAATAAAATTTATTTTTTGAATCATAAAAAAATATTATATTTATAAATATTAAATTTTAGATATTAGATATGTAATTATATGCTATGTATATAACTCTTTATAGTCTTTATGCGACATATCAATCCACATCAAAATTACCAAAAATCTTTATTGAAAATCCTTCTTGAATATTCTTCCAGCTCGGGACATCGGCGGATTGCACCAGATAAGCGGCCAAAAAATGGCGTAAAGAGAAATGGTCTTATCGCGGTTCATCTAAAGCGAACAAAATATCATCTTTGGTATTCTTTAATATCGTGCTTTCGACGAAGAGAACTTTCGAGCTCCGTTCGATTGCCCACCTCCGTCGTTCAATCAGCGGCTTGGGGCTTCTAATTTCAAACCGAGGTATTCGGTTGGTTACGAGGTATTTCCATGCATTGCTGAACTTGAAAGATTTTAGGGTTTTCTCTGTCTTTGTCTATTACAATCTATCAGTACGTGTTTCTAGGTTTATTTATGGCGTCTCTTTGATTTTATATGGCTACTTTTTGTTGATTTTGGGCTATACCTCTGTACCTCTGTACCTCTGTACCCTCCTGAT
The DNA here is from genome assembly GCA_021442155.1 of Cymbidium sinense. Taxonomy (NCBI): domain Eukaryota; kingdom Viridiplantae; phylum Streptophyta; class Magnoliopsida; order Asparagales; family Orchidaceae; genus Cymbidium; species Cymbidium sinense. The sequence continues at coordinate 149,983,908 of CM038219.1, read as the reverse complement.
ATTAGAGATGATTTTGGGATGCTTTTATTGATTATTCGGCCTGGTTATTGAGATAATGTTTACTGCTTTTCTCCGAAGTAGATTAGAGGTCTTGGAAGCTAATTTTGATCTTGGTTTGCATATGTACTCCCCCCCTCATACTTTCTTGAGATTTTGCATTTTTTTTAGTCCATTTTGTCCCGTTTGGAGGGCATACTATGGCTAGATTCCATTATGAATAATTGGGAAGGTGTGTTTTACCGGTTTGGATGTGTTCTGGAGAAAATAAATCTATACTCCCTGTACCTCTGCCTCATCTCATACTTTCTTGAGATTTTATTTTTATCCATTTTGTCCCGCTTGGAGGGCATACTATGGCTAGAATCGTTATGAATAAGGAAGGTGTGTTTTGCCGCTTTGATGTGTTCTATGGAGAATGCATGCCCTGCACCCTCGTACCCTGCTGTGCCACCTCTGTACCCTCTATACTTTCTTGAGATTTTGCATATTTTTTAGTCCATTTTGTCCCGTTTGAAGGGCATACTATGGCTAGAATCCGTTATGAATAACTGGGAGGTGCGTTTTGCCAGTTTGGATGTGTTCTATGGAGAAAATGAATCTGCCCTCCACTGTACTATGTACCTCAGTACCTGTACCCTCGACATAGAGATGATTTTGGGCTTTTTTATTGTTCCTGGTTATTGAGATAATGTTCTTACTTTTCTCGAAGTAGATTAGAGGTTGTTTGGATAATTTTGATCTTTGGTTTGCATATGTACTCTCCATTTTGGTAATCGTACCTCTGTACCCTATTTTGCACCTTTTTACACCCACACCCTCGATATTAAGGTGCTTGCAATCCATTATGTTATTATTACATTGACTTTATTTTGAAGTTCGATGTGCAAAAGGATAACGCCAAGATGCGCCAAGTGCCATCGAAACATTATTTGATAATATCGACTCACTTCACTAGTGAAGTGGAAATATTGAAGCGGCTTCACAACCAATTCGTCGGTGCGGACTCTAGACTTCGGTTGCCATAACCTCTATCCTATCTTGCTGGGACAGCAGACAGCAAGCCTTTTTCTTGGGTGGGCAGTGCATTTCTTTCACCTCGGATGAAGTAGCTGTGATGCTGGGGATGCCAAACAAAGGGAGAAAGTTTTATGGCGAAATCTCCATTATCACGATAGTTCACCGATTATAAGAATAAGCTCGAATCGGATAGCTCATTGCGTACGGTTTGTCTATTGTACATACGTTTTCTTATTTCAAATTTATTTTTGTATATCACAACTACGGTATTTAATTTACTGCCGATAATATTGACAAATTTGCTGAATACAATTAGGTTGAAGCCATTTGGGCCTTTTAAGTGTCACAATTCAATGGCATTACATCAAAGATACACACACAGCAGGCGCCTGGCTACATGAGTGGCTTTGTCTCTCTTCTTATGGTATGTTCTGGCCCGTCAGTTATGTTTTACTTGATGTGAGCAAGTTAACTTGTACAAATGTTTCTTGTAGATGCAGCACATTATTAGCACCATTTTTAGTCAACGACCACGTATGTTGCGTTGGCCTAAAATAAAGTTCGACATTGCCCGGTTTGAAAGAGACCGGGTAATAGACGGTAGTTATGTTTATTCATTTGGTGCGAATGCATTTTATGTTGTTTGTCGTTATATCTATCTTTGGCTTAACACAGTCCGCGACACTGGGACTTATCAAGAGGAGACCGGCTCCTTGAATCATCCTCTCCTCCCATGAAACTTCCCGCTCGAGCCCATCTCATCATTCTTTGCTCCCCGATTCCCCATATATCTCTCCCGATATTTCCCCAACCCGGTGTGTCTCTTGCCCTCTACCCCCCAATCGGAAGGATCGATAGATAGGTTATTTGCGGGTTTGAGGGAGTTGAGGAAGTTGTGGCATCCTTCCATGCAAAGACAGAGGTGGATGGCATTGATCTGGGTTCTTGTGAGGGTATACTTCCATCCCAGTGGAAGCTCCTGGAGACCACCGGTATCTTCTCGGAGAGGCACATTGGGGCTTCAGTTCTCCTTTGAGGCTACCACCACGTAGTGGAGACCTATAGTGGAATCCCGGTGGAGTCTTGTGCAGTTAAAGTTGGCAAGGGGAGGCTCCCACCGAGCATACACTTCGGCGACCCCATTGGCGGTACGTCGGGTGAAGGCACGACAGATGAGGAAGAGGAAAGTTGTGTTCTCTCCTTCGTTCGCTTACACTACGGGCTAAGATCTCGATTTGCCCTCCACCCACTGGCGGCGCGGTGTCGTTAATTTCATGAATAATATGATACAATAGATGACCTTGTTGGTTTCACCCGCCAATTCGGTAGGGCGTCGACGAGCGATTTCCTCGATGAGCCATCAAAGGCTATCGTGAGCACCGGTCAGAATGCGTCGATTCTCGAGCTTTAGATGACAATGGATATAGCTTCTTAACAATTATTTTCACCTAAATAATTATATATTACGGCCAGAAACACGGCTTCGTGCACATCCAGAGATGGCATGCCTCGATGCTCCACCTCATAGGCCGTTGTCTTTCGATTCGGACAAGTTACCCGATCTTGCTCCTTTTCACATGATTCAAATGTCATATCATTCTAACTACTTCTATTAATTTCTCTTAATAAATTACAAAATAACTTTGATAATGCGGGGAGATAGACTCGCTGGAAATATTGTTATTTCCGCGAGGCGGATTGATGAATTCGGATCGGATCGCGCCGATACACCGCGTCGTTAGCATATGTTATTTGAGAAACTCTAGTTGATTGTATGTCCCATTCCTATACATTTCATGCTTACATTGGGTGAGTTACTCCACCAAATTTAGTTGTTCTGCAATTCATTCATGATATCCATGTGTGTCTGCTGTGACTTATAGTTGTTATCTTGCGTCCCTGCAGAATTATGCGCAGTATGACTTGCTAAAAGAAAGCAAGATGTATATCCGATGTCACCGACGGCATCCGGTGAGCTCTTATTCCCAGTTATCCATAATCAGCACTGGACACTTCTTGTCGGAAATATCAAGCTTGGCGTGTGGTCATTTTACGACTCATTGCCAAAACTGACACATAAAGCCATTCTGCCGGAGATGGTATGCACTCTTCTTGCGGGTTCTCCTGGGGATCTAACTAATACCTTGCCCATCTTCTATGCGATCAAATTCGGCTCGGGATATGGACATTATTTTCGACGAACCCAAGAAATGGCCAGTTGAAACGATGAGCGGGTTGCCAGTCAGTCAACAATTTTGGCATGTTCATTTTGCAAATACATGGGCGCATCGAAGCCCATGATGCAATAGACTCTGACAAAAGATGAATAGATTTAGGGCCGACTTTGTTTATGCGATTTTTTGCTTGGCCTCAAAAATAGATAAATCAAATTTGGATGCTTGAGTTATTCTCTGTACGGCACATTCTGTTTAGATAGGGAGATTTCATTATGATATTTGGTGGGTTGTTTATTAATTTAGTTTTATGTCGGCTCGCAGATATGGGAGGCATGGTTGAATTGTCCCAAAGTTGATTTGTTTTATTAATTTAGTTTATATTTGCATTTTTTAGATCATCTTTGTTCGTCCATCGGTTTTGTCAAGGGGCTGGATTGGGTGTGCATATTCATTATGTTATTTTAGATTTCCTCTGCTACTGTCTGTGCAGGTTTGAGAGGCAGTGTTGAATTATCCAAAGTTGGCCTTTCTGTATGTACATCTGTACCTCTGTACCTCACCATTGCCTCTGTGCACCATCTCTGTCCTCATCTCTGTACCTCATACCCTCACTATCTACTTACCTACATGCCTTCCTACCTCTACCTTCTGCATACTGTCCTTTGTACCCCTCATACCTCATACCCTGTACCCTCGTACCTACCCTCCATAATGAATCTATACCTTCGTACCTTAAATCAGAGCTTTGTGAAATGAAGGATTTGGGTCACTTATTTGGTAAATTCAATAAATTAATTTATTATTGTTAAACTTAAAATCAACTTATTAGGTGATGATAAATTTTATTATTAGCAAGGTCTTAAACTGTTTATATTATTAGGTGATGATAAATTTTATTGAAGCGTTGGCAACTGAGAATTAGCTTTAAAAAGACAAAAATGAACATAATATTGACGTTATTAAAATAAATAAATTATTAAATTATCAATCTCTAAAATGAGAGAACTTTCTCTCATATGCGCTCTTATAAGCCTAATGTTAATTTTGAGAATTTGAATAGATATTGACTATTTGTATTAATCAAATTAGTATTTTTTAGTGTAGCATTTTAGTAGTACAAGTCAAAATTTTTTTAAATTTATCTGATCATGTTGAATTTTTATTATTATAAGCTATTTATTAAGCATCTAAGCGTCTTAATAATTTTGTTATTAGATAACACAAAATTATCAAATTTATCTTATGTAGATACTCGATCTATCCATAGAAATATAATAATTAAAAATTATATAATACTTTCATCAAAATTTTCAAGAGATCTCAATTGAACTGAAATTAAATTTGACTATATATTTAATAAAATCAAAAATTGATGATTCTAAATTTATTCTGAAAACTGTTAATTGAAGATATGCAGTCAAATTTTTATTTAATTGGATTTATTTTTTTAATTACATACCAATATTTATTTTAAAATTTTAAGTAACTTTTGGTTAATTTTTTCACCTAAAATAACCATTTGTGTTTTGGAAGCTAATATTTTTGTCATGATTCCTACTATGTGTGCACTGTAAATGCTTATTGTGTTAGTTTTGCCTGGAGTTATCAAGGGCAAAAGTCATGTCACTTTTTTCGCTTTTGACTTATGACTACCATAGTTGCAAGATGCTATTTAAGATGTTAATTCAGACAAAAAAATTCTTAATGAGACATGGCAAAATCTGTTCAAAGAGGATTCAAATTGTAGTGCTTTTATTGGTGCAGTTGCAGGTTTCAAGACTTTACTAAAGTTATGAAATGAACAGAAAAAAAAAGCATTATGACTAAAACGAGAAAAATGAAATTAAAAAATGCCTTCTTGGATAATATCATGCATCAAAATGCCGTCTTGTAATAATATCCATCATCAGCTTAGTGTACCCTTCAGCATATTGGTTGATTGATGAGGTCGAACTGAATTCTCTGTGGTACAACATCATAGTAATGGTACAACATCTTAGTAATGGATGAATGTTTGATGGCATCAATGTGAAATATTCTAGGCTTACCTATGAAAAGCACTGGGGCATAACAGATAAGCGGAGTTCGCGGTGGCGCATCCGTTCTACAAAGACTCTGACTTCACTTTGGTTTCTAAGACAAGAAAATAGAATGAATTAAATATTTACAGAACCTATAAGTAATAGCAACTTCAGAGGCAAGTAGGGTAAGTACTTGTGGATTTTTTGGATTTCTCCCAATAAGCCTTGAGCCTTGCGTTGGAAACACCCTTTGGACATCTCTTGATTGGATCCTTCAAACTGTCCTTATCCTTAGCTGATGATGTGGTTGCCTTCTTCCTCTTAACTGATCTGTCAAACGGTGGAGAATTCTCACTTATTACGGAGTCCACTTCATCAGATAGTCGCTTAAGAGATGCAAGCATGTAATCCTCAGCAATCTTATTACCCTGTGCTCGGGAGCTAATTTGATATGCATATCGACTTATATGGTTCCTGAAAATAATGCCAGTTCCATCTCTGCTTTCCACATGTACTAACCTTCTGTATGAACCATCGATGTAGATGTCCCTCTTTGCTCTGGTAGACCACCGCATGAGGAGGTACTTATCCGGAATGCGCAGCACATCATTCTGGCTAAGAACTCTAATGTAGTGTGCACAAAGTATGCCCATCATTTCAAATTTCTGGCAACTACAAGAAATATCTACAGTAGACACATCAAAGTGGACAATCCAGGTTTTGGATGCATTCTTCTTCTCTAAGTTCCTCACCAAGTACTCCATGGGCCTATCATCACATGCAGATAATCCCCAACTCCACACAGAAATTCTTCTTCGAACATAGAGTAAAGCTTCCTTGTATAAAACAAAGCACTTGCTTAAGAATTGGACTACTCTAACAACAGAACAATTTGGATACACTTGAAGTCTTCATCATGTTCATTTTAGCCATGTTTCCATCACCTTCTCCAATCCCAAGAAACAATCATTGTGAACTTGTTGGATACCATGACACACGCTATTTGTGGCCTCCTTACTGAGTTAACAAGATGCCCATACAAAATTTATCTTTGTTGAATGTGGTGGACCATTTCTGCCTAATTTTGTAAAGTTCAGATAGCCAAGCATGATCATGCAAATTGCCCTCCTCTAGCATGGCAGACCAAGCATCCTCAAACTCATCCTATGTCACATTTGCTCATGCATGCATAGAATAGCCCTTGAACTCTCTTGTTACTACTAAAGCAATGGACCTTGGAGGGGCTTTCTTTGAGACAACCTATGGCTATGGCGTGCGTAGTACATTCTCGATAGCTCGCCATAGCGATCTTGATCGGTAAATATCGTTATAGGATGCCACCCATCAACCGAAGAAATGTAGAATAACCATGTGAATGACTCGATGGTCTCTTAGACAAAAGGCTACTCAGAATAAGGCGTTTTGCCAATGATGATTCACTCAACGAGTGGGGCAGACAAGATTATATTTATTGAGCCGATAGCTAGTATCAAAAATTATCACATCCCAAAACAATCAAATTCAACCCTAGACATACCATTGCTCCAAAAAAACTCACCAAGCAATCAGACGCATCAACCTGAACATCCCATGCAAACATCTCGTCTGCTTATCTTTCCTTGAACAGCTGTATTAATTCGTTGCTATCACCACTTGCTCCGTGACCTTCTCTTTCTGGATGAAATTGAAAGCATCTCTTTTGTGAATCTAATATTCTCTACCCACCAACTTCCTCGCTAGATAACGCCAGCGATTGATGCCTCCGTCATCGCTTCAAATCGATGCCTTCTCATTAAGAACGCTCAGTCATCCGAGAAGATGCGATCACCGCCTTTGCCAATGAATGATTATGGTTCTCTATTTTTTAACCGACCAATTCCAAATCCACAATCGAATCATCGCCGACAACCGCCCTCATATCGCTCGAATTTCGTTATATGGTTTGATTGATGTGTTTTTTCCGACTGCTTTTACACGTAAAATCTTTCGATTTCAATTTCTTAAGTTTGGCCAATAACTTGTATGGTCTTTTCTAACACTGAAGCCAATTTGATGTGCATAATCATAGTACAGTGCATAAGCTTCGGTTTCATTATGCACAATCGTGCCTAGCAGATACCCCAAATTTGAGTCATTAGATAAAATAACTTCATCATCGCATTGCTCATTCACCACATTCATCTGCGAAAATATAGAGTCCAGCACATAGATAATAGAGTACAGATGAAACAGAGAGATAGAGGCAGCTTAGTCCAGAGAGTACATACACAAAAAATACCTAAAAATCTCAACAACAAATTGCAAACCATTAATTTTAATTACCATGGTCCGAGCTACGAAAATGAACCTAAACTGGACAAAATCATCTCATGGGGTACTGAGGGCACAGAAAATGAGGGTAGAGGTAGGAGTATAGAAGGTACAAAAATATAGATTCATTACAGAGGAGAGGCATGAGGTACAGAGGTATGAGGCATGAAGGTATGAGGGTTCAGAGGAATGCAGTATAGGCAGAAGGCAGAGGTATAGAAGGTATAGCCTAGAGGGTACAAGATGAGGTGATACAGAGGGTACGGAGGGTACAGAGGTACAGAGGTACAAAAGTACAGAGGTACATAGGTACAGAGGTACAGAAGTACAGAGGTACAGAGGTACAGAGGTACCAGAAATCTCCTAAACGTACCACCTCATTGCTTCGATTGGGATTTAGTTACCATGATCTGAACAACCAAGCTACGAAAAGTGAAACAAACTGAAAAATCGTATACTGAAAGACAAGACAGAGAGTACATATGTAAATAAGCACTAAAAAATTAATCAAACAACCAATTTCCTCTCCTAAGGATTACACTTAATATGTTTTCTCAAGCACCAAAAATGATGAAAAATAAATATGAAATACGTACAGAGTACCAGTAAAGCAGCTTCACCGCGACAAGTCCTCAGAGAACTCCAAACAATGTAGGAAATCTAACTTAAATAAATAAATTACAAACTATCGTCATTTTTACATATACAACTCCTTAAAAGATTACCGATCCATTTTATTTACACATCATCGCCTATTTCCTCAACGCTTCTATTTCCAGATTCATTCTCCTTCATCATTTTCTCTTTCCCACTGAAATAAAAATACAAACACCCCTAAATGAAGATATTTTAAATTTCTCCGCAAGATATACTCATTCCCCGTAGTTGGTCCGGTGCTAAACCAGAAAATAGCCTTTTACTATCATTTTTACATGCCATGCTGTATGACTATCGTAGTTACGCATGGACTGACGTAATATTTTCCCCCTTCTTCCATAGCCTTCCGAGCCATAACAGCAAACTCCCCCACCCTCTTCCTCCTCTCCTTCGCCTCCTCCCCTCCTCCCATCAACGCCTTCACCGCCTCCTGCACTTCCATCCGCAGTGCGTCATGAATCCTCCCATCGCCTCGTGCGATAAGATCACCGATTGCGGCGCCCACCCTATGATCATAAACCCAATCGATTTCGTCCTTTCCTCAAAATCCGATATCCACTTATCGCTGGCGGAGGTGGTGGCGGTGTCCTCCGCGGCAGCTGTCTCCTTGACTACCCAGATGAAGGGGATTTTAAATGCTTCGAGAGCGTGGTCGATCTCTATGAGTTGGAGGAAGGGGTTGCAAGATATGCTGCCAAAACTGACAAGAATGGCTGAGTTGCTTGTTCTTCCATTCAGCCACTGGAGAACAACGCCGGCGTCGATGGAAGATGGTTTTCCTCTGTCAGAACTATCCGCTATGTCCTTGTTGTACTGAGATATTGGTCCGATTGTCCATACCTAATTAATTTTGATCGCAACTTAGTAGTTGACTTGAGAAATTAATAATCTTTGTTTATAAAAATACTGATCTAAAATAAATAAACAATAAACTTTATATGTATATATATATATCCGACAAAACCTTTTTCCCAATAGCCTTCTCGTAGCTGTCAATGAACCACGGCTCCAATTCATCAAAAGTATTGACCAGCATTCCATCCGTGGCCTCCTGGGCGGCGTAAAACTTCTCCCTGACGTTATCAAGCGGCGGCGAATCCACCAATCTCCTCGCGTGCGCCTTCATCACCTCTATCTTCACCGCCATCTCTGGCAACTCAATCACCCGAAACTCATCGTCGATCTCATCCAACACCCTACTCCTTTTCAGCACAACAGTGCAATAGGTATAAAAGCAAGATAGTCCTTGAAAAACCAATCGCGGAATCCCGAATTTTCTCGCCACGTCCAGCGTCCAGTAATGCATGTTATCGGAGATGATGATGCAGTCGGGCTTCGGAGTGGAGCTTTGCCGGAGAAAACTCTCGAGCTGAGGAGAGAGTAACGAAAAGGCTTCGACGAATGGTCCGAGAAGATGCTCCGATGTGATGAGATCGAAATTCTCGCAGCCATCGGGGAGACCGGCTTCGGCGGTGGGGAAGCGGAGTTCGATGAAGTGGATGGGGAGCTTGGAGTCGTGGATTCGGTTTATGATGGGGCAGATGCGGGCGGCGTTGACGGGGGTGGTGATGAAGCTGATGGTGGCACCGCCGTCAGCGAGGAGACGAGCCATGTCGACGGCGGGGGTCATGTGGCCTTGAGCCATGAGAGGGACGATGACAAAGTGAGGCATGGCTGCCGAAAGCTCAGATTAAAGGTTTAAAGGCGACGGCTTTGATGGTGGATAGATAGCAAAGGTGTCTTATAAAGGAGAAAATATTAGAAGACATTTTTAAAGTATAGTTTAAAATATAATTAGTAATTTAATTATTTAAAAATAAAATTTAAATATAAATATAATCATTCGTTTAAGGGCGACTTATACAGGCCAAGTCTGGATGTTGCTCAGTACTCAAATTCCAATTAAAATTTGACAGATGTAATTTATTAGGATACTGACTCATGCTTATCTTTTTTTTTTTAAATAATTTGAGATATTTTTATGAGTAACTCTCATATTTGTGTATTCCTAAGATTTAAATTTTAGATATCAAAAAAAAAAAAAAAAAGGACCTCAACTAATAAATTAAGATAAATAACACGGCTAAAAAACTAAAGTGTATCAAATATGTTTCTCTACATTTATGCTATTATCTCTCTAACAAAAAATATTTAGATATCATACAATTCCTACATATTTATATATTTAAACAATTAATATCTAATTTTATATTTATATAAATAATACTTAAATTTTATTATTACATAAAAATAACATCATTTTGTAATTTTTTTAAAAAAATGTATTTTATTTTTTATTTATAAATACCAAACTTTAAATATTGGATATATACATATAATATATATATATATATATATATATATATATATATATATATATATATATATATATATATATATATATATATATATATATATATATATATATATTACATATTTTATATAATATTTCATGTTTTTTTTGAATGATAATTTAATAATTTACCTTCTAATAATTTTTTTATCTCATATTAGAAGAAAAAATTTATATATTTGTCCACTTTTAAAATAGAGGCTAAATCAAGTCATTCTATAAGATCACTATCATTATTATTTGAGTAGAAAGAAAATATAACTTAAAAATGAGCAACACTTTTAGTTGCTTGTTGCCCTTATGCACCAAAATGAAAACTTTATAACTAAATCAAAGTTAACAAATTCTACTTAGGCATTGAACTCACTTAAGAGAATCTAAATGTTGTTTGCTAGATAAGAAAGTATAATATTCTCAATGATATTGTCTGCTAGTTGATAGTATTTGCACATTAAGGGAGCTTGCTAAAACTTTCATGAGGTTGTCATTAGGAGAATTCTCAATGTAAAGCTATTTTGTGTACTTTCTTATAACTTTTTTTAGTTCATCATAGCATATTGATCTTGGCCCCTATTTATAAATATCAGATTCATGATCTTGCATGAGCACAATAATATTATGTAACTTAAGAGACTATTATATACTATAGATCAGACTTATATCTTGTGATTTTATCATATTTCTCTCTCTATAATTCATATAATGTTAATTTGATGCACTTTTTTTTTATCTCCAAGGAGTTTATGAAGTCTAGTGTAATTCTCAACCAATTAATAAGATATATTAGGGGTTTTTGTTAGAAGAACTCATCTAGGGATTAAGGCATTCGTCTTTAACTTGAAACTAATCAAAATTTCTCACAGATTAATAACAATCAATCATACTAGTCAATAGCATTACAAGTCACACACATAACTCATAGAATATATATATATATATATATATATATATATATATATATATATATATATATATATATATATATATATATATATATATATATATATATATATATATATTATTCATGTGCCACTATAGCCTTAATATTTTTCAATAATTAAATGATCATTGTTTTTATGCACATATGAGAATTTAGATATAAAAAATTGCATCTTATACATTCATAGTGCAAAAACTATCCCATGAAATCTAATAAAGATATTTCTTCTAATTATTTGATTTATTTTTTTCTCTCTCTTTATTAAATCATTCTTTTTCACTTTTGTCAAGAAATACTAAGAGGAAGCTGACTTTTGTTGTTGAATTTTGCTTTTGGCTTGATATTTTTTTATCTTTTATTTTGGACATTTGAATCAATTTAATAGCAAACTCATACACATAATGCATATGAAAGACTTAAACTCTTGATGCTTGGTTGAAAATAAATATCTCAATCACTAGACTAAAGACAAAATTTAAAAAAATAAGTACATTTTAAATTGTAGCTAACAAAATAAGTATCATTTAAAAAAATTTATTTTAGGTATAGTCGCCCCTTAAAGAGATGACTTGATACAACGTAAGTACCACATGGCTTGCAACACCGGAGATAGTCAGCCTCGATGTATTGAAGTTTACGCCCATCTAACGGGCGACTATTGTTTGTCTCTGTTAATACCGTTAAATGGGACTAGCTTAGTATAAATTGACACCCCCATGAGCCTATCCGCGTGAGACCCGGTCCACGATTTCCTTCTTCCGCAGCAGAGGCATCCAAGCTCTCCTAGCCTCCCCACCTTCGACGGCCGCCCCATTATCTGTCGGCCTTCGATATGGTCCCGATCATCGAACCTTTTTTCCTTGGCCGACAGCCGCATCCCATCGACACCCTTCCTCTTCGTACAATTGCCCGTGGAACCTAACATTGAATTTTGACAACGATTCCAACAGCTCTTTTCCATTTAATGAAGTTTCTAGCGACACATTCTGAGGTTCTTAGCGCACATTGACGCCGATCTTCGTGAATGCTCAATCAATCTCTAATTTTTTCATGTGTAATTGATTATGTTGTGTATATTGCTAGAATTTGGTTTTGTGTTTTAGTTTTTGTAGTGGAGTTACGGTTTAGGGATTTAGGGTGTAATTTTGGGTGATCACATCATTAATTGCGGTGTTAATATATGTCTGGCTTAGGTAGAAGATCCAGCTAGGAAGTTTTTATCTATGAGTCACAGCCACTTTTTTTCCCATCACAGGACTATCCTACGCAGACTTCTGAAGATTCTGCATTTGAGGGTCACCATCAGCTGCGTGATCATCAACCATGTGCACCTGATCAATTTACACCTGAAAGTAGTGCGATTCCATGCAAACGATGCAAGCGTTAACTGTTTAGTATAGTATGGCATGTGTGTCTGTACTACATTGATTCATGTATATTTTTTATTGTACAATCGGAGATGTATCATTTTTTTGTATTGTAATCTTACTTATCTTAGATTTTTATTATATTGCACTGTTTTGATAATCCTCTATGTGTTTGGATACAAGTAATAGCTCTAGCATACATATCTTTCATGACTATTCCTCTATGTGTTTGGACACAAGTAATAGCTCTCGCATATATACCATTGATGACTTAAAACCAATCCTTGATGTAATCCAACTGAAATAGGAAAATAGATTGTTAATCCTCTATGTGTTTGGACCCAAGTAATAGCTCTAGTATACATAGCTCTAGTAGTATCTTCTATTTCCTAAACTCTCCAAAAAACATATCTCGGAACTTTAACACATGCTTTCCCTAAATCAACAAATACCACATGACAATTATTTTTAAAAATAATTATTTGTACCGCCGGGTGATTAGCTCCAGACTTTATTGTCGCCCGATAATCGGGCGATTAGCTCTCGTCCCATTCAAGAACAACTGCCTTGTCACGTCAGATTTGACGTGGCATAGTCACCTCTTAAAGAGGCGACTATACCTAAAATAAATTTTTTTAATGATACTTATTTTTAAAATTTAATTTAGACTAAATTGACTTACACCTTTTACGTATGAAATGACTCACAACCTTTTGATTGAAGGAGATGATTCGGGACATGAATTTAAGCACGCATTTTATAATTTATTCTATTCTTAAAAAGAAGTATAACTCTTGTGAGTTATGATGGCCCATATATCGCATACATAAATATGATATTATAAACCTTTTTCACGAAAAATTGTTATAAATAATGTTTTTATCATTGTTAATTTTATGTTAACATACATCGTTAATAATGACTCATTTAAAAATTATTAAATTCTTATATATATATATAATAAATTAAAATTTGTATGGGGTTTTTTAATATATATATAATAAATATTAAATTTTTAAAAAAATTTTATATGCATTAAATTATTTTAAGAAGAGTATATATATATATATATATATATATATATATATATATATATATATATATATATATATATATATATATATATATATATATATATATATATATATATATATATATATATAATAAATTAAAATTTGTAAGGGATTCATATCTTTAAATAAAACTAATTATGAATAAGAATATATTATTAATAAAAAGTTGGTTTTAATTTTTTTCTTTAAATAAATCTTTACATTTGCATAATAACCATTTTTTTTTCATGCATGTAAGGACAGTCATATCCCGTTTACGTACGCAGTTACGTACGTGATATTCATTTTTCCAAAGTTATAAAATAAATTACATGAAACAAATATATTAAAAAAAATTTCCACAAGGAATCGGTCGTGCAAAGTGTTCGAAGGATTAATGCAACTCAAACGGGTCGAATATGAATCAATGTTAATATTAAATTACAATATTTATATTTTTAATTTTGAAATAAATAAATTTTTTTAATTGCGCATTTCATTTAATATTAGTTAATGATATTATAAAATTTAACATTAACTAAATAATACTTTAGCCTTTGCCTTATTTCAATTATCATTACAACCTTTTTTCTTATATATATATTCGTTTAATAAATATTTTTTGATTTATTAAATAAGGCTTAAGCTTTTTCTATATTAATGTTCGCAATGATGTAAGAACATTGTTATTTTTCCAAAAGCTTTTGTTGTTTTATTTAATTTTATTTTTCTCATCTCATTCTTCGTTGAATGCCCATATTTTAATATTTAGCATTTGACTCGTTTTATAATAATGGGTTATCGATTATTAATTTTTTTTATATTTTTTTTTCTTACATTGGAACTGTTATTTTAAGAGCAAATAAAATTTCAAATTTTTGATTTTAGTGTTTTGTGACCTCCTAAATTATTGCAGAACAGCTCATTCGCACTCGCTAAGGACTTCTTTGCGATAAATTTTGTATTGTAGTTTTTATTTTATTTTTTATGTTATTTTAAAATATATATTTATTTGATGTATTTTTAAAATTTTTATTTTTATTTTAAAACATAAATCACATTATTTTTAAAAACACTTATAGTTATTTTGAATGTTTTTAAAAATAATTATCATAATTAAATATATTTTATTTTAAATTAAAATATAAATATAATGAATAACATTATTGTCTAAAGAATTAAAATAACAAACAAGCAAAATGGATGTGATGTTTTGTTAGTGTGGACTAAGCTCTTAAAGTCCAAAACATCCTCATAAAATCCCTTCCCAAGCTTCCAAATGTCCTCTCTCTCATTTCTCCTTCATCTCTATCATCTCAAATTTCTTCTCTTCTCCAAAATTTATATTTATTTCTTTAAAAGCCCCAAATCGATCAATCATATCCTTTGATCTATTGCCATAACTCAGTGAGTGGCAATCAAAACTTTTAATGAAGATACATTTTTAAGATCGACTCAAAAAAAGACATATCTATGCCTAGTTTTATGATCGAGAACCATAAAATAACTTGCATAGTATCACTATCTATTTGATTTATTTATTAAGTTTTACTCATTATGCTTTATTTTATTTTTAATATAAGGTAATATTCTTTCTATATTGCAAAAATATCAATAATTTCATTTTATATCCATTTAAAATAAAATAAAATATTTACTAGCATTGATTATAAATAATATTATTTATAAATGTAATAACTTTAAACATGAACACATATAGATATTAGACCTAAAAAATTATGGTACAAAGATAAAGAGTCAAAACAAGTCCAAGGGAAATATTATGGAGTTTAAGGAAAATAATCCATCAAAGAGCAATTTACAAGCCATTATAATTAATTTCGATTTTAATATATTTTTATTGCTAAGCAATTCATCTTCTTGCATTTAATACATCTAAGAAAAGTCATCTTAGAAATATGCAGATTAATAACCCTAATTCCATTAATTTTAAATACAGATAATGACAAGGAAACTCACAACATTATTTAGTGTGGAAAATGTAACATCATACATTTCTCTTATCATCATCAATTAATCAAATAGATAAGCTAACAATACAATTAGATATTAGTTGATTATTATGAATCAAGATTATATTGTTGAATTAAAAGGAGAGGTTTAAGATTTAATGATTCAAGTGACATTAAATAGCATAACATCATAAATATTAAAATTATGTTAATATGATTTACATGATGTAATATTGATATATTTTAATAATTTAATATATATTATATTCTAATTTAAGATATTTTACTCTTAAATATCTTAAAATAAACCATGATTTTCATATTTTCCATCAAAGTTTATCACATATATCACAATTTTCATACATATTATTAAATCCAATAATAGAAAAGGCTCCACTTAACAATTACATTAGAAATGATCAACACAAATGTGCTTCTAAATATAACATAAAAAGATTATAATTTTTTAAAATAAAAATAAAAATTTTAAAATTCAAACATAAGATCTAGATTTTAAATTGAAGGCATTTTTAAAATTTTACATGAAGATGACTTTTTATTTTAGGATCAGATTAAGGAAAATGTGATAGCCATGACTAAATTATTTTATTTTCTATTTTTTTTGCAAAATTATACACCTATTACACTCCACTTCAACTCATATATTATATTTAAATTAAGAAAAATTATTACATAGAAAGTTCATATATAAAAAATTATATTCAAATTTCAATAACATAATACTAAATGACATTTAGCCAACACATAGATACTACATATTATTATAAAATATTATGTATTATTATTTAAGATTAATATATAATAATTATATATTAATTAAATATCATATGATATTATTTTATTAAAATTAAAATTATAACTATTTTATGCTCCACACGTAATAATCTCTCTCAAATTAAATCCTGAAAGCTGCCCGCATAGTTGATAAGTTCCTTCAAGTTCTGAGAAGAAGAACCTCCTTCTTCCATAGCCTTCTGAGCCATAAGTGCAAGCTCTCTCACCCTATTCCTCCTCGCTTCCGCCTCCTCCTCCTCCTCCCATCAACTTCCTTACCGCCTCCTCTACATCTTCCCTCCTAATCACCCATTCCCCCTTCCCCTCTCCACTGTCGCCACCACCTTCGTCGGTGGCGATTTCACCCCCACTGCCACTCCAACTCTCAGCACACCCACCACCAATCTCTCATTCCAAAATTGATCAGCAAACCTCGGCCAAGTCACCATCGACACTCCCGCCGCTATCGCATCAAGCGTTGAGTTCCACCCGCAGTGCGTCATGAATCCCCCCACCGCCTCGTGTGATAAGATCACCGATTGTGGCGCCCACCCTCTTATCACGAGCCCAACCAATTTCGTCCTTTCCTCGAACTCCGATATCCACGCGTCGATGGCGGTGGCGGTGACGATGACGGTGATGGTGGCGGTGTCGTCGGCGTCGGTCTCCTTCACTACCCAGATGAAGGGGATTTTAGATGCTTCGAGAGCGTGCCCGATCTCTATGAGTTGGACGAAGGGGTTGCGGGATATGCTGCCAAAATTGACGAGAACGACGGAGTTGCTGGTTTTTCCATTCAACCACCGGAGGAGAACGCCGGCGTCGATGGAAGAGGATTTTCCTTTGCCAGCACTGTCCTCTATGTCCTTGTTGTACTGAGATAGTGGTCCGATTGTCCATACCTTATTAATGATAATTTTTTTAAAATTAAGTATTATTTGTATATTAATTAGTTAATTAAGTATAAAAAAATTTGATGTATAATGCCACGTTAAGTCTCATTACGTTGCCTTTTGCCACGTTAAGCTGTGTCGATTAATTAGCGACTCGTCAACACTATGATAACTGATCGACTAATACCTCCTCGCATTACGACACGATCACGCGATTCCTCGCACTCGAGCTCAACATCCGTCCACCGTTTCGCAACATCGGCTTTCCGCACTGCATGATCTCCAACCCTATTGTACCGTCCCTGTATTCAAATAAACTTATTTTTCTTGCCGATACCGCGTTTGGCGTTGACACTTTCCTCTCATAAAGGTTTGAAGCCAACATTAGCTTTCCGTGCATTCCTGGGCTCCATTTTGTTCGGGGAAGTTTCCTGTGGCGGATTCGACTTGTTTTGGGCATATCCCCGTCGTTATTTGTGAACTCACAATAAATTCCTATTTCTATCAATTTATAAAGTAATAGTGTATGTATGGTAGGAATTTGAGTAGTATTTTTTGATTTGAGTTATATTTATGTAGTGTTGACGGTGTTAAGTATATAGTTTGTTGACAAGAATGAGAACTTGTACTGATCCTTTCTGAGAAACCAAGATGAGCTCACGTTACGTAAATGAAATCATCCAATAAGGTCGGTCATAGACCTTACCAAAGAGACGAATTATGAAATATTGATCCAGGCGACATCACTCTAACATGTCGTTATCCAGTGGGTGGCATATTTATAACATATGTAATATCTGACGATGACATTTGTGAAGTTACACTAATGATTTTGGCCGAGGGTATAGAAGTGGAAGATGTTAATATTGCATCACATTAATCCTAGTAAGGCTAGTAGATATACCGCTAAATACATGGATTTCATCGCACAAGCATCTCGGGGATACACACAGGATGAGATTCCCAAGATATGGTCAACATTTATCCGATTATACTTGTAATAATTAATGATAATTTTTGCTCAACTTATGTGGATGACGCCTTTATCGTTGGATGAACCGATGTCCTTCCGTAGCTTCATTGTGTCAATGCGTAAGTGCATCCGCCATCGTGGTGGTTCAAAATTTATACGCACTTCATCATATGCTTGGCATTGCGACCAAGCTAGAGATTATAGAATGGAGTCAAAATTTAATGTTAAAGTTTCATATATGAAAGCTTGGGATGGGCAAGGCAAAAAGTAATATTCAAATGGAAGAGTCCATGGACTCTCACACCAGAAATTATGTAGTACTTTCTTACTCTGAATTCAATCTACCACCCCAAGATTTCAGACTCTTTTGGGCCTTTGGACCATCAATAATGGATGAGTAAATGGGAGCTGAGCTTCTTTTTTGTCAGAGTGATACATTTTTGAAGAACAATGGTTTTTTTCTAGCTCTATCAGAAGGAATGTGATTGTGATTCTGCTTGCATGATGTGTTGTCCATCGTCTGCTGACATGATTTGTATAATATCCGATAAACACGCCGATCTATTACATGCAAAGAGATTTTTCACTTACATGCATTGTTTCTCATTTATGAAAATTTTAAAAGGTCATACGCAGGGGATTGGTGATGTTGAGTTTCTATGCCAAAAAATGTATATGGCTAATGATATTCGCCGCTCAACCGCTTAATGTTAGATATTAAAATGTTAAAGAGAAGCGCATTATAGGTGACCTTGTTAAATGGTCCGGCACCATTATCGAGCGTTATGGGACAATAATGACGAATGCATCCAGTGTTTTAATGGTGTCCTGAAACGGGCACATGATTTACCGATTTAGGCTTTAATCACTACTATCTATTACAACTTAGTAGCCATGTTCATGAAATGGTTATCCACTGCTACTCAGCAAGAGGAAGTCAACTTGTCTATTTATACTCAAATGATGTCCACACTGTTGAAGCGTACTGAAAGGGAGGCTAGGCATTTCCCGGAACCTGTAAATATCAACCCATGTGAGATGCTTTTGTGTAATCATTCGTGATTGCTAGATAATCTCTATCATTGTAATGTGGCGTAACGATCATATATTATTGTCAATGCCCACATGTGATTGCTGTATTGGGATTTTGAGCTAAACTATCTCACGCGTGTCACAAGACTCTACAACAGATAAGCGACATACATAAATGAATTTCATGCTCTACCAAATCATTCTGATTGGCCATCTCTCGGTGCAGAGCATGGATTAGTCGCATACAACCTAACTTTCAGGGTCGCCGACCTTAATAGATTCAAAAACACAATGGATGAAAATGTAGTAGTAGGAACTTATAGATATGAAAAATATTCCATGGTCATCGTTCTCATATTATTAATGCCGATGGTACATTTTCCCTTTACTTATAGTTAGATTTTACATCTGATAATACTTATCTTTCTCTTCGACCGTTTACTTAGATTTTACAATATTAACACTATTATATTTCGCTTTTTTTGACAGTACGATGATAAAGGAGTACCGCCGTACGTCATGACGAGGCGTTAGAGGCCACCCCACCATTGAGCCTACACGTGAGGTTCATCAAGATTTCTCCTATGCGATCATCGCCACCGACATCAGAATAATTTTTATTCTTTATTTCTATTCGTACCTTTTATTTCTAGTGACATTAATTTTTTTTGTAGCACCGCATCGAGCATCACCCTTGCTTATCGGGGAGTGGCATCACGCTGATGATTCATCCGCTTATGGTTCATCGGATCATCATTGTTATGCTTGATTGAGATGGTCTCCGGAGACCAATACCTTCCACCTCAGAGTGAGATGATGGACGCCCAAGAGGTGGTGATGATCGGGACTACTGATTGATATGTTCATCATACCTATGTGATTGGCGAGGAAGAGATGACACGCGATTCGCGATGATTTGACACACCCCTTACCATATGTGATGTATCATGATCCGATCAGTCGTATCGGGTCATTCAGATAGGCAGAACGCCATGCATGCATGCCAGAGTGTGTGGACTTTTGTGGAGTCATTCACCGCCGAGCACGGAGGAGTTCTTCCGTCACTTGGTTATATTTTATCGATTGACCGCTTTACTTCGATACATGTTCGTGAGGTCCACCGCAGATTTACCGCCCTGATGACCTTGATTCCTTTAGATGTCTATGGGTGTAAATTTCATCTATAATGCTGAGGTCAACAGGCCAACATGGTCTTGCCTACACCTCCTTGATTTGTTCTTGGGAGCATATTCATGGATAGCCGACGCTACATGTTTCATATCTCCGAGTCTCGCTTTTTGAGGTATGTGTTGTTAATTTCACTTTCAAATTATGCTTTTATGTATATGTTTAAACAGTTTTCTATGTGCAAATGGAATGAGAAGTATATTCTCAAGACTAACGAATATTGCGGTGTAAAACGAAATGTATTGAAAATCACAGTTGGATCTGAGATAACACTTTAGTTCAAATATTTGTAATGCGATTATGTTTTAACATAATTTTTACTATATGCAGTGATCTGAGCGCAAGAAGGATCACAACACATCTATCGATATACGCCGAGGCTCGACATATGAGCAAGATGAGTCCCTCTTTCACCGGAAGAGAGTTGAGTGACATTTACTGACATAAGGTACCTCTATTATAAAGTACATGTATCCCCTAACTAGTTTCAAAAGGATTGATTCTGGATAAAGCGGATGTCGATGTTGATTACCACCAATCACACACGCAGGAGATGGAAGGATTGCTCGTGGGGCCTGATGATATGGATAGAAGAGTATCATCACCGATAATGTCTGCTGATCAGGGCTCAGATTTCTCGTCTTGTGATAATCTCCCACTTACTACGCAGCACCAATGAGCGTATGTAAGTCGATATAAGTATTCATCTAATTTAATATTTATGTTAATTTTATATACTATTTTAATGTAGCGAGCATATCGCGAATTCGGGACATCTTTCACCATACTTGGCCAGAATGATCACTTATGGGGATGGATAGACGGCCGATATGCGAATGAAGCGCTATTGTGACACATATTACGGATCGGTGGAGGGTGTCACACACCATGACTGGAGCGCCGGGCCATCTACTTGCTGATCCATGTCCTTCTACGTATGCTGATCCAGGTTCTTTCTACATATCAGCCTACATATGAGTCGCAACCACCTATCTTCCTCCAGAGATGATATGCGACACCGCCCGAGGATCGGAGAGGGCCACCATCAATCGTGATCGTCCATCCCATGCACTGACACAAGTGGGTATTCCACGCAGACGCGGGAGGCATTAGATGTTTAGGATAGTATACTTTTGTGTTTGTACTACGCTTTATTTATCTGTTTCATCACAAACTTGAGAGTTATGTACACGTTAAATTAGGTTATGTCATAATGAACTTCTTATTATTTGTCCATTTCTAAAATGAATTTGTTAACTTCATATGATTGTCATCATTTAAACTATTACCAACATGATGCGGTCACGAACCATTTCAAGTTTAAAATGCACTTTTTTTCTTTTAAAGTAGGTTTATTACTCTCTACTTTTAGAAGAACAAAATTGAAGGATTAAGATTTGTTTGATGAGGACTCTATGTAATGGAAAATCGGTTTTCATTCTAAACCGGACGGTTACTCATCTCACACAAATACACCTTAAAAAAATTTATACCAAATGCCCAATTGTACGGCTTCGAGACTGTTTAAACGCCATTTTGATGACATTTGTAAATGCAATTAGGCGACTATAACTATTCTTAAATTTTTTTTTATTGATACTTAATTAACTAATTAATATACTAATCATACTTAATTTAAAAAAATTGCCCTTATTAATTTAGAGAGTTACTTAGTAATTGGCTCGAGAAATAAATAATCTTTTGTTTATAAAAATATTGATGTAAAATAAATTAAAAAAAATGAGATTCATAATATCTATTTGTGTATCAAAAAAATTACGGAGAATTAAAAATCCGTGAAAACCTTTTTCCCAACAGCCTTCTTGTAGTTGTCTATGAACCACGGCTCCAACTCATCAAAAGTATTGATAACAATCCCATCCACCGCCTCCACGCCGGCGTTAAACTTTTCCCTACCGTTATCAAACAACGGCGAATCCAGTCATGTCTTCGCGTGCGCCTTCATCACCTCTATCTTCACCGGCATCTCCGGCAACTCAAACAGCTGAAAGTCATCCTCAATCTCATCCATGACCTTCATTCTCCTTAGCACCATAGAGCAATAGATATAAAAGCAAGAAGGCCCAGGAAAAACCAGTCGCGGAATCCCGAATTTTCTCGCCACCTCTACCGTCCAATAATGCATGCTATCGGCGATGATGCAGTCGGGCTTCGGCGTGGAGCTTCGCTGCATATAACTCTCGAGCTGAGGAGAGAGTAAGGGAAAGGCTTCGATGAATGGTATGAGGAGATCCTACGATGTGATGAGATCGAAATTCTCGCAGCCTTCGGGAAGACCGGCTTCGGTGGACGGGAAGCGGAGTTCGACGAAGTGGATAGGGACCTTGGAGTTGTGGATTCGGTTTATGATGGGGCGGATGCGGGCGGCGTTGACCGGGGTGGTGATGAAGCTGATGGTGGCGCCTCTGTCGGCGAGGAGACGAGCCATGTCGACGGTGGGGATCATATGACCTTGAGCCATCAGAGGGACGATGACAAAGTGAGGCATGACTGAAGCTCAAATAAATGTCCTAAGCGACGGCTTTCTAGGTGGATTGGTAGTAAGGGTGGCTTATATAAAAGTTGTTGTTTGCTTAACTTGTTAGAAAATAAGTTAACGAAAGCACAATTAAAATCACCAATAATATTTTTTAGGAATTTAATAGAAGAGATACATTAAAAAAGAATGAAAAGAAAAGACACTAACTTTTAGGTGAAAATTTTCTTAGAAAGGGTAAAAAGCACAAACATAATAAAATAATACAATAATACAATAATAAAAAAATATTATAAAAGAGGGAATTGGCAAGAAAAAGAAACTTAAAAATACTCTCTCAAAGATTAAAAATAAATCTCATACTCCAGCTATAAAATTCATAAAGAAAGAATTAAGTTTCTTGAACTAAGTGAATGTGCATTTATAGTGTTTTATGAGTTCAAAAAAATACTTAAAAGGAATCAATAAAGTAAGTACAAGTTCCCTTAGAATCTGAAACAGAACAAGAAATGCAAAACAAAATACCATAAAATAAAGCATGATAAAAGGAATGATTCTCTATATGCTCCAACTAGAGAGACCACGATACATTTTATATGTGAAAGGTATAACGGGGGACCACTATAACAAATTCAGTTTTTATATTTGTACTACTATTTGTTACCATATAATGGTAGTAATTAGGTAGGTTCATATGTAACTATAGCAAGTAATTATACTAATCATATTATCATTGGTTGCTGCCACATCAGGTTTCCCCCCCTCTGAAGAACTCGTCTCGAGTGAAGAAATGTGTGTTATGCCCTCATCCCGCGAGTGGTAAGCATAGATATTTGAAACATTAAAGGTGGACGAAGTGAAGATATCATCAGGTAAATCCACAATATATGCATTATCGTTGATTCAATGAGAAATAGGGAATGGTCCCAATTTGCGTGGGCTGAGTTTGTCATACGTTCCAGGAGGAAATCTCTCTTTGCGGAGTCATACCATAACCAAATCACCTGGGTGAAAAACCTTTTTACGTCAGTGGGTATCTGCGACTTTGTTTGTAATGTGCATTAGAGGCTTCAAGTTGAGCACACTTCTTGAATCGTTAGTAGAATTTTCACCATAACAAAGACTTGCTCTGCACCAGGGATTTGCCAAATCAAATGTGTGGTTGGGTGTTTTGGTGTAAAAAATGCTAAATGGGCTTCGTTTAGTTGAACGGTTGGACATAGAGTTATAGGCGAATTCGGCTTGGCCTAAGAGGTTGTCCCATTTCCTAGGGTGATCTTGAACCAAGCATCACAACATATTGCCAAGGTTCCTATTAACTACATTTGTTTGCCCATCGGTTTGAGGGTGGTATGCCGAGCTAAGTTGTAAAGAAGTGTGCAATCGTCTCCACAGTTCTTGCCAAAAATGACCGACGAACTTGACATCACGATCGGATGTAATGCTACGAGGAAGTCCACGAAGAAGAACGACTTCATGAAAGAACAAACGAGCGATGTGAATTGCATAAAAGTCCTTTTACAGGCTACAAAATGTGCCATTTTGGAGAATCTATCCATAATTACCATAATAGAATCCATACTCCTTTGTGTTCGAGGCAATCTGAGGATGAAATCTAAGCTAAGATCTTCCCAAATAGGATTTGGTACAGGGAGAGGGGTATATAATCCAGTATTCTGAGATGTACCTTTATATTTTGGCATGGACACCTTTCCACAATACAAGTTACATCTCTATTAAGTCTTAAAAAAACATTCTGTCTAATGTTTTTCTCGTCCATGTGCAAGTCCACTATCATGCAATTCTTTAATTAGTTGGATGCTAGGGAAAAATCTAGATCGCATAGTTGATTTCCCCTAAATAGAAACCCATGCCAAATGTAATAATCCTCAATAGGATGTAAATTCTTGCATTGATTCCATATGCTAGCAAAGTCTTCATCAACCACATATAGGTCTTTAATTCTCTCAAAGCCAGTTTCTTGCGTCCGTAATTGTGTAAGCAACGTAGTTATTCGACTAAAGGCATCAGCAACTCTATTTTATATTCTTGATTTGTGTTTCAGCACAAAGCTAAATCATTGGAGGAATATAATCCACCTAGCATGCAACCTATTGATTATTTTTTGAGAATTAATGAATTGCAGTGCTTTATGATGACTACATAAAATGAAATCTTGATGTAGCAAGTAATGTTTCCATTGTTTAATTTTCTTGACAATACATATAGCTCTTGTTCATAAACAGTCTATTTCTACCGCGAGGAATTAAGCTTCTCACTGAAAAATTTGATAGATTTATTTTCTTGGGTGAGAATGGCACCGACCCCAACATTTGAAGCGTCGGTTTCTACGAAGAAAGGCTTGTCAAAATTTGGGATAGCCAGAACAGGAGCTAAACTAAGCACTGCTTTAATTGATTCAAAACTAAGTTGCTGCTCGGTTCCCCACCTGAAAATGGAAGACTTTAGGCAATCGTTATCGGGCCATCATATACTAAGCCTTTGATAAATCGACGATAGAAATTGGCTAAGCGAGAAACTCGATCGAGATATGGTGGAAGGGGTAGCCTTGAATAGCCAAAACCTTCTACGTGGATCCATCTGAATTCCTCCTGCTGAAATTATGAAACCCAGAAAATGGACTTTTGGAGAAGCAAATTCACATTTATGAAGGTTGATATACAATTTTTGGGCCCGAAGGATTTCAAATATTTTGGTTAGATGAGTCAGATGTTCTTTATAAGATGCACAAAGTAGACGGCACAAAAAAGGCCCAAAAATGGTTTGAGTATCTCATTCATTAGCCTCGTGAAGGTACTAGGCCCATTGCATAATCCAAATGGCATAACCTTCCATTCATATAGCCCTTTGTGTTTTAAAAGCTATTTTCCACTCATCATCGGGTCTAATGCGAATTTGGTGGTATCCACTTCTTAAGTCCAGTTTTGTGAATAAGGTTGCTCCGTGGAGTTTGTCTAATATATCTTCCAACCTAGGGATTGGAAATCTGTATTTGATGATAATCTTATTGATTACTCGGCTATCAACACACATACGTCACTTCCCATATTTTTTTGGTACTAGGAGTGCTGGAACAGCGCATGGGCTTAAATAGTGTTGTATGAATTGTTTGGCCAGCAGCTCATCAACTATTCCCTGTAGAATTGAATATTCCTTTGGGCTCATCTGATAATGGGGAAGGTTTGGGTGGTTGGCAATAGGGAGAAGGTCTATTTGATGTTGAATGATGCGTAGAGGTGGTAATTCTAATGGTAATTCCAATGGTTCAATGTCTTTGTATTGTTGTAGCAGCTGGTTAATTTCAGCAGGTATAGACGAGGGAGAATTCTTCTGATTTTCTTCTGCAATCACTAAAGCAAAAAGGACAACAAAATTTTTGAATGAATTCAATAACTGGGAGCTATTTATTAAGAAAGCAGCTGGTGTAGTGTTGGTTGATCTGGTTGGGTTTGTTGCAGGTAGCAATTTCAGTAATTTTCCTTTTCAATCAAATGAATACGCATTAGTACGATAATCATATTGAGCTCCCATATCATACTTCCACGGTCTTCCCAAAATAAGGTGACACACATCCATTTCCAACACATCGATCAACACCTCACATCCATAGTATTTTCCAATTGAAAAAGTAACTCAGCACATTTCAGAGACAAAGATATCTATACCTTTCTTAACCCAACTGATCTAATATGGTTGGGGATGTTTGGTAGTTTCGAGTTGAAGGGCTTGAACAACGGACTTAGATATTATATTTTAGTGCATCCACTGTCCACCAACATGTCAAAAAATTAGCCATTTATAGTACACCTTGTTCTGAATACATCATGCGTGAAAAACCTGATTGATTGGGAGTAAGAAGAAGTTTCTGAATAACACAAACAAGTGAGTCTCCTTCATTTCTACAGATTTCTTCCACCCTCGTTTCACCATTATCGGACTCTTCCTTTGATTCTTCCGCATAGGCTTCCCTTCAAATAGGTGGATTTGTTGCCTTGTGGGACATTCATTGGATTTGTGGCCAGGTTGGAAACAACAAAAGCACTTCATAGTAGAGGGATTTCCATAGGGATTATCTTTAACATGTAGCTTAGCCTTGTTTGGAGCTTTAGTAACAATACCTGGCTGATTCGTAGGCGCTATTTGTGGCTGAAGGGAGATCGTTCTGTCATAGGGGTGATTCACCATGGTTGAGGAACGACTACCCTCTAATGGTCGTTCTGCCATAGATCTCTTGGAGGAGTTGGCTCATCTATTGACTTGTCGTTCAGCCTTAAGAGCGAGATTAACCGCTTGAGAAAGTGTCCATATAGAGTTTAATTCCAGCTTGTCTTGAATTTCTTCTTTAAGTCCACCAATGTATCTCCCCACTACTTGATTAGATGACTCATTCAAATTATTCCGAGCACTAAGACGATAAAATTCTTCAAGTATGTGTTTACGTCGAGATCCTTGCGCAATGCCGGTATTGAATGTATAACATATGTTCAAAGTCTATAGGCAAAAGTGCCCTCGAAATCCGTTTCATTCGATAACAACTCTGAATGCTTCCTTTACCTTCTCTTTTCGACTCAAGAGTTTGTACCAAGCCGTACGCACTCTTTAATCTACAAGCGATATACTTCACTTGTTTCTCAGAGGGGATCTCCATATATTCGAAGAACATTTCGATGGCTTGCACCCAATCAAGGTAGTCTTTAATATGCAAATGTCCGTCAATGAATGGTATGTCTAGTTTTACTCGAAACTCACCTGGATGTTGGTCTCGATTTGCATTTTTTCTTCAAGTTGGAGAACGGGGTCTCTAGAATTCCTCTACATCTGCTTCTGATAGAACTTCATTGTTATATTTATCAATGTCTTCTTCTGATTCAGATTTCGTCGCATATCTGCAAAGAATCATCATGGATCTCTTCTTTCCATAAATGGAGTATGGGTTTGAGATATGGTTGCCTGCATTCCCACTTCAGTTTCCGGTTGGTCGGAGCTTCTTGTATTTAGGGATTGAATCTCTTTTTGGATTTCTATAGAAAATCTAAGAATTCAGTAACAAGGTCCTCCACCTTCTTAGATAGTGATTTTTTTGATAACCATAAATTTTCTAGTGTGATCATCATGCTTTGCTTCCTACCATGGATCTTCAACCGAAAGCTCGATACCGTTGGTGTAGCCGCTTAGGATCTAAACAACAAGAAATGCAAAATAGAATACCAGAAAATAAAGCACGATAAAAGGAAGGATTCTCTATATGCTCCAGCCAGAGAGGCCACGATACATTTATATGTGAAAGGTATAGCAGGGGATCACTGACTAATTCAGTTTTTATATTTGTACTAATATATGTTACCATATAATGGTAGTAATTAGGTAGGTTCGTATATAACTTTAGCACGTAATTATACTAATCAGATTATCACTGGTTGCTGCCACATCAATGGTTTCCTGCATTCCCACTAAAGCAAGAACATGTAATACAAACAATTTGAATGCTATGATAAAATCAATCCAACTATAAGAGACTCTAATCCATGTGCTTGTACATTCCAATTGAGGTTAGTGGAACCCACAAAAATTTAGTTCGTAGTTAACAATCTCCATCTTGAAACAGATTTCTAAGCATGAATCATTGATATAATGATCTCTCCTATTCTACAAAGCTTTAAAGAGTTAGCAACAAATATCTCTCAAATTTAAGTAATGCTTAAACTTAGTATTAAAAAGTGAACATCCTTTGAAAGATCCCATTAAATTAGAAGCGAGCACAAGTAAGAGCTACTTTCATCTTGAGAATGCCAAATCAAATCTAAATCCATTATGCTTCTCTAAAAGTGGTGCTTTCATACCTTTGGTCTTATGGTGTTTCATTTACAAGAAAAGTTTACAAAATTCAATTAAATCTACTTTATATGTTGTCACAAAATGATATAACCCTCAAATTGAGATAGTACATTGTGACCGATGCTTAATAAACGCTACCTATGATCTATTTGAAGGAATTATATTGTTCTTCTTTTTTTTACATAGCACTAATCTCATCAATAAGAAATAATAAAATAAAAGTCATCTACTTCAAGTTCATATCAAAACTATACAATCACAAAAGATTGTACACAATAGTAATGATACACATCAATATCCATCAAAATAATAACACAATGATTGCAACAAAAAAAAACTATATTCAAACAAAAGACATACATGTAAACAGAACGCAATCTCTCTCTAAATGAATGCTCTTACCTCTTTCCTTTCATGAAGTTTACATATATAGGTAAAGTAGAAATGGGTATAAGTACTAATAGGTTACACGAAACATACTCTAAATTTTCAATATACTATAATAAAATAGTATCTACTATCAAATACAATGAATTAGTAGGTCTAGTGTAACAATTACACTATTAAATGTATATATTCAAAATTTCAATATATAATTCACGTTTAACATTACATCATTCATAAAATAAAAGCAAATAAAATTTTCACACACTTCATATCATTTTCTCCCTCAAGCTTTCATATCTCTCAAATACATCACACACACACACACACACACACACACACACATATACATATATATATATATATATATATCATGTGACCCTTATACCTCCCAAAAAATTTACAAGTGTATTTTAATTATTCATTTAGGCTATTATGCCTCCATATGCATAACACAATTAATTTTATTCATTCACTTATACCTTCTTGTAAGTACACATATTATTTAGGCCCTTATGCCTCCCAATATATTTCACTTATAAAATTCATAATTTACCTATAAATCAAGTCACATATTTACACAATAATAAATGTAATCATCTAATGCTAGAAAATTGTCATGTAGAGTAAAAGTTTACTTAGCTTCTAAAATCCAAAGACACACAATGTATTTAAAAAGGAGAGAACTCATTTACTGGAAAACCTCGAAAAGAGGGAAAATATCTAGCAAAAAAAAGCTTCCACTATATATATTTGAGTAAGATCTTCCGATCCGGATTACATTTATGTGAGAAGGAACAAATCTAGTAATCAATATGACGATATACGACGATGTTACGCGTTGACGTAAGTTGACGACGATGTTAATGAAATATAGTCGTCTATGATGACGGCAACAATGGTACTGGCGATCACGGCAACCGATGGCTACGGTGGTTGACGATCCGACGGCAAATAAATCTTTAGAGCTCTCCTCTCTCTGCTTTGCCCTCCTTCTCCTTCATTTCCTCCCCATATGAGGAATGAGGCTTTTATATTCTCAAATACATGCAAAACCCATACCAATCCACTTCATCGGACGGCTCAAAATGATCCCCTTGATCATATGATATTTCTGCATTTGAATGCTCAAATGATGTCTAATTATGATATCTTGGGCTTGTTAGATGCTCATCAAGACGCTATTAATTATAAACACTCCATTTAAGAATTCGATAATAAAATGCTGATTCTAGTTATTGACAATTGCTTTATCAAGATTCTTTACAGAAATAACATATCAAATACCAATGAATCAATATTTTAATAAACAGAGGAATTCTTTACGGTATATAAGAAATTTGTAAGTATAAAATAATAATAGAATTTATTAGTAAATTTGTGTGTATGCATCAAAAATTATAATTTACAAGATTATTTATATGCAATGTCGAGAAAAAAATATTTTGAAGTATTTCTTATTTATAACAAATTTTATTAAACTCAATATACTCTTAAAAATATACAAACTATTATATAACACAAAAAATATAGTGAAAATTTTACTTTTTTTATGTCAATATGTCTGATAGTTCATTATACATCATATCAAAAGTTATATTATAAAAAATTTATAAATCTTCATATATATATATATATATATATATATATATATATATATATATATATATATATATATATATATATATATATATATGAGTTCGTACAAAATCTAACAAAAAAAATATCAAAAAAATTTAAATAGGGTAATGATAGCCAATCTCGAGACAATCAATTTTCTCAACTAGCTAGATCGATGAAATTGGCTTTATGACCCTTGAACCCAACTTCCTCTCCCCAGCCTGTCTCTTTCTCTCTCCCTTTCTCTCTCTAATTTTCACAGCTAAAGAGAAAATGGGAATCCTCGAAACGAGAGAGAGATATTTATGCAAAATTTCTTTTTTTTTTTTTGAAAAGATATAATGGCCCTTTTAAAATTGTTTTAATTTTATTTAAACTTATTTTTTTCTTAAAATCTATCATTCCTAAATTTATGAAAAATATTTTGTAAATACTAAAGCACATTTTAAATATCTTGATAAGAATGGTTTGTAAATTAGATGCTAGATGATCCACGAAAACCTATGTGTACGAATACATGTAAATTCTTAAAAAAGTTCAAATCTAATAACTAACTTCATATTTTCATATATACATTGCTCAGAAATATTGGAGAATTTTTTTATAAAATAGAGTGCCAAATATCCTATTGTGTGGCAAAGGAGGTTTGAAACTCAGACTTAAAATGAAATTCATAAAATATGTTTGAATATCATAGGCCATTGTCATTTTAATAATATTTCAAATAAAATTACATCACTTTTTATTTTAACTTTTTTTTTTTGTAAAATAGGAATGTATCTGTGAGTATTACATATGCCTAAGATGCATGTGCCACAATTGAGTAGCTTCACCTATAGTGAAAAATATGGCATCTCCGAAGACTGTGCTTTTGCAAAGTATACAAACAAACACTACATTTGCCCCATCATCTCAATAATGCTGCTTTTACTAATCTTTAGAATTCCACATTCCGAGGTGTACCTATATTCCTTGGCATCAAGGACACTCGAAAAAATAAAACTTTATGTAAATCTAGATATGCTTAATATCATCCAAAGATCTGATGATGCCATCAAGCTTCTTTACTTAGATTGTACCAACACCAACTACCTTTCATAATGTGTGGTTTCTCATAAGTACCTCACCTGTAGTTATAATTTCATATGCTAAAAATCAATCATAATGGAGACACATGAAACGAACAGCCTGAATCGAAGATCCAATAATCATAAGACTTACTGTCATCAGTATTAGCAACAAGAAAATTACCAACACAAAATCTTCCACAAAGTCAACTTCAGAAATGTGTTTCATTTCGATTAGTCATGACGTTTTCCTTATTTTGTAACTTGAAACAGTCAAATTTAATGTGCCCATTCTTTGTAAAGCATCGTCATACTTTATCTCTATTATTAGTATTAGATCTTTTCAACGCTTTTCTACTGAAATTCGACTTATGAGCTCTCTTATGAACAAGAAGACTTTCTCCTTATAGTTTAGATCCAATAACTAAAGATTTCAACTTCTCTTTGGAAAATAAAATCTCATACACCTCATTCAACATCAATGAATCTCGACTATAAAGTAGTCTCTGAAGTTGAAATATAAGGAAGGCTGCAAACTGCGGAGAATTAATCATAAATCTTTCTTGTCATAGTTGACTTCTATCGCCTCAATATTTGAGAAAATTATTTTAAAATAGTCATATTATCTTTCAAGAGAACCATCTTGTGATAAACAGTGGGAGTAAAGTTGATGTTTTCGATGCAAATTGTTTGTTAATATTTTTGTCATACATAATTAATCCAATCTCACTCAAAGAGATATAGCAATTTTGTCATTCAAAACATCTTGTAAGATCTAGATTGAGAAATACAAATGAATAACATAAAGTGTTTTTCGATCCTTATATTGTTTCTCTTTCGAAAACTAACTTAAAGACATGTTGCATGCTAGAAAACTAGTTGCGATAGAATAAAATTTTACCCCCTTGCCTTGTTGTGAAATCCAGGATACACACACAGATATTTGAAGAATGAATAAGAAACTCATAGATTTTTATGTGAAAATACCCTAGAAAGAGGGGGAAAAATCACGGGATCTAGTCCAGTAAAACTTTTCCACTATATATCTGCTTCGAAGTACAAAGTTTAAGTTTTCCCGATAACAACATTATAGAATTGTATGAGAAAGCCCCACAATGGGAATCCCAGAATTAGGTAACAACAACTATGCAACAAGAATGGGTCAGAAATAGTTATGGCGGGGATGGTGAACAACGGTCGCGGCTAAGATGACAATGGTTGGATTGAGGCACCGCAGAGATGACCGACGACGGTAGTTAATGAAGACGATGATCGATGGTGGTAACTACTGGGTGATGGTCGGTGGGATGACCAGATGGTCATCCTGCGGACGCACGTGATCGGAGGTGATGATCGACGGCGGTGGTCGGCGACAATGTCCGGTGGCGGCGACCGTCGAGTGGTGCCACGACTATGCTTGGAAGATCTTCAAGCCCAGAGCTTTAGCATGGGCTCATCTCATGACAAGAATGAGGGGATATTTATAGATTGGAGGGATGACATTTATGTAAATGCGTGCAAAATCCAAACCACTCCATTGGATGACTCAAAATGATTCCCTTGACCATCTAATATATTTTAAGTATTTGGATGCTCAAATGAAGTCAGAATCAAGAGATCTTAGGCTTGTTACATCCGGCTTGTCAAAACGCTCGATTTGATCATAAACAGTCCATATTTAGGAACTATTTAGGGATTCAATTGATATCCCAAAGTTTACATTGATATTTTAAGCTTGATCAGGCTGAAGTTAAGATCGATACTTTCGACATCAAGATGCTTCACTAGAATTTTCGATGTCATATCGTTGCTCTATTTTGGATGACATTATCACTATCATCCAAAAATATAAGCAAATAATTAAAATTAACAAATTCTTCAATAAAATTTGTAGGTTCGTTAACCTTTGCGTCACATATAGTTTGAGAGAATAGATCTTCATGGGTTCACAAAATTATGATCACGGAAACGCATGCGGTCAGGGTGCATGGGGCCATGGTCCCAAAATCTCAGGTGCCCACGCTGGCACGGCGCGAGTAGCTCTGCTGGGCGTCGCGGGCCAACCGCTACCGCGGAGCGCATCGCAAAACGCTCGATGAGCATTTTTTTTTAGTTTTTTTTTCCACTTTTTTATTTATTCCCTTTTTGCTCCTATAGTGGATCTATAAAAAAACTCCCTGAAGGTCAAGTAAGGAGACACAATTCCCATATGCTCTAGTGTTCTTTTGCATTGGATGAGAAATTATCTAGTAGAAGTTCAGGGGCTAAGAGTAATAATAAATTTTTTTTTCCTTTTCTCAACGAAGCTCCAACCTTCTTCTTAAAAGAAGGTCATTTGCTTTGCTGATCAAGACCCGTAGTTCATACGACGAGGCTCCAGTTTTTCCTCGAAAGAAGTGTCAACTATTATCGGACACGTGTTTGGAGGTGATCAAGACCAGAAGTTAATTCAAGAGGTCTGATTTTCCTCGAGAGGTGTCAACTGCTTGTCAAATGAATCGAAGTTTGAAGGCTTATCAAGGCCCGTTTATAATGGGTGAGGCTCATTTTCCAGAGAGAGGTGACAACCGTTATTATCGGACCGGTTTGGAAGCGATCAAGGCGTAGTTCATCTGATGAGACTCGTTTTCCCTCGAGATCATCGACTATCCTTGTTGGACCGACCAGATTTGGAGGCGATCAAGGCTCGTAGTTCATATGGCGAGGCTCCGATTTTCCATTGAGAGAGGTGTCAACTGTCCTTGTCCGGCTGATCGGGTTTAGAGACGATCAAGGCCCGTAGTTTATATGACGAGGCTCCGATTTTCCCTCGAGAGAGGTGTCAACTATCCTTGTCGGACCGAGCGAGTTTGGAGGAGATCAAGGCCTATAATTTATACGGCGAGGCTCCATTTTCTTCAAATATCTGTGTGTGTGCGCTGGATTTCACAACAAGGCTAAGGTGTAAACTTTTATTCTACCGCAACTAGTTTTCTAGCATGCAATAAGGGATATGATGAAACCTCAATGAAACATCATCCAAATCCATCTGAGCAAGAATAACCCACATATTTACTTACAACAACGAGAATCTGTTGCTGCGATCCAAAAGTAGAACATTATACTTCACAGTCATCATCTTCACAACCGACGCACTGATACCACTTTAAAAAAAAATAAGGTAATAGAAGCACAACCAAAATCAAGAACAAAGCTTTTTAGAGATACAACGTAACTATAAAAGTATACAAATAGAAAATGACATACTAGATTTTATGTGAAAACCCTATAGAAAGGGAAAAGATGAGAGATAGAGGAGAATAATGCACTAATAAAAAAGAGATTATAAAAGAGAAAAGTGATGGCTCAAGAACAAACTCAAAAACACTCTCTCAAAGATTGAAAGTACATTTCACAAACACTCCTACTATAAAACTCATAAAGAAGGGTTAAGTTCCTTGTACCAAATGCATCGATATTTATAGAGTTCTACAATACTCCTTATAAAAAAATATTTAAAAGGAACCAATATAGTAAGAGTATACAAATTGCAATCTAAATGTCATAATAAAATCAATCCAATGATAGAGATCTTTGATTCATGTGCTTATACTTTCTAATTAAAACTAAAGCATATGAATTATAATCTTTATGATTCTCATAGACTCTCCTCAAATTTGACAAAACTAAAATTTGAATTATGATGATTAAATTATAATTCAAGCTGATTTTGTGTGATTCCAATTTATTGTTATTTCTTGTAAAACCATTTGATTATTACATTATTATTTGAGTCCTAATTCTAGTATTTATTATTCTTAGTAACAAAAAAATCTTACCTCACCTAATAATCTGTAGTTTATGAATGCTTTGTTTCATTGCAAAAGTTACATCACATCATTTTGATTGCAGTAGGAAGTCTTAACTCTAAATTGCTCAACATCACCTAATAAACGGTATCAAAGTTGATCATTCGACTAAAGGTGAGTTTGGTGCGACGTTGGTAGTACAACATGATGTCATGCATCAGATGTTATTTGACTTTAATTTGCTTGTGTTTTAAAGAATTTGTGGCTAGAAAGTTGCGTTTCCAACACCTAGCTCCATGCGGTGACATCCAGAAAGCTGCGATTTAACTATTTAAAAAAAAAAAAATTTATAGATCCCGTAACAGCTTCTTAAACGACATATTATTCTGTAACACCTCCATCACTAAGGGCTTTTATCGACCTTTTTGTATGGAAGATAAATGAAAAATGGAAATGTACATATGTAAAAGATAGCTATATGTATGAGCATATATATAAATAAATCATAGCATAAGCATATTTATACAATTTCGAATACAACCATCAAGGTATCTTTATCTACGTGAGTGGATTATCCTCATGGTAATAACAGCATCAATAAGCAACACCACCAAGAAACACGTCTTTATCATGGAGTAGGCTCTCAGTTAGCCAGTAACCATCCCAGCATCCACCAATCCTCTGTTCATAAGTGCTTTTAACTTCAGAGTTCACTCAATGTGAAGTGGAGGTAAAGAGAAATGGAAAGAAAGGCAAACCTGAACCATGGTAAACTGGAAGATTTCTTCTTCCTCGGGCCGCGAACCTTGGACCAAAACTCTCTGTTTAAACTGATCCTATAATATGATCATCAGCAAAAGAAAACATCAATTATATACGGTTGTACAGCAAGACTGTCGGAAAGCAGTAAGATGGAATAGCGAACAAGTTTACAGTATAAACTAAGGTGCACTGCAATACCTCTTTCACCCATAAACTGCTTAGAATCTTATGTTCCTTGTGGCAAAGAAGAACTCGGTAAGTTGAATGGTGGAATAATCTCCTGAATCGCTCAAACTGTAAGAAAATGGCCATATCGGATCACGAAAAAATAAAGTTACTTCAAGATTCTGACTCTATCATAACCATTGTGGACATTTGTTATGCAGGATCTTATGCAAAATTTAATTTTAGTAACTTGAATTCTACAAATTTGATAAATCCCGTCATCAGACAGGCCAATTATTTGATCAAATCCAAACATCACGAATCAAGATTCTTTTTCTCCAAACAATGAGATACTTACGGACCTGCCCAAGATCAAAGAATGGCCCAAAATAGGTTGATCTTTCAAAGGGATCGAACCCAGCAAACTGAAAATAAAAAAAGTAGTTAGATTTTAATGACTAAACTATTACGAGTTTCCAGTGGTAAGCAGTACCCTGTACATGACTTCTATCCCATAGTCTTGTCGAGGTTGATCATTGTATTTCAATGCGTCAAGCTGACACTGGACTGCTTCCTCAGCACTAAACTGGAAGAAAGAACAAAATCAATTACTTACCAAAAATTTCATTCAACAGTATAACTGTGTAAGTGGGAACTTGTTCTTCAGAGAATTACATCCAGCTTAGGGCCAAAAGGTCTTTTCTTGCGAGATTCAAGCCTGTAAAAACAAGCTAGGTAAGTATTATCGTCAATTTTAAAACCTGTTAAAGAATTTCCAAAACTTCAATACAAAATTTTTTGGCGTCAATTCCCTGCCTTTCAGTTGTATGACAGAAAAAAAAAAAAAAGATTCAGGTAAATGCATTAAAATCGCAGCTTGAACACATATTGTACTGAATAAAAGGTAAATAGGTTATCTTGGCACCAAAAATAGAAACCAAGAATATGTATCAGTGGTAATAAAGAATAAGAATTCTGCTATTAAGCTGAATATACATAAGAAGAAAAAAGTAAGGTTCTTCCAAAATACCAGAAAGCTGATGGAACAAGGATTAAACGGCAGAAAAATATAAAAAAACCCAAACATATTGAACAGAAAACCATCGCAAGAAACATACCATTCCGACGAAAAGTCGGGGTTGGTGCGGCGTAAGAAAACAAATGAGAGTAGGGTTTCTCGGAAGCCTACAATAGGCTTTCGACGGGATACGGAGATGAGAGTGTCATCGTCTCTCCACAATATCTTCGACCTTCCTCGCCAAACTGCTCTTATCCCACTTTTCTTTAAATTTTAGAAGAATTATGCATCTAAGATTAACAAAAAAAAAGTTTTTATATTTATACATGTCACTATTAAAATTTAGTGAATTTTAAATTTTAATATTTGATTAAAAATGACAAATATTAATAAAAATATAATGATCACAAACTAAATTTCCTAGCAATTAGTTCAATCTCTTTCAATAGACCACTTTAGATTCATAATGTAAAGGGCTAATCAGCTTCCTCTTGAATGATTCCAAAATCATATATTATAATAGAAGAGATCTAGCTCTAATACTAACCTTGTCCTTGTCACACAACCTCACTATATGAGGTTTGTTTATTCTTACCCATCCCATCTTATCTATGATAGGTAAAATATATGATTTTATTTTTATGTGATGCAACTTCTCAAGAGATAACTCATCCCATTTATTCTTTACTCCTGGCCTAATTTAATTATAAAGTTCACAATATAATTTTACATAGCACATCAAATGATGCAAACCTTATAGCCACCCTCGCCAGATCAT
Source organism: Cymbidium sinense (assembly GCA_021442155.1). Classification (NCBI taxonomy): domain Eukaryota; kingdom Viridiplantae; phylum Streptophyta; class Magnoliopsida; order Asparagales; family Orchidaceae; genus Cymbidium; species Cymbidium sinense. The sequence continues at coordinate 149,945,225 of CM038219.1, read as the reverse complement.
CATCACGACGACCTTCATCGTCAGTCGCTGACCCCTGCTGTTCACCATCATTTACTAGCAACTGTTACAATCTGAACGTGACTATATAGCTGTTGTTGTCTGATTCTGGGATTCTCATTGTTAGCTCTTCTCATATATAATTCTGTAATCCCGTTATCGAAGAGATTTTGTACTCTAAAATAGATACATAGTGGAAGAATTTTATTGGGCTAGGCCCCATAATTTTTTCCTTCTTTTCGAGATTTTTTCACGTAAAAATTCTGGAGTTCTCTTATTAATTCTTTGAACATCTGTGTGTGTACTAGATTTCGCAACAAAGCTAAGACGTAAACTTTTATTCTACCATAACTGATTTTCTAGCACGCAACAGTTTGACGCCATCTGTGGGAAGAAAAATACCTCAATCACAATTTATGTGAACACCGCATCATAATAGCGCAATGCCAGAATAAGAGCCTCCTCCGCCCAACTCTCATCACTCTCGAAACCAATCCTTGAACCAAGGACGCCAAGCTTCTACCTCACTTTCTCCTGATAGGCGTGACCCTGTCGGTGAAGGCGCAATAGGAATCTCTTTAGAAGATCATATGCGCCAAATGAAAGAGTCTCAAAATGAGATGATCCAACTTTTACGAGGAACACGACCGTCACTACCATGTCAAACACAAATTTTCCAAGATCGATCTTTAGCCACGGGAGGTCAAATGCTAATCTCTTGACAATGAAGTTCCTCCGCTTCCAGACCGTGATGCTGATCTCCTTGACACTACTAGTTCTACTTATCCATCACGTGTAGCTCAACCGACCGCTAATCCACCAATTATTGCTGGTAGCTTGGCACGTTCTCATGTTGACCCCACTCGTCATGTTATACATGTAGAGTTACGACGCTTAATGCAAGATGAATTTCACCTTAGAGAGAGAAATCATCATCCCCCTCACCGCCTCTATGAGGAGTCCTCACCTTTAGCTGAAGCTATTCTTGAACATCCTATTCCCATAGGTTTCAAGCTTCCGAGCATTGATTCCTATGATAGGGCAATTGACCCACATGAACACATCGATCATTACAGGACCATCATGCATATCCAGCGAGCTCCTGACACACTGCTTTGTCAGGTATTTCCAGTTACCCTCAAGGGGCAAGCTCGTACTTGGTTCTACTTTCTTCCAAGGGGATCCATCCATACCTTTGACGAACTCGCCAAGATCTTTGTGGAACAGTTCATTGTAAACGGAGGATCATTAAAGATTCCTCCCATCTCTCTGACATTCATCAAAATGAGGGTGAATCAATTAAGAAATACTTCTAGAGGTTCTCCTTAAAAGCTTGCCAAATACCTAGGGTAGACCCTGAATTACTAAGAGGAGTTTTCCTTCGAGGGCTCCGTCTTGGACCTTTTTACTCATCACTAATGTCAGATACGGCCTGCTAATATGCCGACTTGGTTTATCATGTGGAAGCACAAATTTCTATTGATGAGGCTATTAATGCACATCACAAATAATTTGAACAATCTACAGGAAAACGTAAGAGTGCCCTAGGAAATCCGGACCGACAGTCCCATCAAAAGAAACAACAAAGCATTCGTGATCTCCCTCCACGACCCTCAAGTCAACGACATGAACCACGACCAGAAAAAGAATACACACCACTGAACACATCCCATGTTAACATCTTGATGGCCATTCGAGATGAAGAAAATATCAAGTGGTCATATCCACTGAAACCAAATTCAAAAAATCAGTAGCAATATTGTTACTTCTATCAAAGTCGTGGACATAATACTGAGGCATGCAAACAACTAAAAGAAAAAATCGAGAGGCTCATTCAACAAGGATATCTACGCGAATCGTTAAGAATCAATCGACTCAAATAAACATAACTCCAACTACGGGGCAACCAGGATAATCATTACAAAAACAACAAAATAGTCATCAAACAGTTGGAAAAATTGAAACAATCGCAGGAGGACTAATACTATCTAATCGAGTTCTCATTATCACCTCTGAAGAGTCAGAGTTCAAGAAATCTCATATTGATCATTCCATCACTTTTAAAAACTGAGACTTAGAAGGAGTCTATGTTCCTCATCAAGATCCACTTGTTATCAGCGTAGGCATCGGTGACTCATGCTATAATGTTAAGAGAATTTTTATTGACAATGGAAATTCTGTTGATGTCTTATTTTACTCCATATTTCAAGATGAGCTTAGGAAAAGCTTCAACCCCGTAGACCATTATACGAGTTTGATAATCGCCCTGTGCGAGTGGACGGGACAATTGCCTTTCCTGTTGTCCTCAGAGAGTTCCCTCGACAAGTGACTCATTCAATTCAATTCATGGTGGTCAAGTTAGTTCAACATATAACGCTATCTTCGGAAAGCCCCTCCAATCAATTTTCGGTGCCATCACTTCAGATCTCATCTTAAGATGAAATTTCTAACCCCTGTTGGGATTGGGGTGGTCTTTGAAAATCAACAGATAGCACAATCACGTTACCTCGCAGTTTCAACCACGCCTTCTACGACCCCTCAAAGATCGAAGATTTTAATTTAAAAAGTATCCCTAAAAGCTTCTCGTCACAAGACTCTTCTCTCATTATCAAATGACCAACCGCTCAAAAGTTGGATCCGTGCTTTTTTAAATTTGATACATTTAAATTTTTTTTTTAAATTATAATTTCCTGCAATAAGCTTTCGTCTACTATATTATATATATATATATATATATATATATATATATATATATATATATATATATATATATATATATATATATATATATATATATATATATATATATATATATATATCAGAGCTATATACCTGAACTCCAATAATATAATATCATGAGACATTCAATTGTTACATAATTATTATATAAAAATGATAAAATATCATGTATTAACTATAAAATAATATAATAATATGTATATAATATAATATATATTACATAATTATATTAAATTAATATATAATAATATATAATATTTTATAAGAGTATTTACATACATAATATATAATTTTTATATATTTATATATCTAATATTTAAACATAGATACATAATTATATTAAATTAATATATAATAATATATAATATTTTATAAGAGTATTTACATACATAATATATAATTATTATATATTTATATATCTAATATTTAAATATAGATATTTATATATATAATATCTAAATTATTATTATTATAATAAAAATAATATTTTTTAAAAAAAATTAAATAAAATTTATTTTTTGAATCATAAAAAAATGTTATGTTTATGATATTAAGTTTTAGATATTAGATATGTAATTATATGTTCTGTATATAACTCTTTATAGTGCTGTACGACACTATATCAATCCGCACGTAAAAATCACTCCGCTCAAAATTACCAACAAATTAAATCCTAGAGGCAGCCGCGTACTTGATAAGGTCCTTCAAGTTCTGAGATGAAGAACCTCCTTCTTCCATAGCCTTCCGAGCATAACAGCAAACTCCCCCACCCTCTTCCTCCTCTCCTTCGCCTCCTCCCCTCCTCCCATCAACGCCTTCAGCGCCTCCTGCACTTCCTCCCACCTAATCACCCATTCCGCCGCCCTCTCCGCCGCCGCCACTACCTTCGTCGGCGGCGACTTCACCCCCACCGCCACTCCCACTCTCAGCAGATCCACCACCAATCTCTCGTTCAAAAACTGATCGGCAAATCTCGGCCATGTCACCATCGGCACGCCCGCCGCTATCGCCTCAAGCGTCGAGTTCCATCCGCAGTGCGACATGAATCCTCCAACGGCCTCGTGCGATAAGATCACCGATTGCGGCGCCCACCCTCTGATCACAAACCCAATCGATTTCGTCCTTTCCTCAAAATCCGATATCCACTTATCGATGGCGGAGGCGATGGCGGTGTCCTCCGCGGCAGGTGTTTCCTTGACTACCCATATGAAGGGGATTTTAGATGTTCGAGAGCGTGGTCGATCTCTATTAGTTGGAGGAAGGGGTTGCATGATATGCTGCCAAAACTGACAAGAATGACTGAGTTGCTTGTTCTTCCTTTCAGCCACTGGAGGACAATGCCAGCGTCGATGAAAGAGAGTTTTCCTCTGTCAGCCCTATCTGCTATGTCCTTATTACTGAAATAGTGGTCCGATTGATCATACCTAATTAATTTTGATCGCAACTTAGTAGTTGACTTGAGAAATTAATAATCTTTTGTTTATAAAAACATTGATCTAAAATAAATAAACAATAAACTTTATATGGGGCGGATTCGGTTTATGATGGGGTGGATGCCGGCGGCGTTGACGGGGGTGGTGATGAAGCTGATGGTGGCACCGCCGTCAGCGAGGAGACGAGCCATGTCGACGGCGGGGATCATGTGGCCTTGAGCCATGAGAGGGACGATGACAAAGTGAGGCATGGCTGCCGAAAGCTCAGAGTAAAGGTTTAAAGGCGACGGCTTTGATGGTGGATAGATAGCAAAGGTAGCTTATAAAGGAGAAAATATTACACGCCGAGTCCGGATGTTGCTCTGTATTCAAATTCTAATTAAAATTTGACATGTGTAATTTATTAGATACTGACTCATGCTTATCTATTTTTTTTATATTTTTTAATAATTTGAGATATTTTTATGAGTAACTCTCATATTTATGTATTCCTAAGATTTAAAGTTCAGATATCCGAAAAAAAAATAGGACCTCAACTAATAAATTAAGATAAACAATACGGCTAAAAAACTATAGTGTATCAAATATGTTTCTCTACATTTATACTATTATCTCTCTAACAAAAAAAATATTTAGATATCATACAATTCCTACATATTTTTATATTTAAACAATTAATATCTAATTTTTATTATTACATAAAAATAACATCATTTGTAATTTTTTTAAAGAAAATGTGTATTTTTATATTTATAAATACCAAACTTTAAATATTGGATATATAAATACATATATATATATATATATATATATATATATATATATATATATATATATATATATATATATATATATATATATATATAACTTCATATTTTTTATCTCATATTACAAAATATATATTTGTCCACTTTTAAAATAGAGGCTAAATCAAGACATAAATATAAGATCACTATCATTATTATTTGAGTAGAAAGAAAAGATAACTTAAAAATGAGCAACACTTTTAGTTGCTTGTTGCCCTTATGCACCAAAATGAAAACTTTATAACTAAATCAAAGCTAACAAATTCTACTTAGGCATTGAACTCACTTAAGAGAATCCAAATGTTGTTTGCTAGATAAGAAAGTATAATATTCTCAATGATATTGTCTGCTAGTTGATAGTATTTGCACATTAAGGGAACTTGCTAAAACTCTCATGAGGTTGTCATTAGGAGCGCTATTTTGTGTACTTTTTTAGTTCATCATAGCATATTGATCTTGGCCCCTATTTATAAATATCGGATTCATGATCTTGCATGAGCACAATAATATTATGTAACTTAAGAGACTATTATATACTTTAGATTAGACTTATATTTTTGTGATTTTATCATATTTCTCTCTCTATAATTCATATAATCTTAATTTGATGCACTTTTTTTTATCTCCAAGGAGTTTATGAAGTCTAGATTAGACAACCGTCGAACCTTTTTTTCCTTGGCCGACAGCCGCATCCCATGCATCCGACACCCTTCCTCTTCGTACGATTGCCCGTGGAACCCAACATTGACTTTCGGCGACGATTCCAACGGCTCTTTTCCTTTTAGGGAAATTTCTGGCGACACATTTTGAGGTTCTTAGCTCACATTGACGCCGGTCTTCGTGAATGCTCAATAAATCTCTAATTTTTTCATGTGTAATTGATTATGTTGTGTGTATTGCTAGAATTTGGTTTAGTGTTTTAGTTTTTGTAGTGGAGTTGTGGTTTAGGGATTCAGGGTATAATTTTGGGTGATCACATCATTAATTGTGGTGTTAATATATGTCGGGCTTAGGTAGAAGATCCAGCTGGGAAGTTTTTACCTATGAGTCATAGCCGCCTTTTTTCCCATCGCAGGACTATCCTACACAGACTTCTGAAGATCTTGCATTTGAGGTCCACCATCAGCTACGTGATCATCCACCACGTGCACCTGATCAATATACACCTGAGAGTAGTGTGATTCCACGCAAACGATGAAGGCCTTAGTTGTTTAGGATAGTGTGGCATGTATGTCTGTACTACATTGTTACATGTATATTTTTATTGTACTATCGGAGATGTGTCATTTTTTTGTATTGTAATCTTACTTATCTTAGATTTTTATTATATTGCACTATTTTGATAATCCTCTATGTGTTTGGATACAAGTAATAGCTCTAGCATACATATCTTTCATGACTATTCCTCTCTGTGTTTGGACACAAGTAATAGCTCTCGCATATATATATCATTGATGACTTAAAACCAATCCTTGATGTAATCCAACTGAAATAGGAAAATAGATTGTTAATCCTCTATGTGTTTGGACCCAAGTACTAGCTCTAGTATACATAGCTCTAGTAAGATCTACTATTTCCTAAACTCTGCAAAAAACAAATCTTGGAACTTTAACACATACTTTCCTTAAATCAACAAATATCACATTACAATTATTTTTTTTGAAAATTATTTGTAAGCTAATCGCCCGGGTGACTAGCCTACAGACTTACAGAGCTCGGGCGACTAGCACTCGTCCCATTCAGGAACAACTGCCTTATCACGTCGGATTTGACGTAGCATGGAAGTCGCCCCTTACAGAGACGACTATACCTAAAATAAATTTTTTTAATGATACTTATTTTTAAAATTTAATCTAGACTAAATTGACATGCAACTTTTAGTATGAAATGACTCCAACCTTTTGATTGAAGGAGATGATTCGGGACATGAATTTAAGCACGCATTTTATAATTTATTCTATTCTTAAAAAGAAGTAAAACTCTAGTGAGTTATGATGGCCCATGTATCGCATACATAAATATGATATTATAAATCTTTTCACCAAGAATTGTTATAAATAATGTTTTATCATTGTTAATTTTATGTTAACATACATCTTCGTTAATAATGACTCATTTAAAATTATTAAATTCTTTTATATATATAATAAATTAAAATTTGTAAGGGGTTTTTTAATATATATAATAAATATTAATTTTTTTAAAAGATTTTATATGCATTAAATTATTTTAAGAAGAGTATTATATATATATATATATATATATATATATATATATATATATATATATATATATATATAATAAATTAAAATTTGTAAGGGATTCATATCTTTAAATAAAACTAATTATGAATAAGAATATATTATTAATTTAGGGTTTAGGAAGTTACCGATAGTTCCCATAGTTCTGACGGGTACTCATTATGCTTTGATAAGTGGTGGAGGAAAAAAAAAGTCTAATTAGGTGTACAACTTATACATTTTTTTATTTTAGAATTTAATTTATTTATTAAGTTTAGGCACTCATTATGCTTTATTTTAGTTTTTTAATATAAGGTAATATTCTTTATATTATTGCAAAAAATATTGTAATCATATAATTTCAATTTTATATCCATTTAAAATAAAATAAAATATTTCAGTAGCCCATTGATTATAACAATATTATTTTATTAAATGTAATAACTTAAAGGAAAAAATGTCTTATAAGACCTACTTTCTCTTATGTCAATTTGATGTATGACTATAAGATGTAATGTAAGTATGCACAAAATATACCATCATCAATTAATCAAATAGATAAGCTAACAATATTATTTTATTATGAATCAAGATTTTAATGTTGAATTAAAAGGAGAGATTTAAGATTTAATGATTCAAGTAACGTTAAATAGGATAACATCATAAATATTAAAATTAGGTTAACATGATGTAATATTGATATATTTTAATAATTTAATATATATTATATTCTAATTTAAGATATTTTACTCTTAAATATCTTAAAATAAACCATGATTTTCATATTTTCCATCAAAGTTTATCACATATATCACAATTTTCATACATATTATTAAATCCTGTAGAAATCTCTGTAAACTTGAGAGAGAACGAGAGAGGGAGAGAGAGAGAGAGAGAGACAGAGAGGATAGGATTCCTCAGTAACAATATAACTTCCTCGCACAGATTATTACAGTGTATGGTGTTGCCTATATAGAGCGAAGGTATACGTGAGGAGGTTACAGGTCATACAGTGGTCGTGAGGTCAGTTCCAGGGTAACGGTGAGGATGAGAGCTTGCATGTGATAACGAGGAAGCTGTTAGAGAAAGGAATCACACGTGCACGTGGTTCGGTTTCTTGTCATTCGTGGAGGAGAGGAGCGGTAGCGATGTCAGCGTCCCTCAACCGAATGATCCAATGTTTGGACCGTGAGGTTGGTGCGTAGATGGATGAAGCGGCGGGTTGGCAGTGGTTTGGTTAGGATATCAGCGATTTGATCTTCGGTTGATATGTGATGGATTTGTATTTCTTTGGCTGCAACGTGATCTCGTATGAAGTGATAGTCGATCTCTATGTGTTTCGTTCTTGCGTGAAGAATGGGATTTGTTGCGATTGCCATTGCTGAGGTGTTGTCGCAGTATAATGGTGTAGCTTGAGTCTGGGATTGGGATTCAGTCTAGCGGCCAGGATTATTTGTTGGCTGCAGCTAGGGCTCTACTCTTGGTGGAAGGCGTGCTGGTGTCTTTTACTTTCCGAGATGAGACTTGATCCAAGGAAGATGCATAAGCCGGTGGTGGAGCGTCGGTCAGTTGGGTTTCCGGCCCAATCGGAATCTGAGTAGGTCTGAAGGTTGAGATCCCCCTGTGTTATGGGTAGTCCATGATCGGATGTGCCTTGCAGGTAGCGTAGGACCCTTTTAAGTAATTGAGAGTGTGTTGTGAGTGGGTTGTGCATATGTTGGCATAGATGGTTGACGGCTAGAGCAATATCCGGTCGGGTTATGGTAAGGAATTGAAGGGATCCAACGATGCGTCAGACGGAGGATTGGCCTCCTGCGTGTGAGTGACTCGGTTGGAGATAGGTGTTGGGGCACTTTTGCAGCTTGTCATGCCGTGTCTATTCAGGAGACGAGTGATGTAGTCGGTTTGGGTGAGAAGGAATTTGTTGTTGGTTCGGTGTATGTGAATTCCGAGAAAGGTGGAGACAAGGCCAAGATCTTTTAGGTTGACAGCTGATTTAAGGTGTTGGAGGATAGAGGAAATAGTTTGAGGATTGGAGCCGGTGATGAGTATGTCATCCACGTAAAGGAGGAGGTAGGTGCGGTTGTTGTTGGATGTAAGTAGGAAGAGGGCGGGGTCGGCTGTACTGGTAGTGAAGCCTAGCTGTTTGAGGTGCTCGGTGAAGGTGGAGTACCATTGACGGGGGGATTGCTTGAGTCCATAGATTGCTTTTAGAAGTAGGCACACATGATGTGGGAATTGGTTGTCGGGAAAACCTGGTGGTTGAGCCATGTATATGGTGTCTTGGAGGGAGCCGTGGAGAAAGGCATTGGAGACATCTAGCTGAGCAGACTTGATGATGGAGTCGATTGTTAGTAGGAGACAAATGGTGGGCATTTTGGCGACTGGACTAAAGGTTTCGAAATAGTGAATCCCGTATTCTTGCTTGAAGCCTTGTGCCACTAGACGGGCTTTGTAGCGAGCTATGGATCCGTCAGAATGGTGTTTGGTCTTGTATGTCCATTTGCAACCTATGATTGTATGATTGGCTGGTGGTGGGACTAGTGTCCAAGTTGCTTGTTGTTGGAGTGCTAGAAATTCTTCGGACATGGCTTTCCTCCATTCGCGTGTTTCTGGTTTGGGTATAGCAGTGGGTTACGTGGTGGTATGCTGATGTAAGAGATCGAGGATGACTTTTGGTTTCCAGTGACCTGTTTGAAGTCTAGTTTTCATTGGGTGTATGGGTGGTGGAGTTGGAGATGTGATGTCCGTTTCCGTTGGTTGTGGTTTTTGGGGAACTTCGATTGTTTGAGTGGTGGTGGATGGTTTGGTTGGTTGGGGTGTTGAATGCTGCTTGGGACGAAGGTGAGGGATGGGTGTTAGGAGTAGTGGTGGTGTGGATGGTGGTTTGGATTGTGGTGTTGGTTCGGATGAGTATGGGAAGTGTGTTTTTAATGTGAAAATGATGATATCAGATCGATTGGTGTGTGGTTGCATTGTAACCTTTAGATTTGGGAGTAAGATAAAGATCTGAAGAGGTACTTTAGGGGAGTTTATTATTGTTTGTGGGTGATGGAGGGAGTTGAGCGAATACTTTGAGGTGAGAGTAGTTAGGACTTTCTTGTTGAGGCTTGATGAGGTGAAGAAGATTGAGTGTCTTGTAGGTGAACGGTTGATGAGGTGTATGCAGCGATGAAGTGCGGCGTCTGTCCGTGGAAGGTTTGTGAGTAGAGTTTGCATCAGTTCAATGATGTGTCGATGTTTCCTTTCGACGCCGTTTGTTTGTATAGGGGCAACTAGCGTTGATGAATGATGCCATGGTTTGAGGTAAGTATGAAGTGTATTGGAGAGAAATTACCTCGCGTCTATGAGTGTTTTTTAATTGACTTGGAGAAGTGTGTATATGCATATCATTTTATGTAGTTGTTGGAATTTGGAGGCTACTTCATGTTTGTGGGTTAGAAACATCCATGTGAATGAGTAATCATCAATGAAAATAACGTAATATTTGTAGCCCTGTATTGAAATATTTGGTGATGGTCCCCATACATCGGAGTGAATTAGATCGAAAGGATGTTTAGCTTTACTAGTGGATTTAGGAAAAACAAGTTTATGACTCTTTGGAGAATCTGACGTGATAGAGGATGAGGTTGGTTGTATGCGAAGGTGCTTGTTTTGTAGCGAGACAATTCGGAGAGTGTCTTTGTATGGATGACCGAGCCGTTGATGCCATAGGTTGGAGGATGTTGATTGAATGGAGTGCTTGTATTCTTTGTGATGTTGGGGAGAGTATAGTCCGTTATCTGCCCGTTAGTAGGAGTTTGATGTGTTGTCCGATCCTTGATATGAACATCATTGGCGTTAAGATTGATGATTATCTTTTGCAAGATGTGATACTGAGATAGAAGGTTGTAGAGATAAGTGGGTGCGTGAAATATATGTTTGAGAAGCTTAGTAGGTGTGGGGAGGATGCCGTGGCCATGATGGAGAATAGGTGTTGTCTGGCCGTTGTCGACAGTGTGGATTGACTACCAGAATAATCGATTGGATTGTGGAGTGTGTCCAGGTTGTTGTTGGTGAGATGGAGGATGCTCCAGTCCAATATCCATTCGGAGGAGGCGTGAGGTTGGCTTGAAGGATTTGAGGAGAGGTTTGGTAGTTTGTAGTGCTTGGTACGACGTCCGAATGTCCTACCTTGTTGCATATCCGGCCAATGAGATTAGTTGTAGTTCATCCAGCCTTTTGTCCGTCCCACATCTTGTGGGGATATTGGTTTTGAGGTTTGTAGTGAGGTCGCCTCGGTTGGCTTGGAGAGGTGATGGATGGGGTTCTTTGTCGTGGTAGAGATGTTGATTTCTTACGAGAAGAGTAGAAGTCAATGTTGATTGGGTCAGTTCTTGTGCGTATTGCGGTTTTGAATGCGTGATAGGTTGGTGGCAGCCCGTTGAGTGTATATAGAATGATGTCCTCGGGATCCAAGTTGGATCCGGCAAGATTTGATCAATGATTTTGATTTGAGGTACTTGATCGAGTTTGTCTCTAAGGGATATGTGGTGAAGCTCATTTTTGAGTTGAATGACCTTGGAACGATTTGCCGATTGCAGTCTCTTTGCTAGGGTGGACCAAATGTCCGAACAGGTTTCTAGATTGAGAACGTAGGGGAGGATGGAGGGTGAGATAGTTGAGTAGAGTCTGCCGAGAGGTTTTGATCAATAAGCTGCCATATGTTGTAGTTGGGGTTAGGTTGGAGTTGATTGTTGTCTAGGGAGTATTGAGTGGGACACTGTGGTGCCTTCGAGAAAAGCGATGAAAGCGTTTGAATATCTTGTGGATTTGAGAGTCCATATGGTGTAGTTGTCGGTAAGTGTGGTGTTTACTCGACTTCATATTCCCTATGAGGAATTTGTGGATGGTGGTATGGTTAGTGAGTCAAGATCCCTTCTGGGTATCCATCGCTCAGTGGGAGGAGGAGGATCGACATTTCTTACCCAGATTAGGGCTCGATACCCATGTAGAAATCTCACTTGAGAGAGAACGAGAGAGAGAGAGAGAGAGAGAGAGAGAGAGACGAGAGGATAGGATTCCTCAAGATATATAAGTTCCTACGCATTATTACAGTGTATGGTGTTGCCTATATAGAGCGAAGGTATACGTGAGGAGGTTACAGGTCGTACAGTGGTCGTGAGGTCGGTTCCAGGGTAACGGTGAGGATGAGAGCCTGCATGTGATAACGAGGAAGCTGTTAGAGAAAAGAATCACTGCATGCGTGCACACGTGGTTCTGTTTTCAGTGGAGGAGGAGGCGGTGATGTCAAATCAATAATAGAAGGCTCCACTTAACAATTACATAAGAAATGATCAACACAAATGTGCTTCTAAATATAACATAAAAATATTATAATTTTATAAAATAAAATAAAAATTTTAAAATTCGAACATAAGATCTAGATTTTAAATTGAAGGGATTTTTAAAATTTTATATGAACATGACTTTTTATTTTAGGATCAGAAAAATTTTATATGAACATGACTAAATTATTTTATTTTTTATTTCTTCACTTAAACTCACATATTATATTCAAATTAAGAAAAATTATTACATGCAGAATTCATATATAAAAATTATATTCAAATTTCAATAACATAATACTAAATGACATTTACCCAACACACAGATATATTATGTATTATTATTTAAGATTAATATATATTAATTAAAAATCATATGATATTATTTTATTAAAATTAAAATTATAACTATTTTCTGCTCCACACGTAATAATCTCTCTCAAATTAAATCTTGAAAGCGGCCCGCATAGTTGATAAGTTCCTTCAAGTTCTGAGAAGAAGGAGAAAATATTACGTCAGTCCACGTAGCTTTCGCGTCGGACTCCAATCCAGGACGTGTGTCCGGTTTTCCCGTTTAGCGATTAGCGATAGAAGGGCTTAAATATATTTCCGGCGACCCGGCGAACGCGTCGATGGAGTATTAGCGGACCGGTAAATACATTTCCCCAGCCGAGCATTCAAGTAAGCTTGAGGAGGAATTTAAAAGAAATATATAGACAGATTTAGGGTTGAGGGTTAGTATTTTCAGGCAAAATGAGCTTAGAAGAGAAATAGAAAATCTCATTTCCTTTTTACAAAAGAACCATGAAGATGGAGAACGTTGAGGAAATAACAACCATTTTAGCTGAGGATGTTTTAAATAGAAATTCATCGGTAATGTTTCTGGTGCATTTTTTTTCTACGGTTTGTTGTGCATTTTTTTTCATTGGTAATGTTTCTCTTATTCTGTCTGAAGAGAATATGTTAATTACATCCAATTAGAAGCAATTTGGATGCTTTTTTGTCAAATTTTTATTTTGAGTATTTTTTGCATCAACTCTATTTACCTCTTTTTCTGGGTTTTTGACCCCCTTTATTCCAACCTCATATGATTATGTTTAGGGCATCAAAGGAATCATTTGATGGCGTTTAGGTGGTTTCGGTATTTTCATCGACTCGTGTACCTCTTTGGAGTGGATCATTTTGACCTTAGCTTTTTTGGTCAATTTCTTATGATTATGTTTAAGGCATTGCAAAGGAAGCATTTGATGGCAGTTTGGGTGATTTTGGGTGAGTATTTTGCATCTGTACTCTGTGTACCTCTTTAGAGGGTACAGACCATTTTTGACCTTTTTTTGCAGTTTATTCTGCCAACCTCATATGATTATGTTTAGGGCATTATAATGGAAGCATTTGGAGGCAGTTTAGGTGGTTTTGGGTGGGTATTTTACATCTGTACTCTGTGTACCTCTTTGGAGGGTACAAACTATTTTTGACCTTTTTTTCCAAGTTTATTCTGCCAACCTCATATGATTATGTTTAAGGCATTGCAAAGGAAGCATTTGATGGCAGTTTGGATGGTTAAGAATTGGTTTAGTACATCTGTACTCTATGTACCTCTTTGGAGGTCTGAGATCTTTTTATTTTTCCAGTTTTTTGCCAATTTCTTATGATTATGTTTAGGGCATTCCAAATGAAGCATTTGATGGCGGTTTGGATAGTTTGGGTGGATATTTTGCATCGTACTCATGTACCTCTTTGGAGTGGGACCATTTTGACCTTTTTTTGTTTATTCGCCAACCTCATATGATTATGTTTAGCATTTGATGGCGTTTGGGTGGTTTCTGGTATTTTGCATTACTCATTACCTCTTTGGGATCATTTTGACCTTTTCCAGTTATTTTTGCCAACTTAAGATTATGTTTAGGGCATTACATTTCTGAATGATTCGGGTGGTATTTTGCATCGTACTTTTCTAGGATCTGAGATCATTTTGACCTTTTTTTGATTTTTTTTGCCAACTTATTATGTATGTATAGGCATTCAATGGAAGCATTATGAGGGTTTGGGTGGTTTAGAGTTTAGTGCATGTACTGAGTCTTTGGAGGTACAGACCATTTTGACCTTTTTCCCGGTTTGTTCGCCAACCTCATATGATTATGTTTAGGGCATTGCAAAGGTATTTGATGGCGTTTGGGTGGTTTCGTTGGTATTTTCAGACTCTGTACCTCTTTGGAGGTACATACCATTTTGACCTTTTTTTTTTTTCAATTTCTTATGATTATGTTTAGGGCATCTCAATGGAAGCATTTGGAGGGAGTTTGGATAGTTTCTGGGTGGTTTTTTGCATCTGTACTCTGTGTACCTCTTTGGAGGGTACAGACCATTTTTGACCTTTTTTTCCCAGTTTATTCTGCCAACCTCATATGATGATGTTTAGGGCATTGCAAAGGAAGCATTTGATGGCAGTTTTGGTGGTTTCTGGGTGGTATTTTGCATCTATATTTTCTAGCATATTTTTGTATCTATTTGGCGTGCATTAGATGACCCAATTTGGGAAACTCAACTGCGTGCCTATCTTGTGACTATGCATCAAATTGGGTTCAATGGAAGGACCATACTAGTTATTGGCCAAACTCAAAGAAATTGAAATCAAAAGATTTTCTATGTGCAAAAGCGGTGGGAAGAAGTCACTAAATAAACTTAACAAAATTTGAAAGTTGATACAAGAACTGGTTGTCCGTATGATTAGATTCTCTGTTGATTTGGAGAGAATTGGATGATTAAAAAATATCTGAAAGTCATAATCATTCTTTGGCGAGAACTACTACATCTTCTCGAGATCACGATGCATTAGCGATGAAGGCGTCCGTGTTGAAGACAATGTGGTATTGAGCAAGCGATGCATTTTCTAGCGAGGAAGTTGGCGTAGAGAATATCGGGTTCACAAAAGAGATGCTTTCAATTTTATTGAGAGAAAAGATCGAGGATTGCGAATGGTGATAATGCATTATCTGATTGTTTAAGGAAAGGAAAGCAGCGGATGGGATGTTTGCATGGGACGTGCAAGTTGATGAGTCGGATTGCTTAGTAAGTCTTTTTTTTAGTAATGGCATGTCTAGGATAGAATATGATTGTTTTGGGGATGTGATAATTTTTGATACAAGCTATCAACTCAATAAATATAATCTCGTTTGTGCACCTCTTGTTGGAGTGAATCATCATTGGTAAAATATATTATTTGGAGTAGCCTTTTTATCAGAAGAGACAATTGAGTCATTCTCATGGCTATTCCAAATATTTCTTCGGTTGATGAATGACAGACATCCTATAACAATATTCACTGATCAAGATCGCTATGGAGAAATTTGTATTGCATACTCATCATAGGTTGTATCGATGGCATATTTCAAAGAAAGCTCCTTCCAAGGTTCATTGCTTTTTAATAATAAGATAAGATACAAGGGCTATTTTATAAATGCATGAGTAAGTGTGACTTCGAGGAAGAGTTTAAAGAGGCTTGGTGCCATGCTAGAAGAAGGCAATTTGCATGATCATGCTTCTTTATAAGATTAAATCCAAGTGGTCCACCGTTCGGTAGGACACTTTCTGCATGGGCATCTTGTCAACGCAACGTAGTGAGTCCACGAACAATGTATGTCATGGAATATCTAAACCAACAAGTTCGCACACAGATTGTTTCTTGGCTTTGGGAAAAGGTTATGGAGACATGGCAACGAAATTACTGATGACGAAAGCTAGTGATGAAGAGCTACATTCACTATGAATAAATCCTCGATCTACTGAGATGATGCATACCTCCAATTGATGCTCCACCACCACCACGATAGCAGTCTGTGGGTCATCGACCTCTATTGGCTCATCTTTGTGAACCTATAAAAAAATTTAGTGATGATGAGCTAGATTAACTATGAATAAAGGATCGATCTCGAGATGATTCATAAATGCTCCTCCTCCACAACACAACTGTGGGTCATCGACCTTTATTGCCTCATCTGTGCAAACCTATAAAAAAATTTAGTGAAAAACTATTTCTATTATCTCAAATTTAAAAGAAAGTAAGTTAATATCTCTGCTGCCGGCTCTGCAGCTTGAGTGGAGGCCACCACATTATTTATTCTTGTTCGAGACTTCCTGTAAGTGTGTGTGAAAGGGGAAGTAATAGTTTTCCTCTTTCTTATCTGCCGAGCTTTAACACCATGCTTAATGCTGCCAATTACAGGTTTCGGAGCATCGTCATGTGTAGTGGTGGCCTCTGGGAACTTCTCTAGGTCGATTCCGTGGGCTTCCCCTTTTGAAGTATCCAACTCCTGATGGAAGCTCACGGTAGCCTCCCAAGAGCTTCCTCTGTTGCCCTCCTGAGGTGTGCGTGGTAGCCTCCCCATGGGTACCCACCTCAGGGAAGCTCAGTGGTAGCCTCTGACCTGGTAGCCTCCTCAAGAGTTTCCCAGGTGACCCCGAGAACCTCCCGCATTTGGGGTGGTAGGACCCGCCGCTGCTAGAACATCCTCGATAGCAACCGCAAATCAAGCCCATCCAACCGCCATTATTATGGAAAGACGATATCGTCTCTCGTGGTCCTTCAAACCTACAAACATCCTCTCCACCGCAAAGTCACTGGGGTAGCAGAGGCGTGCTAAACACCTGGGGTGGAGAATATCGAGGAGAGTTATAAGGAGAGTCAGTGGGGGCTTCAATTGGACTTAAAATGGGACTACTATCGGGCCCCACATGTGATTGTTGGGCAGGGGACACTGACTGAAGGAGCCAATTCGATCTTCCAATAAGTCCTTGAATGAAAGGCACTGCGTGGTAAAAGGATAAAAATTTTGAAGACATACAACATAAATAAATACATTCTTATATAAACAAGTGATATTATTATATATCACCAAGGCCCTCCCAAACCGGAAAGCATTTTTTGGGAACTCTATTTTAGCCCATCGCAAAGATAATTGGCTTGTGTTCGATGACGCTTATGATGCTTATGTGCACCGCCATATCTACAAATGAATATATTAAACAAGAAACTTCAAGACATTATATTTCACAGTGATGGAGATATAAAACATACCATCAGAAGAGTGACAAAGCCACTCATGTAACCCCTTCCTCTCAATCTTCGATGCAATAACATCAAATTGGGAAAGGAAGTCCCAAATGGCATCGCCGCTTGTACTCAAGAAATCTATCTATATCATCTGTAAGCAATCAATTCGATGCCACCGTAATTGTGATATACAAAAAATAGATTTGATGAAGAAAACATATACAACCGCACAAATCGTCCGCAGTAAAGAGCCAATTCACTCCGATTCTTGAACCGATGAGCAATGACAGGGGATTTTGCCATACAACCTTCTCCCCTCTGTTTGGCATCCCTATCATCAATGCAACTTCATCAGGGGTGAAAGGAATGTACTGCCCACCCAGCAAGAAAGCTTGCTTTTCTATGTCCCAGCAAGACAGGATCGATGTAATTAAACCGAAGTCTTGCTTAATGCCGTGGAGTTTAATGAATTGATGGAGATGAAGCCTCTTTAAAATGTCAGTGGCTTCATCGGTAAAGCGTGCTGTAATATTATCAAACACATTTCTCACAGTGGTAGGCCTGCACCTCAAAGTTATCCTTTTCCCAGACATGATAAACTTCAAAAAGACAAGTAATTAAGTCAAAAATGGTCTGTATCCTCCAAAGAGGTACACAGAATACAGATATAAAATACCACCCAGAAATCACCCAAACTGCCATCAGATGCTTCCATTGCAATGTCCTATACATAATCATAAGAAGTTGGCAAAATAAACTTGAAAAAACTATCAAAAATGATCTGTACCCTCCAAAGAGGTACACACAGATGCAAAATACTCACCCAAAATCACCCAAATCATCAAATCAAATGCTTTGCAATGCCCTAAACATAATCATAAGAAGTTGGCAAAATAAACAGCAAAAAAAGGTCAAAAATGGTCTGTACCCTCTAAAGAGGTACACAAAGTACAAATACAAAATACCACCCAGAGTTTATCCAAACTTCCTCCAAATGCTTCCATTGCAATGCCCTATACATAATCATAAGAAGTTGGCAAAATAAATTGCAAAAAAAGGTCAAAATGGTCTGTAATTCCAAAGAGGTACAGAGTACGATGCAAAATACCAAAACCAAAACCGCCATCAAATACTTTGAATGCCCTAAACATAATCATATGAGGTTGAATAAACCGGGAAAAAAGGTCAAAATAATTCACCTCCAAAGAGGTACACAGAGATGCAAAAAAAACCCACCCAAAACCATCAACCGCCATCAAATGCTTCATTTGGAATGCCCTAAACATAATTATAAAAATTGGCAAAAAAACAAAAAAACATCAAAAGATCGTACCTCCAAAGAGGTACATAAATGCACTAAACCGTTCTTAACCATCCAAACCGCCATAAATTGCTTCTTTGAATGCCCTAAACATAATCATATGAGGTTGGCAATAAACTATAAAAAAGGTCAAAATGGTACTCCAAAGAGGTACACAGAGTACAGATGCAAAATACCCACCCTAAATCACCCAAATTGCCATCAAAAACTTTCCTTTGCAATGCCCTAAACATAATCATAAGAAATTGGCCAAAAAAAATTGTAAAAAATTATCAAAAATGATCTATACCCTTCAAAGATGTACACAGAGTACAGATGCAAAATACCACCCATAAATCACTAAACTACTCCAAATGCCTTTGAGTGCCTAAACATAATCATAAGAAGTTGGCAAAAAAACAAAAAAATCAAAAGATCAGACCTCCAAAGACACAGCAAAATACCCACCCAAAACCATCCAAACTGCCATCAAATGCTTCATTTGGAATGTCCTAAACATAATTATAAAAAATTGGCAAAAAAAACTGGAAAAAAACAGCCAAAAAAGATATGTACCCTCCAAAGAGGTACACAGAGTACAGATGCACTAAACCAGTTCTTAACCATCCAAACTACCATAAATTGCTTCCTTTGTAATGCCCTAAACATAATCATATGAGGTTAGTAGAATTAACTGCAAAAAAGGTCAAAAATGGTCTGTACCCTCCAAAGAGGTACACAGAGTACAGATGCAAAATACCCACCCAAAATCACCCAAACTGCCATCAAATGCTTCCTTTGCAATGCCCTAAACATAATCATAAGAAATTGGCCAAAAAAAACTATAAAAAACTGTCAAAAATGATTTGTACCCTCCAAAGAGGTACATAGAGTACAGATGCAAAATACCACCCATAAACCACTCAAACTTCCTCCAAATGCTTCTATTGCAATGCCCTATACATAATCATAAGAAGTTGGCAAAATAAACTGGAAAAAAATATCGAAAATGATCTGTACCCTCCAAAGAGGTACACAGAGTACAGATGCAAAATACCACCCAGAAACCATCCAAACTGCCATAAATTTCTTCCTTTGTAATGCCCTAAACATAATCATAAGAGGTTGGCGAATAAACTGGAAAAAAGGTCAAAATGGTCGTACCTCCAAAGAAGTACACAGGGGATGCAAAAATACCCACCCAAAACCACCTAAAGCTCTAATCTTCCATTACAATGCCCTATACATAATCATGAAGTTGGCAAAAAATTGCAAAAAAAGGTCAAAATGATCAGATCTCCAAAGAGGTACAGTGGATGCAAAATACCACCCAGAATCCATTTAAACTACCATGAAATGCTTCCTTTGCAATACCCTATACATAATCTTAAGGAGTTGGCAAAAACAACTGGGAAAAAAGGTCAAAATGATGTACTCTCCAAAGAGATATCTGAGTAGATGCAAAATACCACCCAATTTATCCAAACTTCCTCCAAATGCAAATGCCCTATACATAATCATAAGACGTTGACAAAATAAACTGGAAAAAAAGGTCAAAAGATCGTACTCCAAAGAGGTACGAGTATGATGCAAAATACCACCCAAAAAACATCAAATCTCCAAAAGTATGTATTTATGTAGAGAGAGAGAGTACATATACAAAATAACATATAAAAGCCAATCTTTCGAGCGAGAAGAACAGAGTAAACCCTAAATTCATTCAAGTTCGGAATGCATGTAAATACCTCATGTAGTCACCTACAATACCTCAATTTAAGATTTGATATCATCGAGCGCCCCGGACGTAGATAGAGCGAGCTAACCGAGAAAAAATCCTTCGTCGAAGAAAGCCCTAAAGTATGTACTTGCGGACGAGGAATGTCGAACGTCGATAATTTTATTCTTCTTCTCCCGCTAACGCTACGGGCTGGTCGCAGGGGAAATGTATTTACAGCGCCATCCGTTAATATGCCATCGACATTTACCGGGTCGCCGTGAGAAATATATTTACCCGCGTTGCTTACCGCTAAACGGAAAACCCGGGACAGCGTCCAGGATTGAGCGACGCAGTACGTATGGGACTCGACAATATTTTCTCGAGAACAAGAACCTCCTTCTTCCGTAGCCTTCCGAGCCATAAGTGCAAGCTCTCTCAACCTATTCCTCCTCGCTTCCGCCTCCTCCTCCCATCAACTTCTTACCACCTCTACATCTTCCTCCTAATCACCCATTCCCCTTCCCTCCTCCACTGCGCCACCACCTTCATGGTACTTTCACCCCATGCACTCCAACTCTCAAGACATCCACCACCAATCTCGTTCCAAAATCGATCAAGAAACCTGCCACCATGGCACCCGCCACTATCGCTTCGAGTTCCACTGCAGTCATGAATCCCCCACCGCCTCGGCGATAAGATCACATTGTGGCGCTCACCCTCTTATCACGAGCCCAACCGATTTTGTCCTTTCCTCGAACTCCGATATCCACGCGCGATGGCGATGTGGCGATGGTGTGGCGGCGGGCGTCCTCCTTCACTACCCAGATGAAGGGGATTTTAGATGCTTCGAGAGCGTGCCCGATCTCTATGAGTTGGACGAAGGGTTTGCGAGATATGCTGCCAAAACTGACAAGAATGACTGAGTTGCTTGTTCTTCCGTTCAGCCACTGGAGGACAACGCCGACGTCGATGGAAGAGGGTTTTCCTCGGTCAGCCCTATCTGCTATGTCCTTGTTGTACTGAGATAGTGGTCCGATTGTCCATACCTTATTAATTTAGAGAGTTACTTAGTAATTGGCTCGAGAAATAAATAATCTTTTGTTTATAAAAATATCGATGTAAAATAAATTTAAAAAAATGGGATTCATAATATCTATTTGTGTATCAAAAAAATTACGGAGAATTAAAAATCCTAGAAAACCTTTTCCCCAACAGCCTTCTTGTAGTTGTCTATGAACCACGGCTCCAACTCATCAAAAGTATTGATAACAATCCCATCCATCGCCTCCTCGGCGGCGTAAAACTTCTCCCTAACGTTATCAAACAGCGGAGAATCCACCCAGCTCTTCGCGTGCGCCTTCATCACCTCTATCTTCACCGGCATCTCCGGCAACTCAAACAGCTGAAAGTCATCCTCAATCTCATCCAAGTCCTTCGTTCTACTTAGCACCATAGAGCAATAGATATAAAAGCAAGAAGGCCCATGAAAAACCAGTCGCGGAATCCCGAATTTTCTCGCCACCTCTACCGTCCAATAATGCATGCTATCGGCGATGATGCAGTCGGGCTTCGGCGTGGAGCTTCGCTGCATATAACTCTCGAGCTGAGGAGAGAGTAAGGGAAAGGCTTCGATGAATGGTATGAGGAGATCCTCCGATGTGATGAGATCGAAATTCTCGCAGCCTTCGGGAAGACCGGATTCGGTGGACGGGAAGCGGAGTTCGACGAAGTGGATGGGGATCTTGGAGTTGTGGATTCGGTTTATGATGGCGGTTGACCGGGGTGGTGATGAAGCTGATGGTGGCGCCTCTGTCGGCGAGGAGACGAGCCATGTCGACGGTGGGGATCATATGACCTTGAGCCATCAGAGGGACGATGACAAAGTGAGGCATGACTGAAGCTCAAATAAATGTCCTAAGCGACGGCTTTCTAGGTGGATTGGTAGTAAGGGTGGGTTATATAAAAGTTGTTGTTTGCTTAAGTTGTTAGAAAATAAGTTAACGAAAGCACAATTAAAATCACGAATAATATTTTTTAGGGATTTAATAGAAGAGATACATTAAAAAAAGCATGAAAAAGAAAAGACACTAACTTTTAGGTGAAAATTTTCTTAGAAAGGGTAAAAAGCACAAACATAATAAAATAATACAATAATACAATAATAAAAAAATATTATAAAAGAGGGAATTGGCAAGAAGAAGAAACTTAAAAATACTCTCTCAAAAATTAAAAATAAATCTCATACTCCCACTATAAAATTCATAAAGAAAGAATTAAGTTTCTTGTACTAAATGAATGTGTATTTATAGTGTTTTCTGAGTTCAAAAAAATACTTTAAAGGAATCAATAAAGTACAAGTTCCCTTAGGATCTGAAATAGAACAAGAAATGCAAAAGAGCATACCAAAAAATAAAGCACGATAAAACAAATGATTCTCTATATGCTCCAGCTAGAGAGACCACGATACATTTATATGTGAAAGGTATAGCAGGGGACCACTATAACTAATTCATTTTTTATATTTGCACTAATATTTGTTACCATATAATGGTAGTAATTATGTAGATTCGTATATAACTATAGCAAGTAATTATACTAATCAGATTATCACTGGTTGCTGCCACATCAGGTTTTCCCTTCCTCTGAAGAACTCATCTCGAGTGAAGAAATGTGTGTTATGCCCTCATCTGGCGGGTGGTAAGCATAGATATCTGAAACGTTAAAGGTGGACGAAGTGAAGATATCATTAGGTAAATTCACAACATATGCATTATCGTTGATTCGACGAGAAATAGGGAATGGTCCCAATTTGCGTGGGCTGAGTTTGTTATACATTACAGGAGGAAATCTCTCTTTGCGGAGTCGTACCATAACCAAATCACCTGGGTGGAAAACCTTTTTACGTCGGTGGGTATCTGCGACTTGTTTGTAATGTGCATTAGAGGCTTCAAGTTGAGCACACACTTCTTGAATCGGGTTAGTAGCATTTTCAACCATAACAGCAGCCGGCTTGCTCTTGCACCGAGGGATTATTGCCAAATCAACTGTGTGGTTAGGTGTTTTGGTGTAAACAATGCTAAATGGGCTTCGTTTAGTTGAACGGTTGGACATAGAGTTGTAGGCAAATTCGGCTTGGCCTAAGAGGTTGTCCTATTTCCTAGAGTGATCTTGAACCAAGCATCGTAACATATTGCCAAGGTTCCTATTAACTATCACGTCGATTTGAGGGTGGTATGCCGAGCTAAGTTGTAATGAAGTGTGCAATCGTCTCCACAATTCTCGCCAAAAATGACAGACGAACTTGACATCACGATCGGATGTAATGCTACGAGGAAGTCCATGAAGACGAACGACTTCATGAAAGAACAAACGAGCGATGTGAACTGCATCAAAATTCTTTTTACATGCTACAAAATGCACCATTTTGGAGAACCTATCCACAATTACCATAATAGAATCCATACCCCTTTGTGTTCGAGGCAATCCGATGATGAAATCTAAGCTAAGATCTTTCCAAATAGAATTTGGTACGGGAAGAGGGGTATATAATCCAGTATTCTGAGATGTACCCTTATATTTTTGGCATACAGGACACCTTTCCGTAATACAAGTTACATCTCTATTAAGTCTTGGCCAGAAAATGTTCTTGTGCCTGTTCTAATATTTTTCTCGTCCGGCGTGTGCTGCAAGTCCACCATCATGCAATTCTTTAATTAGTTGGATGCACAAGGAAGAATCTGGAACACAGTTGATTTCCCCTAAATAGAAACCCATGCCAAATATAATAATCCTCAACAGGATGTAAATTCTTGCATTGATTCCATATGCTAGCAAAATCTTTATCAACCACATATAGCTCTTTAATTCTCTCAAAGCTAGTTTCTTGCGTCCGTAATTGTGTAAGCAACGCAGCTCTTCTACTAAGGGCATCAGCAACTCTATTCTGTATTCTTGATTTGTGTTTCAGCACAAAGCTAAATCATTGGAGGAATATAATCCACCTAGCATGCAACCTATTGATTGTTTTTTGAAGATTAATGAATTGTAGTGCTTTGTGATCACTACATAAAATGAAAACTTGATGTAGCAAGTAGTGTTTCCATTGTTTAAGTGTCCTGACAATAGCATATAGCTCTTGTTCATAAACAGTCTATTTCTACTGCGAGGAATTAAGCTTCTCACTGAAAAATTTGATAGAATTATTTTCTTGGGTGAGAACGGTATCGACGCCAACGTTTGAAGCATTGATTTTTACTAAGAAAGGCTGGTCAAAATTTGGGATAGCTAGAATAGGAGCTAAACCAAGCGCTGCTTTAATTGATTCAAAACTGAGTTGCTGCTCCTTTCCCCACCTGAAAATAGAAGACTTTAGTCAATTAGTATTGAATATATAACATATGTTCAAAGTCTATAGGCAAAAAGTGTCCTCGCAAATACTGTTTCATTCGATACCAACTCCGAATGCTTCCTTGACCTTCTCTTTTTCGACTTTGAAGAGTTTGTTGCTACCAAGCATCTACAAGCGACATACTTCACTTGTTTCTCAGAGGGGATCTCCATATATTCGAAGAACGTTTCGATGGCTTGCTCCCAATCAAGGTGGTCTTCAATATGTAAATATTCGTCAAAGAATGGTATGTCTAGTTTTACTCGAAACTCACCTGGATGTTGGTCTCGATTTGTATTTCTGCTTCGAGTTGGAGAACGGGGCCTGTAGAATTCCTTTACATCTGATTCTGATAGAACTTCATTGTTAATATAATTTTCAACATACTATAATAAAATAATATCTGCTATCAAATACAATGAATTTGTAGGTCTAGCATGTCGGAACAATTACACTATTAAATGTATATATATTCAAAATTTCAATATATAATTCACATTTAATATTACATCTGATTCACAAAAAAATACTGAAGCAAATAATATTTTCAAATACTTTATATCATTTTCTCCCTCAAGCTTTCATATCTCTCAAATACATCTCACACACACACATCTCTCAAGTGTTCGAAAATTAAATTTAATGTCATGCTTTTGACGTGACAATTTTCGATATTTTCGCCGACATATTTTTCGTACTGTCTATTTCAAGCAAAGCGCAATCACTCCACTTTAATAATGTAACTTAACATTTCATTTATTAATAATATAATTTCATGATCAGGTAGGTAGGTGCCTTTAAAATTTTAGATAAGTTTCCTTTTCTATAGATGAAATTACTGTTTCTTTCTTTTTTTAAAGCTTCACATGCATTATTCATTAAAGTGTCTCATGAAACTATTTCAAATGGTATATTTAACATTTTAGTATATTAAATGAAATATAATTTTCCATGGAATGAATATAAGTTTGAGGGACCTAATATTGAAACTTTGGAAGTAGAAGGGTCTTTTGAAATTGTTGCGTGCTAGAAAACCAGTCACAGTAGAGTGAAAGTTTACGCCTTAGCCTTGTCGATTACACACAATTAAAGAAGCGAGCGAGACACTCAATTTTTTAACGTGGAAAACTCGAAAGAGGAAAAATCATAGGAAAAGCTTCCTATGTATCCTTACGAGTACAAAGTTTTCGATACGGGGAATTATGAGAATATATGTCAGTTGTAATTATTGCGATGGTGGAGAATCTTGGGTAGGTGGGAATCTGATAATTAGTGACACGGTGGTGGTGGTGGTTGATGGTGGTGAGTCATTCTTCTTGCTTGGGGTGCGATCTTGTTTGGAGGATCTTCAACTTGAGCTCCTTCACTTCTTTTCCTCTTCTTCGACTCTTCCTTTTCTTCCGCTTGGACTCTTCCTCTTCTTCCTGCTTGACTCTTCCTCTTCTTCCTTGCTTAGACTCTTCCTCTTCTTCCCTTGCTGCTCCTCTTCTTTACTTGCTTGCTTCTCTTCTTTCACTTCACTTCACTTCATGACTCTTCATGTGTGAGGAATGAAGCTGTTATATGAGAGGCATTCTTAAATTCATGTAGATCTCCCTCGATCGGGCTGGGATGATTCTTTGATCATTTGATGTATTTTGAGCATTTGGATGCCCAAATGAAGTCGAATTATGAGATCTTAGCTCATTAGATCCGCTCGAGACATTTAACTATAAACACCCTGATGTTTTGGGATTTAATTGATGTAAAGATTCTAATGATATTTAAGTCTGATGATCGGTTTTACTCAAAATCATATAACGACATCGATTGTCTTTGGTAGTGGTATTTTGAGAGCCATATCAGAAATGTTAATTTTGTTCAAAACTAGTGGTCTGTTTGGGATCAATTTTGTTTTGTGTTTTTTGTTTTATTTTTAGGGTTTAGGAATATATTTGTTTAGCAAGTTTTTTAATTATTTTTTTATTTTTAAAAATAAATAACATTATTTGAAAAAATATTTAAAATAATTTTAGATATTTTAAATGCTTTTATAAACAGCTAATTTGATCAAATATGTTTTATTTTGAAATAAAATAAAAAAAATACTAAAAATTTAAATAAGATAATGACAGCCAATCTCGAGATAATCAATTTTCTCAACTAGCTCTATCGATGAAATTGGCTTTATGACCCTTGAACCCAACTTGCTCTCCCCTGCCTGTCTCTTTCTCTCTCCGTTTCTTTCCCCTCTTTCCATATATGGCCGAGAGCCATATAAGAGAGGTTTGGGGTGGCCGGAATCCAACCACTGATGGTGAGAGCTTTGGGGTCGATTTCATCTCTCTTTCGCTTGTGAGAGTGTTGGGATGAGTCC
This sequence comes from Cymbidium sinense, assembly GCA_021442155.1. Lineage (NCBI taxonomy): Eukaryota > Viridiplantae > Streptophyta > Magnoliopsida > Asparagales > Orchidaceae > Cymbidium > Cymbidium sinense. Next base: position 149,917,873 of record CM038219.1, on the reverse strand, counting down.
CTTGAGGAGACGGAGCCTCCTTCCTCCTTTTCTTGCTTTGGCCATGAACTCCCCTCCCATGGAATCCATGGTCTCTATTTTTCATGTAAGGGAAGTCAACCTTTGCTAGCTCCTTTGATTGCTAGCTAAAGAGATAATGGGAATCCTCGAAACGAGAGAGAGATATTTATGCAAATTTTTTTGTTTTTTTGTTTTTTTTGAAAAAGGATATAATGACCCTTTTGAAAAAGGATATAATTTTATTTAAACTTAATTTTTTTCTTAAAATCTATCATTCCTAAATTTATGAAAAATATTTTGTAAATATTAAAGCACATTTTAAATATCTTGATAAGAATGATTTGTAAATTGGATGCTAGATGACCCATGAAAACCTATGTATACAAATACATGTAAATTCTTAGAAAAGTTCAAATCTAATAACCAACTTCATGTTTTCATATATACAGTGCTCATAAATATTGGAAATTTTTTTTATAAAATAGAGTGCCAAATATCCTATTGTGTGGCAAAGGAGGTTTGAAACTCAGATTTAAAATGAAATTCATAAAATATGTTTGAATATCATAGGCCATTGTCATTTTAAATAATATTTCAAATAAAATTACATTACTTTTTATTTTAACTTTTTTTTTTGTAAAATAGGAATGTATCTGTGAGTATTACATATGCCTAAGATGCATTATATTGAGTAGTAATTCACCTATATGGTTTTGCAAAGTATACAAACAAACACTACATTTGCCCCATCATCTCAATAATACTGCTTTTACTAATCTTTAGGATTCCACATTCCGAGGTGTACCTATATTCCTTGGCATCAAGGACACTCGAAAAAATAAAACTTTTATGTAAATCTACGATATGCTTAATATCATCCAAAGATCTGATGATGCCATCAAGCTTCTTTACTTAGATTGTACCAACACCAACTACCTTTCATAATGTGTGGTTTCTCATAAGTACCTCACCGTAGTTATAATTTCATATGCTAAAATCAATCATAATGGAGACACATGAAACGAACAGCCTGAATCGAAGATCCAATAATCATAAGACTTACTGTCATCAGTATTAGCAACAAGAAAATTACCAACACAAAAATCTTCCACAAAGTCAACTTCAGCAAATGTGTTTCATTTCTGATTAGTCATGACATTTTCCTTATTTTGTAACTTGAAACAGTCAAATTTAATGTGCCCATTCTTTGTAAAGCATCGTCATACTTTATCTCTATTATTAGTATTAGATCTTTTCAACGCTTTTCTATTGACTTATGAGCTCTCTTATGAACAAGAAGACTTTCTCCTTATAGTTTAGATCCAATAACTAAAGATTTCAACTTCTCTTTGGAAAATAAAATCTCATACACCTCATTCAACATCAATGAATCTCGACTATAAAGTATAGAGTCTCTAAAGTTGAAATATAAGGAAGGCTACAAACTGTGGAGAATTAATCATAAATCTTTCTTGTCATAGTTGACTTCTATCGCCTCAAGATTTGAGAAAATTATTTTTAAAATAGTCATATTATCTTTCAAGAGAACCATCTTGTGATAAACAGTGGGAGTGAAGTTGATGTTTTAGATGCAACTTATTTGATAATATTTTTGTCATACATAATTAATCCAATCTCACTCAAAGAGATATAGCAATTTTGTCATTCAAAACATCTTGTAAGATCTAGATTGAGAAATACAAATGAATAACATAAAGTGTTTTTCGATCCTTATATTGTTTCTCTTTCAAAAACTAACTTAAAGACATGTTGCGTGCTAGAAAACTAGTTGCGGTAGAATAAAATTTTACATCTTAGCCTTGTTGTGAAATCCAGCACACACACACACAGATATTTGAAGAATGAATAAGAAACTCCTGGATTTTTACGTGAAAAAATCCCAGAAAGAGGGGGAAAAATCACGGGATCTAGCCCAGTAAAACTTTTACACTATATATCTGCTTCGAAGTACAAAGTTTAAGTTTTTTCGACAACAATATTATAGAATTGTATGAGAAAGCCCCACAATGGGAATCCCAAAATTAGGTAACAATAACTATGCAACAGTGGCTGTGCTGTAATAGTTGTTAGTGGCAGTCGATGATGGTGAACAACGGTGGTCGGTGGCTAATAATCGACGGCGATTATGACCGTTAATAGCAATGAGAGAGTAATGGATAGTCGGCGATGGTAGTTAATGTGATGATGATCGATGGGTGGTGCGGCACGGTGATGATGATGGGATGACCACCAACGGGGAGATATTTGAAATCCTTAAGGAGCTGTTTGGGATCACTTTTATTTTTTTGTATTTTTATTTTGTTTTGTTTTATTTTGCTTAAAAATAAAACTTATTTGATTGTACTTATTGTTTTTAAAACTATTCAAAACATTTTTTAAATTTTTGAGTATTTTTAAAAATAATATTATTTATTTTTAAAAATAAAAAATAAAACCACATAAAAAAATACTCTAAATAAACATATTTACCAAAATAACATAAAAATAAAAAAAATCGAAAATAATATTGATCCTAAATAACCCCTAAAACAATTAAAATTACTATTTGCAAAAAATGTGTTCAAAATAATAGCATGCATCTTATTGAGACTCCTCTCCATCAAGAATAATAAAGGATCTGTTATCTCTTTGCTTGAAGAACTAGTCTATCTTAATCCTTCACCTTGTGATCCCCATGGAACTCAACATGCTCTAATCAATGGATAAACAATTAAAAACAAATAAAAAATGAACTAAAAAAATTAATATAGAGTTAGCGCAAACAAATAAAAATTGTACTAAAAAAATTTAATAGAGTTAGCTATATATATATATATATATATATATATATATATATATATATATATAATCAAATGTGATAAACTCCCTTTCTTTTTAGGGGCTGTTTGTTTTATTTATTTTAGAGTAAAGTAATATAAATATAGGTAAATTAATATTTTAAGTGTTAGGTTAGATTACTGTTGATCTCCATATATGTGTCATAAGTCAAGTCAAACCTATAAATCGAATTCGGCAGACTTCGGAGGTGACAGTGCATAAATTGGGGCTCAAAATGCACTCGACGTCACCAAAAATGGTCGAAACGACTTTCGATCGACGAACAGACTTCTCTGCCGCGTTTAGAGTGTTGAAATTGATCAGAATATAAATATTGTATAATCTAATGCTCAACTGATTAAATGATCGAACTATTAATGTGTCGACGCATAGGGGTGTCAAAAATTGACCTGACTCGACAACTCGACACGAACCCAACTTGAAAAATTCGGGTTTGGGTTGACTCGAAAAATTTTCGATTTGGGTTTGGGTTGACCCTCCAATACAAAATTGACTCGATTTTGACCCGCCAACTCGAATTTGACCCAAAATTGACCCGCCAACTGACTCAATTTTGACTCGATTTTGACCATAAATAGATCATTCGGTCGAGGTTGGGTCAATCAGGTCGGGTTCGGGTTAAAGTTTTTGACCCGTTTTATAAATGGGTAGGATTCAGTCAACCTATTCAATTCGGTCGATTTGAATTGACGCAATTGACACCCTTATCGATGCACATACCGGAGTTGAGAACCTACGACGATGTTCGAACGATCTCTGTTCATGAAATTGATCCCGCCATTAGCTTCGAAACATAAAAAACTATCAAATAAGACTATGCACGCTCAAATCAGACGAGTCTGTGCAAATGTCAAATGATTGGAAGTCATAGCGCGCAAATCGAGGTTGAAATATACGGGACGTCGTTAAAATCAACTCAAATGACCTTCGATCGACGAACATACTTCTCCATTGTGTTCAGAACATTGAAACTGGTTAGAATATAATTATTGAATAACTTGATGATCAACCAATCAAGCGATCGAACCATCAACGAGTTTGCACACACATCGAGGTCAGGAGGCGCCGACCCAAGCCAAACGACTTCCGTTCATGAAATTGATTGCTCCGTTAACTTTGAAATATCGAAATCTATCAAGGAAGACAGTTCGCACTCAATTCGGACCAGTCTGCATGAATGTCGGGGGGTCGAAAGCGGTGACGCGCATTTTGAGCTGAAATGGACTCAATTTCGTCGACTGAACCAACGGCATTATCGAAATAGGCTAGCGTTTGCATTCAACAATGTAATGACTTGAATCAATATATATATATATATATATATATATATATATATGAACCTATGTTGAGATCAACGTAAAATTCTTATTAAGGTGGATTACATATTTTAAAAATTGATTTAAAAAGAAAAAAAAAAACTATTTTCTTCTAATATCCCTACCCAACTCGTTCACTCCCCTCTACCCAACCCGGTTCTCCTATTCACGTGCAACTTCTTCATGCACGAAGCCCTTGACCCGAGCCCGATCCGCTCCTCATGCACATAGGGAAGGAAAAACCACAGCCTCCCTCAACCGATCGCTCGACCTGCCTCCTCCAAGCGCGGGATCGAGCTGCAACCACTCCCGGGTGAGTCCTTCTCCAACCGCTCCCTCCTCCTTTCTTCTTCCCTTTCAAACCGAGAGGCTCTCTTTTCCGATTTCCCTCATCCAAAACCCCAAAGAGCCGAAGCCTCGTTCCTCCAAAACTGAACCAGGGAAGCTCTCTTCCTCTTTCGATTCTTCCTCCTCTGTTCAAACCGCAAGCAAGGTAGGCCGAATTTGTTCTTCCTCTTCCTCCTTCTCTTTTCATTTTCCCCCTTTCCCTCTCAAAAGCCAAAACCGAAATTCCCCCATTCCCTTCAATTTTCTTTAGCCGAAAATCACTTCCCATTTTTCCTCCTTCCCTCATTCTTCTTGGTTGATAATCCCTTTCTTCTTCCTCCTCCTTTTTTCTTTTTCTTCCTTCTCCATTTCATTGCTTTCCTCATTTACAAAAAACTGAAATTTCTTTTTTTTTTCTTTTTTCTCCCTCATTGCTCCAATCCAAAATTCATTCTCTCTTTCCCTCACTTTCCCTTAGTCGAATTCTTCGTCCTCCTTATTCTTCTTCTTCTTTTCTTCTCCCACCAAAACTCCTCTCAAACCAAAATTTCCTTCGCCTAAAATCTGAAAATTCCGCTTTGCTAAAATCTGAAAATTTCTTTTTGTCGCAACCGGAGAAGAACACTGTCATGAAGTGGGTTCTTCTTTCGATTTCCGGTGTCGCCCTCCTAGCCAAACCTTCCTTTCCAAATCCGCTTCAGCGCAACCGGAGAAGAACACCGTCATGAGGCGGGTTCTTCTTTCAGTTTCCGGCATAGCCCTCCTTGCATCACCTTTCCAATTCTTGCTTCGCCGCAATGGGAGAAGAACACCGTCATGAGGTGGGTTTTCTTCGGTTTCTGAGTCGTCTCCCATTTTCGTCCCCTTTTCGACCCTTCTCTTCACCATAACAGGAGAGGAACACCGCCATGAGGCAGGTTCTTCTCTTGATTTTTGGCATACCCAACCTCGTTTCCTTGTCGATCATTGTAACACGCAGAAAGAATGAGTCAAAACATGTGGGATCAATGTGTGAATGTGGATATATACATGCTTATTTTTCTTTGTAGGTTTGAAGGTCTCGTCGTGCTCATGAGGGCGCGACGAGATGAAAAACTGGTTGCGGTGTCGCAAAACACCGCTTGCTATGCTCATGAGGGCATACCAAGTAAGCCAACATCCATTAGATGTCGTTCCCCCTAGACGAATTGCTGCCGAAATTTTAGTCTAATTTCTAGACTTAGAAAAAAAAGGAATGAATATATATTGCATTGTGAATCTTCTTACAGGTTTGAAGGCCACGATGATGAAATATTGGCTGCGGTGTCACAAGATGCCACTGGCTACGCTCCTGAGGGCGTATCGAGAAAGCCAAAACACTCCGATCTGTACGAGGGATGGCGGAGGCATAAAATTACGTCAAATCTTTTGACTTAGGAAAAATGGGAGAGTAAAATGAACTAATATAAAAACGCTAAATAAGAAAACATACAACTAAATTTAAAATAAAAGCATCAAATAAGAAAAAAAAAAGAGAGGAAAGTAAAATGACATACAACAAATACAAAAGTAAAAAAAATAAAAAAAAAAGAGAGGAAAAATATTTACAAAACTTATTTAAGCAAGTTGAAAGCCTTCCCGTAGTGCGAATTAAAATTCTTCCCCCTCTTTATCAAGTACTCTAAACTCAAGCAAGTGCTCTCTCTCTTAACCTTATTTAGAGGGATTTAAGGAAGTAATGATTGAGTTATCTTTTGTTGTAAAATTTTCAAAATTAAATAAGCTTTAATTGGAACTTGGGGAACCTAATATTAAACTCATAAGTTTTAAACTGCAACTTTTCATGTCTTAAATTGAAGTAGAACAACAAATGTAAATTCCCTGATAGAGTTTGTTTTTCTTGTAAATTCCTCAAAGTTAAATAAACTGTGTTTAAAATTTGGGGAGACTAATGCTAAACTGATAACATAGTTGAAATAAACTTAAAGTCTAATTTTCAAATAAATATAAAGCTTGATATAGAGTTAAGGATGAATCTAAATTGGGTTTAATAACTCTTATATAAATATGGAGATGATTACTATACTAGCTAATAAGCATGACTAGGACTAAAGCAATAAATACTGAAATTGACACAACTTATCAAAAGTGATTTAAATTGAATATAATCAAGTTGGGTGCAAAAACTTAACAAGTAAACTAAATATTGCATGAATGAAGGAGCTTTCCTTCAAAAAACTAAGGAATTTTATCTCTAAATTATGATTTTTAAAATCAACAAAATCACTAATTAGGCAAAATTAGCTAAGCTATAAATACGTGTATGTGCTCGAACATAGAGATTTCAAGTGCAAATTTTAATGTCTAAAAAGGCTGTGCATGCTAAGTTGGAATTAAATGAAATTCTAAAATCAATCTTATAATTTAGAAATAAATCCTATATAAAGTCTTAAATACACCCGCATGGGCCCCGATACTACGTTGAATGTTTAAATTCAAGTGTCTGAGAATGCTGCGCAGGTTGCTTATCGGTTTAGTCTTAGGACTGGGTCTGAGTTAACAAAACCTAAAAACTTATAATAAGAGTTTCAAATCACTGAAAAATCTGAGAAACTGATTCTGTCAGGTGACAGTAGATCTAATCCTCAGTTAATAACTAAACAGAGTTGACAGGATTTAAAGCTCTTAAATATATCCAAATTAATTAATTTTTCTAATCAAATTAACTCAAATCAAATATCAATCTAAAAAAACTATTTAAATGAAACACAATCATTAAAAGCTTAAAGTTAATCAATTTATCCACCTTCCATAATTATTTATCGGGGGTGACAAATTAAGGAAACTCTAGCTCACAAAGGGGATAATGTCAAATCTAATGTCCTGTTATGTTCACTCTCAATCAATCTCTTGCCAGTAAGGACGTTACCCACGTCCTCTGACTAATGGCTTGGCCGATAGGCTCCACAGATGAAACAATTATGACCAGAGTCCTTTGATCGGGTGGTTTGGCCAATCAGGCTCTATTATATTACGATCATAATTGTAGCCCGTATGCTCTCCAATGGCTCTACCCTTTGAGTTGTGAATCATAGGGTATACTTGATAGGGAAAACAACCCTCTGTCAGCTAAGGTAGACTTAAGATTTCCTCCTTAGACAAACACCATCATAGGTCTACAAGGATTTCTTGGATGATGTAACCCATGTGTTGTTGATGAGGATCCTTCGGTCAGGTTAGGTTGACTACCTCCTCCGACTAAGTAGACTAGGGACTACGACGGCCCGGGATGACAGAACCATGGGATCGAGATCAGGCACGTCATCATTCCCCTAACCATCTGGTTTAAGCTGAAATGATGAATTTCATAATCTTAAATTCTAAAACTCCATATGTTGCTACTATACACTATGCATTTAGCGATTTAACGACTTGCTTTAATCATAATTTCTCTCTCACTTACTGAGAGGGGTAATTAATTATAGGGGCTTACGCTTATAGGAAATTTGGAACCGAATCTAAAGTCCTCGCAAAATGAGGGTGAAATCTCTAGGTAGTGTCTTACCTACTATTCCATCTGCCTTCTAAAAATTACACAGGCACTTTAAATCACACTCTCTTCAATTCATAATTGTCGAGAGGTCGATGGTGAATTTTTGGAGCCCACAGATTTCTGGTGACTTTGCTGGGGACATGATTCTCTTTCCATCTTTGGCTAGTCATATATGCATTATAGTAGCAATAAAATTTTTGGAAATTAAAACATAATGGTGATTTAAGTGTGTAATAAATTCAATATGAGGCTCTGTGTAGAATGAATCATTCTATAGAGTATATCTTTATTACACTATTATTTTATTTTGTAGTGTCTCTGCATCTTGAAAGTATGGGGTGAAATAATAATTGCTAATTACTAATTCCCATCTTTCACTTTTGCAGAATGGATCTACAAAGCACTCCTTCCACCGTTGCTAGGGCGTGGTGCGAACATCTACCTAGCAGATATTGGAGCTACAATTCAATTTGGTAGCTTGAATTTTCTTGCTATCATAGCTGCAACTTTTGAAGTACCCATCCATATTAGATTCATCCGAGGCCATGCTGGAAGGCCTCAAGTTACTGAAGCTCCTACTAGCCATGTTCGTCAATCAGTTCAACAACCAATCACTGTCAAGGAATTCTCCCGACAGAGAACTTTAGTTTTCAAAGGCTAGGTCAAATGATGAAAAGAAGAAAAGAATGGGCAAACTGTGTCCTTAAAGCCTCGTGGTACAATTGCTCCACCGATTGAACCTCTTGTACCTGAAAAGCATAATCATGAAGCTTCCTCATCGAAGAGCAAATAAGATAGAGAAAAAAGGAGAAATGAGGGCTCGTAGATCCCAATGACCTAGTGAACAAGCGATCGCCTAAGCGGTATTCTACCTACAACAACTTTGACAATCTAAAGTGGCTAAAAGGAATAGCTCTTGGTAAAGCGGTCATACGGAACCAACCAAAAGCTCCAACACCATAGGGAGACAACGACATGCAGATACATAAAGTTCTCAAAGTAGATGGGATCAAATGAAAGAAGATTTTAGAGGCCTGTGGTGATGGAAAATATTGAAGCTCCACCAAGAAAGTTGTCATCTCTTCTGGTAACTAGCCATCGAGCCTAGTACGCTTCACATGGTGAGCATCGGAGTGTGACACTTAGACCACATGTCCAAGAATCCACTGTTGAAAGGTCCCAGCGAAATGGTAAACAGATATGGAGGCCAAGTCCCCATAATAAAACTTTGAATAAGGGAAAAGGTGTGACATCTAATACATATACTCAGAAATCCACCTCAAAAATAACTCATCATAATTGGATACCCAATAGGATATTATTGATGAAAGACATGATGGTCGACACCCTGGAGAATCCTCTAGGGGATCCCATCGTCGTTCATTACCCTAGAGAAGGCGGCGGCTTTAATAGAAGAAGTGTTTGTTCCGCATATTGAACCAGAGATCCACTGGAAACGTCGATCAAAAATTCATGTGCAAGAAGAAAATAATGAAGAGGACACTATGGAAGTGGAAGTTGTCTATATGGTCAAAAATATAGATGAACTCTCGCCGGCCATCGGAACATGAACTTAGGAAACACGAACAAGACATCTATGAAGAAGATTCTTCTGGCTAGAAGATGGAGCTTTGATCTTTGTTGAAGAAGAAGAAGAAGAAGATCAGAATGAGAAAGAGATCATGGGCGTCAAAGTTGTCTATATGGTTGAACCAGGAAATGATCAGCTTGGTACACGCTTTTATACTCAGCATCATCGTACAGCCCCATCAATAGCTATCTTTGCAAATGCACAAGGAGAAGGACAGTCAAGTTCTTCTTCTAAAAATGAGCAGGGAGCAGAACAATAGCAAAAAATAGAGGAAGAGAAAGAGCCTGTACTTGTTGATGACATGATAGTAACTAGAGTGCAAAGAGAAATACAACATCAAATAGAGGTCAAAGACAAGAATATTGCACAGCTTGGTACCAAGATGAATGATATGATGGTACAAATGAACATCATGATGGAGATGCTGCAAAAGAATATCACATCAAATGCATCACCTGTCTTGTCTAATCAACCAACTAATAACATAACTATACCACCGGTCACTAGTACCTCAAGCTCCTACAGTACATGCTACATGAAGCAAGAATGAAGTTAACCCACTACCTCTCCTGCTGATAATTCAAAATTTGGCTAGCACACCTGGAACGATAATAACTACTCAGCTAAAAATAATAATCAATGAAAAGATAAAGGCTGTCATAGCCTCAATGTTGAAAAGTTGGTGAGTCAGCTGAATATGATCAAGTGTCATACCCAAAAGATTACTCAGTGCCAAAATTTAATACTTTTAGTGAGTTTGATAATCCAAAGCAACATCTAGCCCAATTTAAGACTACTTATGATAACATAGGAGGGAATGACACATCATTTTTTCATCAGTAGCTTGACTTCAACAGCTTTGAGTGGTATGCAGAATTGTCAAATGATTCGATTAAATCATTTACTGAATTAGAGACTATATTTATGAAGAGATTCACCAGTGCAATCAAGAAAATCATAATCGCTGACATTGCCTTACTGAAAAGAAGAAAAGATGAGTCAATGATAAAATTCATAAGTAGTTGGTGCAACCTAAGTATGAAGTGCAAGCAATAATTAGAAGAAGAACATGCAATTCAATTGCTAATGGGAAATATGGACGATAAAATGACACTATTTTTATGCATGACATCGATTGCAACATTTTAGGAGATGGTTGGCGTGCGGCATTCATGCGCCGCAGCTCTGAGCCCAAATGGCGCTTTGTGATTTTTTGGCGATTTTGATTTTGATGTTTTTTACCCTTTTGCCCCGAGAAGGGGTCTAAAAAACCCCCTAGGGCCAAGGAGAAGGCACACTTCTTCAACGCTCTAGTGCTTCTCTTCTTCTTGAGTGAGGGTCATTCAGAGGCGATCAAGGCCCATAGTTCATACGATAAGGCTCCAGGTTTCTCTCGAAAGAGGTGTCAACTGACCTCATCAGACCGATCGGTTTGGAGGCGATCAAGACCCGTAGTTCATATGACAATGCTCCAGTTTTCCTTTGAAAGAGGTGTCAACTGACCTCGTTGGACCGACGGGTTTGGAGGCGATCAAGACCCATAGTTCATACGGCAAAGCTCTAGTTTTCTCTCGAAAGAGTTGTCAACTGACCTCGTCGGATCGACCGAGTTTGGAGGCGATCAAGACCCGTAGCTCATCAGAAAGGCTCCAATTTTCCCTCGAAAGATGTGTCAACTGACCTCATCGGACCGATCGACTTTGGAGGCGATCAAGACCCAGTTCATGCAGGCTCGGTTTTCCTCGAAAGAGGCGTTAGCTGCCCTTGTCGGATCGATCGGGTTTGGAGGCAATCAAGGCTCGTAGTTCCTACTTCTTCTTATAGGAAATTGGACTTCTTGAGTCCTCAATGGATGGTTCAACATTTGATAACCGTCAAGGTGGTGGAGAAGCGTTAGCTAGGAACCATCGTTCGAACGATTCCGAAAGTTTGGCAGGTAATTTCTGAGCATCATTAGAGGGGAGTATCTTCTCTCTCTCTCTCTCTCACTCACTCTCTCTCTCTCTCTCTCTCTCTCTCTCTCTCTCTCTTTCTCATATGTATGCATATCTTTTTTATCAAATCATAGGCAAAAAATTTTATCCCAAGCTATCCGTGAGCGAGAGAGTCAGAAAAGGGTACACCCAAGTATTGGGGGTAAGTAAGCAGCTTCACAAAATTTTCAGATTTTTATCATTTCTTACTCTTTATTTATCATGTATTTTCATAGAGTGATGGCCAGAAGAAAACCCATAACGTGACGGCTATAGATGACATATCATCCACCATAACATCAGATAGTTTAATGGTGTTTCGCAAAAAATTTTACTTCCCTAATGAGTTGGTGGCCATTGTTGCTAAAAAGTCTGATCGATCCCGTTAACCTCCGTCGGGATACTTCACTATTTCTAAGATGATTCTTCGTGCTGGACTACAATTCCCTTTGGCTCCCGAGCTGATTGAGATCTTCAAAATATGTGGTGTAGCTTTGTCACAATTTTCATTTTGGGCTTTAGTGGTCATCGTCGGTTTGGCAGTCTTCTTCAGAGAGCGTGCTATTACTTTGAACATCAAATACTTGTGCCGAATGTGTAGATTCACATGTGATGCTCAAGGATGTGTTTCTTATCGGTATAAATTGGATAGAATTTTTTGCGGATCCTCTAAAAAATTGGTCTAATGGATTCTTTTGTGAAAAATGAGTGGGGCCTTCCACGAGATGGGGAAGATTGAATGACCTTCGATCCATTCTTGATTGAATAGAATGAGATCTTAGCAACTCTTAATGTTCCTGATGTAGAAAGCTTACAGCATGAGTTGCATCACATTAGCAAATATATAGTTGAAGATAGAATGTTCAAGGTTGGCCTTTCCATCCGAGGGGAGATCTCATTCTTTTCCACTAAAGAGGTCAAGTAAAGGTGATGAAAGGTCTCCTCATATTCATAGGGTTCTTTCAAGAAGCCCGCCATGAAATCAAGGTGGTGGCAATGTTTCTTCCCTAAAGAAAAAGAAGACATGTGCTGAAGTGACTACGTCAGATATCTGTGAAGAAGATGTTCGCCCCCAGTTGGCATCTGAGAGTTTAGCTATTTCAACTCATGATGGGGGAGTTCATTTCTCGAAGCCGCACATTCCTGAAGAGGTGTTAAATCACATATGCACTGGGTGTCAACGAGTAGATGAATTGGTATGTTGTCTTCTCTTCTTTCTTCTTTTCTTCTTTTCCTCCTTCTTTTCTTTTGTGTAATATTTGTGATGGATTTTTTTTATTTTTTTATTATTTTTATAGGTAACTCAAACATTAGGGCTGATGGCTCATTTGGGTGTCTCTTTAGATGAGTGAAATACTGAATTTGTGAAGGTAAAATATTTGCAAGGCGAGTATGAGTGAAAGATGAGTGCTAAGGCCAAAGAAGTGGTGACTTTGGAGGATCAACGGGTGAACGAGCTAGCGAACATGTCGACTTCTCTTTCTCTCTAGTGTGGAGGTGGGCCTCATGATGATTGAGGTGAGGGCAGACTCTCAGTGAAAAGACTCAAGGCACTTGCAACGGAGAAGGGAGCTCTCGAATTGGAGAAGAAAACATTACATGATCGTCTTTCTGAGAAGGAACATATAATGTCATAAGCGGAAGCAAATGAAATCTCCTTGAATGCAGTGGAAGACTTTAAGAGCTCTCACAGCTTATCTCGGTATGTCGAAGATGTATTCGGGGAAGCTTCAAATCATATTCTTGTCATGTTGAAGTGAAGAATTTGGAGCACCAATGTTTAGAGGAGGGCTTCATCCGAGGGTTCATAAAAGGAATCCACTTAGTGCATCGCAAGACCGGAGCTAGTGTTGAGGGAGGATCTATCTCCTAGCCAAGTGTCTGAAGACTCTTCGTCAGATTAAGGAGATGAAGGAGTTGAGAGTGAGTCTAAGGGAGCATCTCCTAGTGGTGAGGAGGACGTTGATATCACCAATCGATATGATGTAGATCACTGATGATGCATTTTTTTATATATATTGTTATTAGTGTATAATCTTGATTCTTTCTTATCATCATCATTAATCTTGTCAATGAAAATTTTTTAGATGACAATGCCTATTTTTTTACCTATCCGCAAGTAATTGGTCGGAATATTATTCAACCTATATGGATGAGGTTGAATTGAATCCACTGAGGATTTTTGACCAATCCGAGATTATTTGTCAAAGTATTACTTGATGACATTAACCTATATGAAAGAGGTCACGGGATGTCCACCAAGGACCTTTTGACCTATCTTAGGTATCAGCCAAAGTGTTACTTGACTTCTAACCTATATGGAAGAGGTCCGATCAAGTCCCGATTGATTATGCTCATTGAGATACAACGTGAGTTGTATATTTCTCAAGTGGGAGGATTAAATGAAGAAGAAATAAGCTTGTAAGAAAAAAAGCTATAAATTCATTACTCTAATAAGTTCGGTGATACAATTATAAGACAATTTTAACACGGATATGAGTTTCAAGAGGAAATGATGACAACAACAACAAGTCTTTATCCAACTAAATGGGGTCAACTACATGAAGAGGAAATGACAGACGAAACAAAATAAAAGTTGCAACAGTTATGTAGTAGGAATTACTGATAATATTTTCAGAGATTCTTAATGTTCCAAGTTCGAGGTAAAGTTTTTCCCTCTAGATCCTTGAGCTTGAATGTTCTTGGCTTTACCACAACTATAATCACATATGGGCCATCCCAAAGAGGTGAGAGTTTTTTGCGTTAAAGGCCTTTTCCTGTAGCTTCAAGACTTCGTAGGACCAAGTCACCAATAGATATGGGACGAGATTTTACTCTTCTGTTGAAGTGATGAGCTACCCTTTGGTGAAAGGAAGCAGTCTGAAGTAGAGCCATGTCACGAGTTTCGGGGAGTAGGTCCAGGTGATGTCAGAGTTTTTCTTCATTACCATCATGATTAAATCTTTGAACTCTTGGACTTGGAACCCTGATATCTACTAGTATAATAGTTTATGTGTCGAAACACAAGTTATATGGTGTCTCACCAGTCGGGGTGCGCGATGTAGTGCAGTAAGCCCAAAGAACATTAGAAAGCTCATCAAACCATTACCCCCCGGCCTTCTCAAGACGTGTTTTAGTCCTTTGAGTATACCCATTGGTAGCTTGATTAGTTTGAGGATGTGCTACAAACATGCAGTTTGAAGATCTTTGCAAAATGATGTAAAGACTTTCTAAGAAATTGGGTTCCATTGTCGTGATGATCTTTGGGAAGACAATCGACATACTATATTTTTCAAACAAATTGTTTAACATTTGCGCGTGATTTTAGCGAGTGGTTCGACTTCCACCCATTTAAGTAGTAATGGCTAAAATGATAAACTTTCTGTTGCCGATGCTATCAAAAGGTCCCATGATATCAATTCCCATCGAGCAAAAGGCCAGGGCTTTGAAAGGATGAGAGCTCAGATGCGGCATGTGAGAGAGGTTAGAGTGCAACGACAACTTGCATATTTTTTGTGAACTCATGCCTTGTTTCATCATAGGCCAATAGAACCCTTTTATAATTTTAAGGGCTAGCCCTTCCTAGGTGTTCTCCACATATCTGAGTGAATCTCTTAATAATCGCCTCTAAAGGTGAGAGGCATTTGAGGTACGGTCCAGAGAAAGCTCGTTTGTATAGTTCACCTCCGATAATAGTAAAGTTTGAAGCTTATCTTCGGAGACGAGTTGCAGAAGTTGGGTCTTCAGGAAGGGTTCCTTCTTGTAGAAAAGACGGATGATCCATCCACCTAATATTCCTTTATCTCATTAATTGCTTGAATTACCCATGACCCTTGGATACTAGGAAAATGTATTTCTTCAACATGTTTCTCTTAAATAGATCTAGTAGTAGATGCAAAGCAAGCTTGCGAGCAGCTCAGTATTCTTCTCGCAGATGTGAATGATTTGATGTGTCTTGAAATGGGCAAGAAGAGACTTCACCAAGTGGAGGTATTGTCACCAAGGATTATGAGTAAAATTTCCTCAACTTGGGAGGCTGACAAGTTGAGAGTGGATCACTAAGTCTTGAGCTTCAATCAAGTCTCAACCCTACATGAGAGCCTCATATTTACCATATATTATTAATTGCGTGAAATTTTAGTAAGTCCATACTCTAAGGTATTCTCGTGGGAAATAAGTAAGATTCCCACCAAGACTGCATTTCAAGCTCCATCAACATGAGGGTCCATTGAGGAGACAAAGGCATGTAGCATAGCTCCTCCGGAGTTGGGGCGGTGCATTCCACTATAAAGTCTTGACTTGAGACTTTATAGCGTCGGTAGAAAATTTATATCAAACCTCCCAATTCTACGCACCATTGATTAACCTCCCGGATGCTTCGGTTTCGTAGATGACCCTTAATGATAAATGAGTGTAAACGCTGATAGTATGAGCTTGGAAGTATGGACGCAATTTTTGCGCTGAGAAAACTAAAGCCAGAGCCACCTTATCTGCAAGTGGATAACGATTTTCTATATTATAGAGAATCTTGCTGACATAGTAAATTGGTTGTTGTATCTCATTCTCTTCTCACACTAAAACTGATCTTATCGCATGGGAAGAGACTGTGAGATATAAGTATAACATCTCTCCTTGAATAGACTTGGATAGTAGGGATAGAGATGCTAAATACTCCTTTCAAAAGCTCGACATTCATCGGCCCACTGAAATTATTATTTTTAGCTCTTTAATATTTTAAAGAATGACAAGTATTTATCCCAATGGGCTAAGAAGCGATAACGCAGCAATTCATTCATTCAAACGTTGAACTTCCTTGATATTCTTCGGAAGAGTCATATCTTTGAGAGCTTTGATTTTCTTGGGGCCTCTATCCCATGGGTTACCATAAATCCAAATTTTCCGACGTAACCCCAAAAGCACACTTGGTCGGGTTTAGTCGCATGTTATAATGTCAAAGAAGGTTAAAGCATATTTCTAAGTCAGAAATATACTGTGATTCTTCCAAGCTTTTCACTAACATGTCATCCACAATACCAACATTGTGCAACCTAATAGGTCTTTAAAAACCTTATTCATAAGTCGTTGATAGGTAGCACCAGCATTTTTTTAACCCAAATGACATAACTTGGTAACAATATAAACCTTTATATATTTAAAATGCTGTAGCTTCTTCATCCATTGGGTCCATTTTTATTTGAAACAGAGTAAGCATCCAAAAAGCGAGCATTTGATGTCAAAGATCAATCAATTGATCAATTTGAGGAAGAGGAAAACTGTCTTTCGAGCAAGCCTTGTTAAGGTCAATGTAATCAATACACATTCTCTATGTTCCATTTATTTTCTTAATCATGACAACATTTGCTAGCCATATAGGGTAATGTACCTCTCATACAAATCCCGCTTCTAGGAGCTTGTTAACTTCTTGTTCAATAGCTTGGAGGCGATCGGGTGCAAAACTTCGCTTCTTTTGGATGATCGATTTGAATATTGGATCAATCTTGAGACAGTGCATGATCACATTGGGGTCGACCCCCGGCATATCCGTCGGACTCCAAGCAAAGATATCTTGATTTTTGTGCAAGAATTTTATATATTTTTCCCTTTGATCTTCTGAGAGCATGGATCCCACTTGCACTATTCATAGTGGTTGGTTATTTGATAATACAACGGAGAGCAAGTCTTTTACAGGCGAAGCTTTCTGGGGTACTTCTTCATCTCGAAAATTAAAATCTTTGATGCTGAAGGTCATAGAAGGGCATGGTTGGGCTTGTCCGAGGTAACATGATTGCCATCTATTGATTTCACAAACCACCCCAACTCCAATGGGTTGGAAATTCATCTTAAGATAAGATGTCAAGTGATTGCATCAAAAAATTGATTGAGGGCCTTCCAAAGATAACGTTATATGTCGAATCTGACTTGACCACCATGAGTTGGATTAAATGAGTCACTTGTTGGGAAATTCACCAAGGACAATAGGAAGGGTGATTGTTCCCTCTACTCGCACAAGGTGATTATCAAACTCGTATAATGGTCCTGCAGCGGGTTGAAGCTTTTCCCTAACTAAGCTCATGCTAAGAAATGTGGAGTAAAATAAGACATCAACAGAACTTCCATTGTCAATCAAAATTCTCTTAACATTATAGCATGGGTCACCGATCCCTATCGATGACACAAGTGGATCTTGATGAGGAACATGGAATCTTCTAAGTCCGAGTCATTAAAAGTGATGGAATGATCACACTGACTTCTTTAACTCGCTCAGATGGTAATGAGAACTTGATTAGATAGTATTGGTCCTCCTACGATTGTTTCAATTTCTCCAACTGTTTGATGATTGTTTTGTTATTTCGTGATGATTGTCCGGTTGCCCCTTGGAGGTATGTTTGTTTGAGATTGATTTTTCACAAATCAATGTAGATATCCTCACGAATGAGCCTCAATTTCTTCTTTGAGTTATTGCATGCCTCGAGTATGTCCACAACTTGGGAAGTGACAATATTGCTCATTTCACGAATTTGGTTTATGCGACCACTTAATATTTTCTTCATCTCGAATACCATTGAGGTTAACACAAGATGTGTTCAGCAGCGTGTATTCCTTTTCTGGTCGTGGTTCACGCCGTTGATGGGGGTGGAGGGAGATCACGCGCTTGTTGCTTCTTTTGATGGGATCATCCGCATTCCGCTTTACGTTTTCAGACTCAAATTATTTTATGGGATTAATAGCCTCATCAGAGATTTGTGCTTCCACACGATGAACCAAGTCGGCATATGAGGACCGTGTCTCGTCACAAGTGTAAAAGGCCTGACGGAGTCCTCCAAGGAAAACTCCTCTTAATAGTTCGGTCTACCTGTATTTGGTGAGCTTCTAAGGAGAACCTCCGAAGTATTCCTTAAGTGATTCACCCTCATTGATGAATGTGAGATGAGAGGAATCTTTAATGATCCTCCTGTTGCAATGAACTGCTCCACAAAATCTTGGCGAAGTTCGTCAAAGGTATGGATGGATCCTCTTGGAAGAGTAGAACCAAGTGCGAGCTTGCCCTTGAGGGTAACGGAAAGACCGACAAAGCAGGTGTGAGCTATTGGATATGCATGATACCTGTAATGATCGATGTTCATGTGGTCGCCCCATCATAAGAATCAATGCTCTAAGCTTGAAACCCACGGAATAGGATGTTGAAGAATATTTCAGCTAAAGGTGAGGATTCCTCATATGAGGGGAAGATGATTTCTATCTTAAAGGTGAAATTGCCTTGCATTAAGCGCCATAATTTCGCACGATAACATGACGAGTGGTCAACAGATGAGAATGTGTCAAGCTACCAATAATGATGGATTAGCTGGTGGCCGCACGCGGATGGATGAGTAGAACTAGTAGTGTCAAGGAGATCGATCACGCCGAAAAGTGAGAACTTCATTGTTAAGGAGATCGACATTTTGACCTCCTGCGGCTAACGATCGATCTTAGGGGAGGTGTGTTTTCCGTGATAATGGTCGTTGTGTTTCTCTCAAAAGTCGGATCATCTCATTTTGAGACTCTTCCATTCGCAATCGATCTTCTAAAGAGATCTCGCGCTTCACATGGTCACGCCTGTGGGGAGTGAGGCGGCTTGGCATCCTTGGTTCAAGGATTGATTTTGGTGAGTGATGAGAGTTGGAGAGGAGGCCCGCTGTATGTATTGCCTATTGGCCATATGTGTTCACGTAAATTGTAATTGATGGGTTCTGTTCCCACATACGGTGCCAAACTATTGCATACTAGAAAACCAGTTGCGGTAGAGTAAAAGTTTACGCCTTCTTTGAGTCCAAAGACAATGTATTTAAAGAGTAACAAGAAAACTCCAATTTTATGTGAAAACCTCAAAAAGAGGGAAAACCACGGACCTAACCCAGAAAATCTTCCACTTTGTATTTCTTTAAAGTACAGATCTTCCGATGACGGATTACGAATAAGATGAGAAGGAACAACAATTGCTCAAGCGATGTTGACATGATGTTGACAATATATTGACGATGATGACCGTAATGGTCGCGATGATGACCACAACATATCGACGACTATGAGATCACGGTGGTCGACGACCGCCGAGTGGTGGCAACGATTGTTTGGAGGGTCTTCGCTTTAGCTCTCTCATCTCTCCCCGCTCTCATAAAGAATGAGCTATTTATGAGGAGGAGCCGTAAATACATGCAAAATCTGAACCACTCCTCTTCATCGGACGGCTTAGAATGATTCCTTTGATCATTTGATGTATTTTAAGCGTTGGAATGCTCAAATGAAGTCAGAATTGTAAGATCTTGGGCTTTGGATTCCTCGCCGAGACGCTCGACTATATAAACACTTTATATTTGAGAGCTATTTAGGATTTAACCGATATCCCAAAAGTTTCAGGATATTTTAAGAGCATGATCCCAACCAGCCAACTTCGATACCGCTTAACATCAAGATGCTTGACTAGTAGTATTTTAAGTGTCATATATATATATATATATATATATATATATATATATATATATATATATATATATATATATATATATATATATATATATATTCATTTAATAAATATTTTTGATTTATTAAATAAGTCTTAAGCTTTTTCTATATTAACGTTCGCAATGATGTAAGAACATTGTTATTTTTCCAAAAGCTTTTGTTGTTTTATTTAATTTTATTTTTGTCCCATATTTTAATATTTAGCATTTGACTCGTTTTATAATAATGGGTTATCGATTATTGATTTTCTTTTAATATATTTTTTCCTTACATTGGTCAAGCGGAACTGTTAAAAATACATTTTTTTTTTATTTTAGAATTTAATTGATTTATTAAGTTTAGGCACTCAGTATGCTTTATTTTAGTTTTTTAATATAAGGTAATATTCTTTTTATTATTGTAAAAAATATTGTAATCATATAATTTCAATTTTATATCCATTTAAAATAAAATAAAATATTTCAGTAGCCCATTGATTATAACAATATTATTTTATTAAATGTAATAACTTTAAACATGAACACATAAGTAGATATTAGACCTAAAAGTTAAGTAGTACAAAGAGCAAAGAGTCAAAAACAAATCCAAGGGAAGGATATTATGCAGTTTAAGGAAAAATATGACTAAATCTCTCTAAAATTAAATCCTGAAAGTGGCCCGCATAGTTAGTAAGTTCCTTCAAGTTCTGAGGAGAAGAACCTCCTTCTTCCATAGCCTTCCGAGCCATAAGTGGGCAATTTTTTTAAAATGAGTATCGTTAAAATACGAATTAGCAAATTGAGTATCAATAAAAAAAAATTTAATAGGTATAATGTCATAACTTATAGCCGTCTGACGTATTCACATGAATAGTCTTAATCATCTTTCAGATTATCAAGCCGAATTAAGACCTTCAGATGATACCACTTTGAGGCTTCGATATATCTTTGAGTCGATCGGCCCTATCGCCGCTTGCTATTCTTCCTCTAACGCCGAGGAAGCCGACAAACTCAAACCACGTCCTTCTTGAACTTCTCAGGGCCGAGATCGACCGCGCATTCGTTGTCCGTGTATTCGATAGAAACTTTATTTTTCGATTCGCTGACATTTAACTACTCTCTCATTTACCAATAGTCAACTTTAGCTTTCCGACGATTCTCAAACATTTCTTGAGAAAAATTCTCATGGATTCTACATTTTTTTAGTGCAAGATGAATAGAGAATTTGTTTGATACTTTTATGGGCAACCGAGTATCGATAGCAATTCACCGTTATGGAGGTCAAATCGTCCAATTGATACACTTAGCATTGAACGAATTAGAGAAGCACATCTATCAAATAATCGCCACTCTAACAGTCGTTATCCGCGGATTTATAGCATCATATCGACGATGATGCTTTTAAGTTACACTGACTTCCGCCGAGTGTGTTGTATGTCGGCGGAAGATGTTAATATTGCATCCACATCAGATCCTAGAAGAATTATATGCTAACACACAGATTTCATCACAAGAACATCCGGATACAACACTCGAGTTTATTCCCGTAGTTTATCATCATAATTTATCCGATTAAACTTGTAATATAATATGATTAGTTGAACTTATAAGTTATGTGGCATGACGCTTTACCGCTCGGATGAATATCTGAGTGCGAGCTGATGAGTATCGATATGAGTAAGTTCTAGTGAGTCCGAATGGTATTAGTGATGATGACTTTGGGTTAGAAGCCAAGATTGAGAATATAATACTCGAAATCACTCATTTCGCAATGACTGAGAGTCAAATGTTGTCCACAAACGAGTTATGTGTAAAACTACGGCGGGGACAACGATGTTTATTTGATCCATCGACAAATCCTTAAATGATGAAATTGAAATTCAAATGACATTGCAAGGTATGTGTTTTGCAAGTAAACGAGTTTGCAATTTGCTATATTTCTGGTCCATAGTAAATAATGTACAATTCATTATTCTAACCAAGAACTACACGGTTGTATGTGTGCACGATAGTCCTACAAGGCCCTCAGAATTGCTACAGAGCATCGAGACGAAGTGCTTGGAGAATATCAAAAGTTGGTGAAATCATAGATTGTCAATGAAGTTCATAGGACAATAGTTCAAGTTTCATAGCATACTACATCAAACTGATCGCACTATTGATTTGAAACCTAGAGATTATAAGTAGGATGGAGTCAAATTTAATGTTAAAGTTTCATATATGAAAGCATGGGATGCAACAATAACAAAAGCAATATTCTAGAGGAAGAGTCTGGACTCGCCTTTATATGCAATCGTTTTACTACTTTAGCACAGTACGTAATTCAATCTACCAAGACGCAACATTTTTAGAGATTTTTTGGGCTTTAACCTTCAATACCGGATGGAGTCTGCACTGCTTTTGCTTTTAAATGGCAGAGGTTCTCCATACTAATACAACGTCGAAAGGGAGGTTAGGCATTTCAACTGTGAATATAAACCCACATGAGATGCGTTTTTGACAGTCCATCATTCGTGAGTTGATTTACTAGATAATGGCTGTGTTGTAATGCGGGCGTAACAATCATATATCATTGTCCATGCCCACATGTCATTGTCGAGGGATTTATAAAACCATCTCACGTATGCGTCACAAGATTACACTCTACAGATAAGTGACATATAAATGAATTTCATACTCTACCGATCGATTGGCCATCTTCTGAAGAGCATGGATTGTCACGTCGACACCTAACTGTATCGCACCACGCATAAATAGATTCGAAACAATAATAGATGACAACGTAGGTTCAAGTAGCGTAAATTTAGCATATGCAAAACATCCTCACTACAGTCATCGCGTCTCTATAACAACAATGATAACATTTTTCAATAGACAATGCTTATTTTTAAAGACCGATCTCTAAGATTTTACAATTGATACTAATATATTTGAGATTCTTTCTGTTACGATGGTAGAGGGCCACTGCATGCTGACGTACGTCAAAATGTGATCGGAGGAATGCGCTTGTCACACTTGTGGTAGATGTTATTCAGACTACATTTTATTTTTCTGTTTTGATTACCAACTTCAGAGTCATGTACTAGCTAACTTTGATTACAGCATAATGAACTTTTGTCTCTTGTCCATTTGTGAAATGAATTGGTTTATTAATGTATGTTTATGTGCTCAAATTGGGAAGTAAATGTGCCAACTCCTAGGAAGGAATAAAGGCTTCTAAAATGTAGTATGAAAAGAATTTGATATCTTACAAAATACTAACTATTTTTAGTCTAATACATAAATTATTTGAAGGAACTCAAAAGAGATGATGTTTGATGAATACTTAAATCATTATCCAAATGGTCTAACTCTTAAGCACAAATGCACTGCTCATAATACTAAAAGAGATGATGTTTTCTGATGAGGCCAATAAATTTTCGGAAAAGCTCAAGAATCATGCTCATCAATTGGTACATAATGCAGCCGTACACCATACCAATGCAAGAGAATAGCAAAGAAGCATTGCATCAACGAAAGTAATTACAGTACGTAGATAGAAATAGTTGTTTAACACAAGAGTGTACTCCATATTTCAAGTTTCTTTAGATAGTGGACATCCAGCATAAAACTTGTTCAAAAACATGCCATGAAATCTAATTTTCTTTACATTTGATATACAAATCCCTTCATTTTTTTTTTTTAATTTTCTACCCTAATTGCTATATGTTCCAATAGCATTTTCGATTATTATTAATAGAAAACTAATCATAAATTTACTCATATTTATTATTTTGTCATCACACTCACAAATCATAATAGCCTTATTCAAGTTTTTTTTTTTACTGAAGAAATTGAGTACGATATCCAATATCATTATAAAATCATTATAAAAGTAAGTTTACAAAAATTCGTGAGATCTCAGAAAGGAGATTAACAACTAAGGGAATAATAGAAAACAATGACAAAAGGAGCCATAGAAAGCTTCACTGGACTCGAAAGACAGATCGCATTGACATAGGAGTATCAAACTGAATTAGACTAGAGGCACACAAATTCTAATCCACAAAAACTGTAAAAAAAGTAAGACACCAAACTAGCTCGACACAGAGATAAGGCCACCTGGATGAAGGCTGCAAATATAAAAACTTGCAGAATAGTCGATCAATCAAATCAAAACTTCATCATCGTCTAGGAAAAATAAAACAACAGCAAGTTCAAAAAAACTAGAAAAACAACTAATAAAATTCATTATGTCATAATCAAGGTTAACATGTATATGACTCTGTAGTTTGTAATGAAACAGAAAGGAAAATGTAGATGCATAATCGCCCTAAGCCTACCCCGCGGAGATAACGCCTTCCTCCATGCGGGAATTGCACCACTCCTGTGTGTGTGGTCAGATTGACGAGATCCACGCAGCCCTCTAGTGCAATATCCTATCAGCATATATCATCTTGTGATGGGAATATAAGTGCTGAAATATGACGCCGATATGTAGAAGGTCCCGGATCAGCATTTAGAAGGACTGATCGCGTAGAAGTAACCGATCGACATAATGGAAGGACTGGATCTGAGTAGATGGACCGCTCCATGCTATGACACTCAGAGCACCGTAATATGTGTCACCTATATGTACACGCTGATCAAGGTCTCTGCATATCATCTCGTATCATCGACATTTGTAAGTGGTGATCATCGACAAAGACCAAGTATGGAAAATATGTCCCGAGGCCTGATATGGTCCTAAACAAAAAAAAAGAATGTAAATTATCACTTACAAAAAATATTGAATATTTACTTATAACATAACATAAAGACGCTCCATGGTGCTCTAGCAGTAAGTGGTCTGAGGATGTCGTTAGTACAAAGAAGCCCATGAACAACGATGCCGACGATAGCTTTTTCCTTCCCACGCCTCATCTAGACGAGGCAATCCCTCCGCCTCTCCCAAGAAGCAATGTGTATGGTGGTACTCAACCAGATCGCTACCACCATCGACTTTTGAAACTAGGGTCAACTGGGTTACATCTACTGGGAATAAGGAACGGCAAAGACTATCGGTAAATACCACTCAACCCTCTTCCACTGATAAGAGGGACTCTTAACTATGTCGAGCTATAGAGCATATAACCGATAGATGTGTCGTGATCTCACACCTCCGGATCACCGACGTATGATAAGCTGATGTTAAAACATAATCGGCATTACGCTTATTTAGACTAAAGTGGTAATCGCAGAAACCAACGAAACCATCTAGCTCATTTCTCAGACATTAAATATTCGCTATTGGTCGGCGAACGCATTTCATTCCACGCACACAAAACAGTTTAACATATATATAAACTAGATGAAGAGTTAATAAACACGCACTCAAACCAACGCCAGACCAGAAGCTCGCAAGATATACATGTAAAGTCGGCCTACCCACATGAATATGCTCCCAAGCCCAAATCAAGGAGGTGTAGGCAACTACCATGTTGGCTCTGGTCTAATGACTCGAACTCTATATAAATGAGCCAAAAGCTCCACCTATAAACATCATGCTAAAAGAATCCGGATCCTCCGTGAGTAAAATCGTAGTGGACCTCTCAACAAGTATCGTGCGAAGAAGCAACCAATCGAAATAAAATATAAGCCCGTGTGTCCTAGAACTCTTCTCACCACATATGACTCCCATAGAAAAGTCCAC
Organism: Cymbidium sinense; assembly: GCA_021442155.1. Lineage (NCBI taxonomy): Eukaryota > Viridiplantae > Streptophyta > Magnoliopsida > Asparagales > Orchidaceae > Cymbidium > Cymbidium sinense. Next base: position 149,892,124 of record CM038219.1, on the reverse strand, counting down.
CTACCGATGGCATGTCTGCATGTGCTGCCCATCCTGAATGTCGAACTGATATGCGGAGTGATCGGATCATGATACATCATGCCTGGTAATGGGTGTCGCCCTAACAAATCATCGCAGAATCGCCATGACCCATCTCTTCTCCTCGCCAATCACATGGAATATAGGCCCATCAATCCCGAATCATCACCCCGAGGTCATCTCGCTACACAGGTGGAAGGTATCTTGCTACCATCTCTCAACCATAAGCTGATGATCCGGATGAAGCATACTCACATAAAGGCCCACGGTCAGCGCATCGATGAATCTCGCATGTAATGGGCCACCTTCAAAGATAGCAAGTGTGATGCCTGGCACTGCTCAAAAAAAAAATCTTACCATCCAAATAAAAGGTAAGGTATAACATTCTACAAAAAAAATTCACTTACGATCGATGAGCGCTCGATGTAGGAGGCAATGGGGATGAACCTCAAGGTGCTGCCCAATGGTGTGGCCTCTCCTACGTGGCCGACGCTTCGGTGGTTCCTCCGCCATCGTATTGTCGGAAAAGTAAAGATTATGGTTTACAATCAACGCTACATGCAAATTATGAGAAATAACGGATCAACTCCTATAAAAGTGGAATTAAATCTTAAGACAAACCTTACATTCTTATCACATATAATGAGTGGAAATCCACATAAACAAATGCTTTTTCAAGAATAACTTGGCTACATGATAAACAATCTTATAAATTACAAATAAATTATAAATAAAAATTTACTACTTAGTTAAAAAATGGATTACTACATATTTATTTTGAAATAAAAACTTCTTTATGATTTATATATTAAAGGCATGAATAAAAAATAAATTCAAGCTCCCAACTCAATATATAATCTTGAGTGAATTTAAATCAAACTACTTAAAACTAATCAAACTAAGCTTGGCTATATTTACAATTTTATCCTACAATAATTTTTTCTAAATTCACTCAAATAGCAAGATTCACAACAAAATTGTAATTCATTTGAATTGCTTGAATTGAGAAAGAAAACAACTCTCAAGACAATGAATGCATATATAAGTTTAGTTAAATCGAAAGATGAAAGGCTCTCCAAAAGTCACATAAGAATTTACTTAAAATAACTATAAGTTAATGATCTTCAATTATAAGTTTTTATTCACATTTAGTTTATCTTTGTTATAAATATTACTAAAAAAAACAATTAAAACTATCAATATCAGTCCCAAGCATGAATATATATCTTGATGAACAATTTTTATTCTTAGAATATATTTGAATACTTCATGAAAAAATGGAAAAAGGTTGAAAAAGAAGACAATTTATATTCTCATATTTTCAAATCATTAAAACTAGCATTAACTTTATTGTTACTAAAGTGAGTTAAAGGTTTTTTTCCTACTATGAATATTATGAAAAATTGACTATAAAATATAATTAGAGATTAATGAATGAATGATCTTTTGATCATTTAATTTAATATCAACAAATGAAGTAACACTCAACGCTTTAGAATACAAAGAGCAAACGTCATCAATTATAAGTTTTTATTCACATTTAGTTTATCTTATAAATATTACTAAAAAAAAAAAATTAAAACTATCAATATCAGTCCCAAGCATGTATGACAAAGATTGATGATATTTTCTTAAATACTAACTGATGACAAAAAAAAACCTAGAAGAAGTGATAGTTGTGCTAAGATGTCAGCCTAATCCACGCTATATCAAAATGTTTATGCTATGCTTTGAGATTAACATGTTCTCTGACTTAGTGCGAACGAGATCAAGTGATAAATAAGAAAATACCTGGCAACGGAAAAAAAAGCGCAATGGCGGGATCGCCCGGCGGCCGAAGTTCCGAGGCGGAGGACCGTTTCTCGGGTGGGTCTGAGTTCGCGCTCCGGCGAGAGAGCGTCGGGGAAGGAATCGAAAGCAAGAGATAGGGCCGACCGAGATCGGCCTAAAGATAATCGAGCCGGGCCGTAACTCTCGCTGACTGAAGCCGCCGCCCACCACTAATACGGCTTCAAGATTGAGCGGCCGCAATTGGCGGGCGACCGCACTCTTTCACGCGCACACCATATGCCGTGGACGACGTATTAGTCACTAATGACTTATTCTTAAATTTTTTTTATTGATACTCAATTTGCTAATTCGTATTTTAACGGTACTCATTTTAAAAAAATTGCCGCCATAAGTGCAAGCTCTCTCACCCTATTCCTCCTCGCTTCCGCCTCCTCCCCTCCTCCCCTCCTCCCATCAAGTTCCTTACCGCCTCCTCTACATCTTCCCTCCTAATCACCCATTCCCCCTTCCCCTCCTCCACCGCTGCCACCACCTTCGTCGGGGGCGACTTCACGCCCACTGCCACTCCAACTCTCAGCACATCCACCACCAATCTCTCGTTCCAAAACTGATCAGCAAACCTCGGCCAAGTCACCATCGGCACTCCCGCCGCTATCGCCTCAAGCGTCGAGTTCCACCCGCAGTGCGTCATGAATCCCCCCACCACCTCGTGCGATAAGATCACCGATTGTGGCGCCCACCCTCTTATCACGAGCCCAACCGATTTCGTCCTTTCCTCGAACTCTGATATCCACGCGTCGATGACGGTGGCGGTGACGGTGACGGTGGCGGTGTTGTCGGCGTCGGTCTCCTTCACTACCCAGATGAAGGGGATTTTAGATGCTTCGAGAGCGTGCCCGATCTCTATGAGTTGGACAAAGGGGTTGCGGGATATGCTGCCAAAACTGACGAGAACGACGGAGTTGCTGGCTTTTCCGTTCAGCCACCGGAGGAGAAAGCCCGCGTCGATGGAAGAGGATTTTCCTCTGCCAGCACTGTCTTCTATGTCCTTGTTGTACTGAGATAGCGGTCCGATTGTCCATACCTTATTAATTTAGAGGGCTACTTAGTAAATGACTCGAGAAATAAATAATCTTCTGTTTATAAAAATATCGATGTAAAATAAATTAAAAAAATGATAAATTTTGTAAAATAGGTTTAATCTTAATCTTAATTAATAATTTAGCAAAAAATTTTTTTAACAAAAATAAGCACAGTGGGACATGGCGCCACGTCAACGTGCCAGTCATCATTTCAGCCAACTGGTTTTTTTTTTTTTATAAAAAAATTGAAACAGCTTTCATATTTTACACGATATCATACCGTAATCTAATTGTATAATCGTAAATTTTACAACTTTCATGTTGGTTAAAATTTAAGATATAACACGCAGCTGAATAACGCTTTAAAAACCGCGCCGAAATAAATTTCGGTATGTCAGATTTCAGCGTATCTAGATATGATCGAATAAAAGATCGTTGAAATCGCAAATTTTTCTACAACTTTTATGTTGGTTAAAATTTACGCTTGTGATCTGATGCACAACAATTCTCTTATTATAAATATTTTTTAATATATTTTTTTTTGTTAATTATAACACAATTATTCCAATTTTTTATATTAAATGTTAATATAATTATCTGAGTTTTCTTTCTTCAGTGTAAATGCTAATTATGGCATGATTAGTTAAAAAATATATTTCAATCTATTTAAGGATGATGTTATAATAACTTAAATAATTAATCTTTAAGGATTGATAAGATAAAGATGTTATGTATAAAATGTTCATTGAAGTAAGAGAGACTAAAACAATTTTATTTGTTATGTTATACATATATATATATATATATATATATATATATATATATATATATATATATATATATATATATATATATATATATATATATATATATATATATAAAATAGGATGAGAATGTTATGAGATGAAGTATGCAAGTATCAGTTTTTACACGCATTTTCAAAAATTATTGTTTATAGGGTCACAATGAAATCAACCTCATTTAAAGTAGAAAAAATTCTTAGATTAATCTTATTACTCCGACACGCTATGCATACGCGCATCTCAAATTTCAACCGACTATAGTTTTGCACGCATTTATAAAAATTACTGCGTACCAGGTCACAATCTTAAATTTCGACCAACATAAAAGTTGTAGAAAAATTTGTTACGATTCCAACAATACCAAATTCGTAAGATTTAGACACCGTATGACCCAACACGTAAAATACGAAAGTTCTCATAGATTTTTTTATATAAAAAAAACCAGTCTTTCAAATTGAACGGAGGATTGGCCCGCTGACGTGGCGCCACTTCAGCGCCAGTCGTCCGTTCAACCTAAGATTGTGACTATTTTGTTAAAAAAAATTTGTGTCTAAACTATTAATTAAGATTAGGATTAAATCTATTTAAAAATTTTGACTTAAAAAAATGAGATTCATAATATCTATTTGTGTATCAAAAAAATTACGGAGAATTAAAAGACCGAGAAAACCTTTTTCCCAGCAGCCTTCTTGTAGTTGTCTATGAACCACGGCTCCAACTCATCAAAAGTATTGATAACAATCCCATCCACCGCCTCCACGCCGGCGTTAAACTTTTCCCTAACGTTATCAAACAACGGCGAATCCACCCATGTCTTCGCGTGCGCCTTCATCACCTCTATCTTCACCGGCATCTCCGGCAACTCAAACAGCTGAAAGTCATCCTCAATCTCATCCAAGACCTTCGTTCTCCTTAGCACCATAGAGCAATAGATATAAAAGCAAGAAGGCCCAGGAAAAACCAGTCGCGGAATCCCGAATTTTCTCGCCACCTCTACCGTCCAATAATGCATGCTATCTGCGATGATGCAGTCGGGCTTCGGCGTGGAGCTTCGCTGCATATAACTCTCGAGCTGAGGAGAGAGTAAGGGAAAGGCTTCGATAAATGGTATGAGGAGATCCTCCGATGTGATGAGATCGAAATTCTCGCAGCCTTCGGGAAGACCGGCTTCGGTGGACGGGAAGCGGAGTTCGACGAAGTGGATGGGGACCTTGGAGTTGTGGATTCGGTTTATGATGTGGCGGATGCGGGCGGCGTTGATCGGGGTGGTGATGAAGCTGATGGTGGCGCCTCTGTCGGCGAGGAGACGAGCCATGTCGACGGTGGGGATCATATGACCTTGAGCCATCAGAGGGACGATGACAAAGTGAGGCATGACTGAAGCTCAAATAAATGTCCTAAGCGACGGCTTTCTTGGTGGATTGGTAGTAAGGGTGGCTTATATAAAAGTTGTTGTTTGCTTAAGTCGTTAGAAAATAAGTTAACGAAAGCACAATTAAAATCTCGAATAATATTTTTTAGGAATTTAATAGAAGAGATACATTAAAAAAGTATGAAAAAGAAAAGACACTAACTTTTAGGTGAGAATTTTCTTAGAAAGGATAAAAAACCACAAACATAATAAAATAATACAATAATACAATAATAAAAAAATATTATAAAAGAGGGAATTGGCAAGAAGAAGAAACTTAAAAATACTCTCTCAAAGATTAAAAATAAATCTCATACTCCCGCTATAAAATTTATAAAGAAAGAATTTAGTTTCTTGTACTAAGTGAATGTGTATTTATAGTATTTTATGAGCTCAAAAAAAATACTTAAAAGGAACCAATAAAGTAAGTACAAGTTCCCATAGGATTTGAAATAGAACAAGAAATGCAAAACAGAATACCAGAAAATAAAGCACGATAAAAGGAATGATTCTCTATATGCTCAAGCTAGAGAGACCACGATATATTTATATGTGAAAGGTATAGCGGGGACCACTATAACTAATTCAATTTTTATATTTGTACTAATATTTGTTACCATATAATGGTAGTAATTAGGTAGGTTCATATATAACTATAGCAAGTAATTATACTAATTAGATTATCACTGGTTGCTGCCACATCGTTCAAGAACTCATCTCGAGTGAAGAATGTGTGTTATGCCCTCATCTGGCGGGTGGTAAGCATAGATATCAAACATTAATGGGCAAAAGATATCATTAGGTAAATCCACAACATATGCATTATCATTGATTCGACGAGAAATAGGGAATGGTCCCTATTTGCGTGGGCTGAGTTTGTTATATGTTCTAGGAGGAAATCTCTCTTTGCGGAGTCATACCATAACCAAATCACCTGGGTGAAAAACCTTTTTACATCGGTGGGTATCTGTGACTTGTTTGTAATGTGCATTAGAGGCTTCAAGTTGAGCACACACTTCTTGAATCAGGTTAATAGCATTTTCAGCCATAACAACAGCTGGCTTGCTCTTGCACCGAGGCATTATTGCCGAATCAACTGTGTGGTTAGGTGTTTTGGTGTAAAAAATGCTAAATGGGCTTCGCTAGTTGAACGGACATAGAGTTGTAGAATTGCTTGGCCTAAGAGGTTGTCCCATTTCCTAGGGTTATCTTGAACCAAGCATCGCAAACATATTGCAAAGGTTCCTATTAACTACATCATCTGTTTTCCGCTTTGAGGGGGTATGGTCGAGCTAAGTTGTAAAGAAGTGTGCAATCATCTCCACAGTTCTCGCCAAAAATGATTGACGAACTTGACATCACGATCAGATGTAATGCTACGAGGAAGTCCATGAAGATGAACGACTTCATGAAAGAACAAACGAGCATTGTGAATTGCATCAAAAGTCTTTTTACAGGTAACAAAATGCGCCATTTTGGAGAATCTATCCACAATTACCATAATAGAATCCATACCCCTTTGTGTTCGAGGAAATCTGAGGATGAAATCTAAGCTAAGATCTTCCCAAATAGAATTTGGTATAGGGAGAGGGGTATATAATCTAGTATTCTGAGATGTACCCTTATATTTTTGGCATATAGGACACCTTTCCACAATACAAGTTACATCTCTATTAAGTCTTGGCCAAAAAAAAAACCTTCTTGTACCTATTCTAATGTTTTTCTTGTCCGGAGTGTGCTACAAGTCCACCATCATGCAATTCTTAAATCAGTTGGATGCGCAAGGAAGAATCTGGAACGCATAGTTGATTTCCCCTAAATAGAAACCCATGCCAAATGTAATAATCCTCAATAGAATGTAAATTCTTGCATTGATTCCATATGCTAGAAAAGTCTTTATCAACCACATATAGGTCTTTAATTCTCTCAAAGCCAGTTTCTTGCATCCATAATTGTGTAAGCAACATAGCTCTTCGACTAAGGGCATCAGCAACTCTATTCTGTATTCTTGATTTGTGTTTCAACACAAAGCTAAATCATTGGAGGAATATAATCCACCTAGCATGCAACCTATTGATTATTTTTGGGAATTAAAGAATTGCAGTGCTTTATGATGACTACATAAAATGAAATCTTGATGTAGCAAGTAGTGTCTCCATTGTTTAAGTGCCCTGATTATAGCATATAGCTCTTGTTCATAAACAGTCTATTTCTCCCGCGAGGAATTAAGCTTCTCACTGAAAAATTTGATAGATTTATTTTCTTGGGTGAGAACGGCACCGACCCCAACGTTTGAAGTGTCGGTTTCTACTAAGAAAGGCTTGTCAAAATTTGGGATAGCCAGAATAGGAGCTAAACTAAGCGCTGCTTTAATTGATTCAAAACTAAATTGCTACTCCTTTCCTCGCCTGAAAACGGAAGACTTTAGGCAATTAGTTATCGGGGACATCAGTATACTAAAGCCTTTGATAAATCGACGATAGAAATTGGCTAAGCCGTGGAAACTCCTAATCTGAGATATGGTGGAAGGGGTTGGCCAGTCTTGAGTAGCCGAAACCTTCTGTGGATCCATATGAATTCCTGCTACTAAAATTATGGAACCCAGAAAATGGACTTTTGGAGAAGCAAATTCACATTTATGAAGGTTGATATACAATTTTTTGGTTAAGGACTTCAAATATTTTGTTAGATGAGTCGGTTCTTTATAAGATGCCTGAAAATGTAATGTCAAATGTGGATGACACAAAAAAGGCCCAAAATGGTTTGAGTATCTCATTCATTAGCCTCATGAAGGTACTAGGCGCATTGCATAATCCAAACGGCATAATCTTCCATTCATATAACCCTTCACGTGTTTTAAAAGCTGTTTTCCACTCATCACCGGGTCTAATGCGAATTTGGTGGTATCCACTTCTTAAGTCAAGTTTTGTGAATATGGTTGCTCCGTGGAGTTAGTCTAACATATCTTCCAACCTAGGGATTGAAAATCTGTATTTGATGGTAATCTTATTGATTACTCGGCTATCAACTTTCATACGTCACTTCCCATCTTTTTTTGGTACTAGGAGTGTCGGAACAACGCATGGGCTTAAACTGTGTTGTATGAATTATTTGGCCAGCAGCTCATCAACTATTCCCTGTAAAATTGAATATTCCTTTGGGCTCATCCGATAATGGGGAAGGTTTGGGAGGTTGGCATTAGGGAGAAGGTCTATTTATTGTTGAATGATGAGGTGGTAATTATGGTAATTCGGTCCAATGTCTTTGTATTGTTGTAGCAACCGTTAATTTCTGTATGAGAGAGAATTCTTTGATTTTCTTCTAATCACTAAAGCAAAAAAGGACATTTTTGAATGAATTCAATAACTGGAGCCGCTTATTAAGAAAGCAAAAGTGTTGGTTGATGGTTGGGTTTGTTGCGGTAGTAGTTTGAGTAATTTTCATTTCCAATCAAATGAATACGCGTGCACAATTATATTGAGCTCCCATATCATACGGTCTTCCCAAAATAACGTGACACATCCATTTCCAACACATCACACAACACCTCACATACATAGTATTTTCCAATTGAAAAAGTAACTCGGCACATTTCAGAGACAAAGATATATACCTTTCTTGGTGATCTTATATGGTTGGGGATGTTTGGTAGTTTTGAGTTGAAGGGATTGAACAACGGACTTAGATATTATATTTTCAGTGCATCCACTGTCCACCAACAGGTCGAAAAATTTGCCATTTATAGTACACCTTGTCCTGAATACAACACGCCGCTGTGAAAAACCTGATTTGGGAGTAAGAAGAAGTTTCCCAATAACACAAACAAGTGTGTCTCCTTCATCTCCACAGATTTCTTCCACCCTTGTTTTATCATTGTCGGATTCTTCCTGTGATTCTTCCGCATAGGCTTCCCCTTCAAATAGGTGGATTTGTTGCTTTGTGGGACATTCATTGGATTTGTCGCCGGGTTGGAAACAACGAAAGAACTTCATAGTAGAGGGCTTTACATAGGGATTATCTTTAACATGTAGCTTAGCCTTGTTTGGAGCTTTAGTAACAATACTGGCATTGATTATTTGTGGCCGAAGGGAGCTCGTTCCGTCATAGGGGCGATTCACCACCGTTGAGGAATGACTACCCTCTAATGGTCGTTCTGCCATAGATCTCTTGGAGGAGTTGGCTCATCTAGTGACTTGTCGTTCAGCCTTAAGAGCGAGATTAACCGCTTGAGAAAGTGTCCATACAGAGTTTAATTCCAGCTTGTCTTGAATTTCTTCTTTAAGTCCACCAATGTATCTCACCACTACTTGATTAGATGACTCATTCAAATTATTCGAGCACTAAGGCGATAAAATTCTTGATATGTGTTTGTTGTTGAGCTCCTTCGTCAATGTATTGAATGTATAACATATGTTCAAAGTCTATAGGCAAAAGTGTCCTCAAAAATCTTTCATTCGATACCAACTCGAATGCTTCCTTTACCTTCTCTTTTGACTTGAGTTTGTTGCCACCAAGCGCCACCTTTTAATCTACAGGCGACGTCCTCCACTTGTTTCTCATAGGGGATCTCCATATATTCGAAGAACGTTTCGACGGCTTGCTCCCAATCAAGGTAGTATTCAATATGTAAATGTCCGTCAAAGAATGGTATGTCTAGTTTTACTCGAAACTTACCTGGAAGTTGGTCTCGATTTGCATTTCTTCTTCGAGTTGGAGAATAGGGTCTGTAGAATTCCTCTACATCTGATTCTGATAGAACTTCATTGTTACATTTATCAATGTCTTCTTCTGATTCAGGATTTCATCACATATCTGCAAAGAATCATCATGGATCTCTTCTTTCCATAAATGGAGTATGGGTTTGAGGTATGGTTGCTTGCATTCCGACTCCAATTGTCAGGTGGCCGGAGCTTCTTATCTTTAGGGATTGAATCTCTTTTCGGATTTCTACAGAAAATCTAAAGAATTCAGTAACTAGGTCCTCCACCTTCTTAGATAGTGATTTTTGTCATAACCACAAATTTTCCAGGCTGTGATTGTCATCGACAGCTGGGCGTTTGCTTCCCTCTACCATGGATCTTCAACCGGAAAGCTCTGATACCAGTTGGTGTAGCCGCTTCCCTTAGGATATGAAACTGAACAAGAAATGCAAAATAGAATACCGAAAAATAAAGCACAATAAAAGGAACGATTCTCTATGCTCCAGCCAGAGAGGCCACGATACATTTATATGTGAAAGGTATAACAGGGGATCACTAACTAATTTAGTTTTTATATTTGTACTAATATATGTTACCATATAATGGTAGTAATTAGGTAGGTTCGTATATAACTATAACAAGTAATTATACTAATCAAATTATCACTGGTTGCTGCCACATCAAGTGAATGTGTATTTATAGTGTTTTATGAGTTCAAAAAAAATACTTAAAAGGAATCAATAAAGTAAGTGCAAGAATTGCAATATAAAAGTCATAATAAAATCAATATAATGATAGAGACCCTTCATGTATGTGTTTAAACTTATAAACTAAAGCAAGAACATGTAATACAATCAATTTGAATGCTATGATAATCCAACTATAAGAGACTCTAATCCATGTGCTTGTACATTCCAATTGAGGTGAGTGGAACCCACAAAAATTTAGGTCGTTAATTTAACAATCTCCATCTTGAAACATATTTCTAAGCATGAATCATTGATATAATGATCTCTCCTATTCTACAAAACTTTAAGGAATTAGCAACAAATATCTCTCAAATTTAAGTAACGCATAAACTTATATTAAAAGGTGAACATCCTTTGAAAGATCCCATTAAATTAGACAGCGCACAAGTAAGAGCTACTTTCATATTAAGAATTCCAAATCAAATCTAAAGCCATTATGCTTCTCTAAAAAGTGGTGCTTTCATACCTTTAGTCTTATGGTGTTTCATTTACAAGAAAAGTTTTTACAAAATTCAATTAAATCTTTCTACTTTATATGTTGTCACGACCCAAAATGATATAACCCTTAAATTGAGATAGTATACATTGTGTTTGATGCTTAATAAACACTACCTATGATCTATTTGGAAGGAATTATATTGTTCTTCTTTTTTTACATAGAGACACTAATCTCATCAATAAGAAATAATAAAATAAAAGTCATCTACTTCAATTCAGTTCATATCAAAAACTATACAATCACAAAAAGATTGTACACAATAATAATGATACAGATCAATATCCATCAAAATAATAACACAATGATTGCAACAAAAAAAAAACTATATTCAAACAAAAGACATACATATAACAGGAACTTGCAATCTCTCTCTCAAATGAACCTGCTCCTTACCTCTTTCCTTTCATGAAGTTTACATATATAGGTAAAGCATGAATGGGTATAAGTACTCAATAGGTTACACGAAACATACTCTAAATTTTCTATATATTATAATAAAATAGTATCTACTATCAAACACAATGAATTAGTAGGTCTAGCATGTCAGAACAATTACACTATTAAATGTATATATTCAAAATTTTAATATATAATTCACGTTTAACATTACATCTTCAGAAAATAGAAGCAAATAATATTTTCAAACACTTCATATCATTTTCTCCCTCAAGCTTTATATCTCTCAAATACATCACACACACACAATATATATATATATATATATATATATATATATATATATATATATATATATATATATATATATATATATATATATATATTATGTATGTATGTATGTATGTATCATGAGACCCTTATACCTCCCAACAAATTTACAACTGTATTTTAATTATTCATTTAGGCTATTATGCCTCCGTATGCATAACACAATTAATTTTATTCATTCACTTATATCTTCTTGTAAGCACACATATTATTTAGGCCCTTATGCCTCCCAATATATTTCACTTATAAAATTCATAATTTACCTATAAATCAAGTCACATATTTACACAATAATTGTAACACATCAATACCAATGAATCAATATTTTAATAAACAGGAGGAATTCTTTACAGTATATAAGAAATTTGTAAGTATAAAATAATAATAGAATTTATTAGTAAATTTGTGTGTATGCATCAATAATTATAATTTACAAGATCCTTTATATGTAATGTCGAGAACAATATTTTGAAGTATTTCTTATTTATAACAACTTTTATCAAACTCAATATACTCTTAAAAATATACAAAATACTATATAACACAAAAAACATAGTGAAAATTTTACTTTTTTATGTCAATATGTCTGACACAGTTCATTATACATCATATCAAAAGTTACATGAGGAAAAATTTATAAATCTTCATATATATGAGATCCTACAAAATCCAACAAAAAAAATACCAAAAAATTTAAATAGGATAATGATAGCCAATCTCGAGACAATCAATTTTCTCAACTAGCTACCTCTATCGATGAAATTGGCTTTATGACCCTTGAACCCAACTTCCTCTCCCCTACCTGTCTCTTTCTCTCTCCCTTTCTCTCTCTAAGTTTCACAGCTAAAGAGAAAATGGGAATCCTCGAAAAGAGAGAGAGATATTTATGCAAAATTTCTTTTTTTTTTTTTTAAAAGGATATAATGGCCCTTTTTTATATTGTTTTATTTTATTTAAACTTAATTTTTTTCTTAAAATCTATCATTCCTAAATTTATGAAAAATATTTTGTAAAACTAAAGCACATTTTAAATATCTTGATAAGAAATGATTTGTAAAATGGATGCTAGATGACCCTAAAACCTATATACGAATACATGTAAATTCTTAGAAAAGTTCAAATCCAATAACTAACTTCATGTTTTCATATATACAGTGCTCATTAATATTGGAGAATTTTTTTATAAAATAGAGTGCCAAATATCCTATTGTGTGGCAAATGATGTTTGAAACTCAGACTTAAAATGAAATTCATAAAATATGTTTGAATATCATAGGCCATTGTCATTTTAATAATATTTCAAATAAAATTACATCACTTTTATTTTAACTTTTTTTTTTGTAAAATAGGAATGTACCTGTGAGTATTACATATGCCTAAGATGCATATGCCACAATTGAGTAGCTTCACCTATAGTGAAAAATATGGCATCTCCGAAGACTGTGCTTTTGCAAAGTATACAAACAAACACTACATTTGCCCCATCATCTCAATAATGCTACTTTTACTAATCTTTAGGATTCCACATTCAGAGGTATACCTATATTCCTTGGCAACAAGGACACTCTGAAAAAAATAAAACTTTTATGTAAATCTAGGATATGCTTAATATCATCCATAGATCTGATGATGTCATCAAACTTCTTTACTTAGATTGTACCAACACCAACACCTTTCATAATGTGTGGTTTCTCATAAGTACCTCACATGTAGTTACAATTTCATATGCTGAAAATCAATCTTGATGGGGACACATGAAACGAACAGCCCGAATCGAAGATCCAATAATCATAAGACTTACTTTCGTCATAGATTACCAACACAAAAATCTTCCACAAAGTCAACTTCAGTAAATATATTTCCTTTCTGGTTAGTCATGACGTTTTCCTTATTTTGTAACTTGAAACACTCAAATCTAATGTGCCCATTCTTTGTAAAGCATTGTCATACTTTATCTCTATTATTAGTATTAGATCTTTTCAACACTTTTCCACTGAAATTCGACTTATGAGCTCTCTTATGAATAAGAAGACTTTCTCCTTACAGTTTAGATCCAATAACTAAAGATTTCAACTTCTCTTTGGAAAATAAAATCTCATACACCTCATTCAACATCAATGAATCTCGGCTATAAAGTATAGAGTCTCTGAAGTTGAAATATAAGGCAACAAACTGCGGAGAATTAATCATTAATCTTCCTTGTCATAGTTGACTTCTATCGCCTCAAGATTTGAGAAAATTATTTTAAAATAGTCATATTATCTTTCAAGAGAACCATCTTGTGATAGACAGTGGGAGTAAAGTTGATGTTTTAGATGCAACTTGTTTGTTAATATTTTTGTCATACATAATTGCTCCAATCTCACTCAAAGAGATATAACAATTTTGTTATTCAAAACATCTTGTAAGATCTAGATTGAGAAATACAAATGAATAACATAAAGTGTTTTCGATCCTTATATTGTTTCTCTTTCGAAATCGAACATAAAGGCATGTTGCGTGCTAGAAAATCAGTTGCGGTAGAATAAAAGTTTATGCCTTAGCCTTCTTGTAAAATTCAGCACACACACACACACAGATATTTGAAGAATGGATAAGAAACTCCAGGATTTTTACGTGAAAAAATTCCAGAAAGAGGGGGAAAAAATCACGGGACCTAGCCCAGTAAAACTTTTCCACTATATATCTGCTTCGAAGTACAAAGTTTAAGTTTTCCCGATAACAACATTATAGAATTGTGAAAGCCTAATGGGAATCCCAATTAGGTAACAACAACTATGCACGTAATGGCTATAGATTGTGGTGGCGTCGGTGATGGTGCGGCTGATGCGACGACCAGCGGCGATGGTTATGGCGGGTGTAGCCGGCAGATAAAGCGGTAGTCGGCGCGGTGGAAACGCGGTGATGATAACGGCGATGGTCGATGGTGGTGATGGCGGTAACGGTGGTCGGTGGACGACGGTGATGTCGGGTGATGATAGCCGGTGGTGGCGGTGGTCGGACAATGTTCTGTGGCGATGACCGTCGAGTGGTGGCACGACTATGCTTGGAAGATCCTCAAGCCTTAGAGCTTTCTCTTCTCTTTAGCATGGTCTCACCTCATGTCAAGAATGAGAGACTATTTATAAATTGGAGGGATGACATTTTTGTAAATACGTGTAAAATCCAAACCACTCTATCAGACGACTCAAAATAATTTTCTTGATTATCTAATGTATTTTAAGTATTTGGATGCTCAAATGAAGTCAAAATCAAGAGATCTTGGGCTTGTTAGATCCGGCTCGTCAAGACTCTCGATTTGATTATAAACACTTCATATTTAGGAACTATTTAGGGATTCAACTGATATCCCAAAGTTTACATTGATATTTTAAGTGCTTGATCTGGGCTAGTTTTGACTTAAGATCATATTGCTTTCGACATCAAGATTCGTGCTTCCACTAGTAGAATTTTCAGTGTCATATCAGTTGCCCCTATTTTTAGATGACATTATCACTATCATCCAAAAATATATGCCGAATAACTAAAAATAACAAATTCTTTAATAAAATTTGTGGGTTCGTTAACTGCACATATAGTTGAGAATAATCTTCATGGGTGCACAAAATTATGATCACGAAGCGGTCGGTGACCAGAATCTCCTGAGCCGTCATTAGACCGCCGCAAGACTTCATGGGCATGTGCGCTGTGCCGTGGCAAGTGCAGATGCTTGCCGATGAGCATTTTTTTCAATTTTTTCCATTATTTATTTATTTATTCCCTTTTTTCTCCTATAGTAGATCTATAAAAAACTCCTTAGGTCAAGAGACACAATTCATATGCTTTAGTGTTCTTCAATTGGATGAGAAATCTAGTAGAAATTTAGTTAAGAATAATAATTTTTTCCTTTTGTCAATGAAGCTCCAACCTTCTTCTTAAAAGGGTCATTTGTGATCAAGACCCGGAGTTCATCTGGGAGACTCCAATTTTCCCTCGAAGAGGCATCAGCATATTATCATGGACCGAGGTTTGGAGCGATCAAGACATTAGTTATCTGGAGAGGCTCCGATTTTCCCTCAAGAGAGGTGTCAACTATCCTTGTCAAGCTGACCGGGTTTGGAGGCGATCAAGACCCGTAGTTTATACGGCGGGGCTCCAGTTTTCTTTTGAGAGAGGTGTCAACTATCATTGTTGGACCTATAGGATTTGGAGGCGATCAAGGCCCGTAGTTCATCTGAGACTCGTTTTCTGAGAGAGGCATCTATCCTTGCTGGACCGACCAAATTTGGAGGCGATCAAGGCCCGTAGTTCATACGGCGAGGCTCCGGTTTTCCATTGAGAGAGGTGTCAACTATCCTTGTCCTTGGGTTTAGAGATCAAGGACCGTGGTTTTTTCTGAAGCTCATTTCTCTCGAGAGGTGTGTTGTCATTGTCGGTCGTTTGGAGGCGATCAAGACCTGTAGTTTATATAACGAGGCTCCGATTTTCTCTCGAGAGAGGTGTCAACTATCCTGTTCGGACCGACTAGGTTTGGAGGTGATTAATGCATGTAATTCATATGAAGAGACTCCGATTTTAACGAGAGAGAGGTGTCAACTGTCCTCGTTAGATCGACCAAGTTTGGAGGCGATCAAGACAAATATTTTTAACTTTTTTTTATAGGAAATTGAATTTCTTGAAACTTCAATAGTTGACAATTGCCAAGGTGATGGGGAAGCATTGATTAGGAACCAATTCTCAGAAAACTCAGAAATTATGGCAAATAATTTTAGAGTATCATTCTTCATGATGTTACTTGATGACGTTGACTTCTATGGAAGGGGTAGAATCAAATCCGCGGAAGATTTTGACTCATTTGAGGTTGTTTGTCAAAGTGTTACTTGATGACGTTAACCTGTATGGAAGAGGTCGAGTTGAATCCACCAAGGATTTTTGACCCATCCGAGGTTATTTGTCAAAGTACTACTTGATCACAGTAACCTATATGGAAGAGGTTTAATCGAATCTGTTGATAATTTTTGATTCATCTGAGGATGTTTGTCAAACTATTACTTGATGATGTTAACCTATATGGAAGAGGTTGAATCGAATCCGTTGAGGATTTTTGACCCATCTAAGGTTATTTATCAAAGTATTACTTGATGACTTTAACTTGTATGGAAGAAGTCAAATTGAACCCGCTAAAGATTTTTGCCCAATCCGAGGTTGTTTGTCAAAGTATTACTTGATGATGTTAACCTATATGGAAGAGATCGAATCGAATCCGCCAAAGATTTTTGACCTATCTGAGCTTGTTTGTCAAAGTATTACTTGATGATAGTAACCTGTATGGAAGAGGCTGAATCAAATATGTTGATGATTTTTGACCCATCAAAGGTTGTTTGTCAAAGTGTTACTTGATGACGTTAACCTGTCTAGAAGAGGTCGAATCAAATCCGATGAGGATTTTTGACTCATCTGAGGTTGTTTGTCAAAGTGTTACTTGATGATGTTAACCTGTATGGAAGATGTTGAATTGAATCCGCTAATGATTTTTGACCCATCCGAGGTTGTTTGTCAAAGTATTACTTGATGACAGTAACATGTATAGAAGATGTTAAATCAAATTTCGCTGAAGATTTTTGACCCATCCAAGGTTGTTTGTCAAAGTATTACTTGATGACGTTAACCTGTATAGAAGAGGTTGAATTGAATCCGCTGAGAATTTTTTACCCTTCCGAGGTTGTTTGTCAAAGTGTTACTTGATGACGTTAACCTGTATGGAAGATGTCGAATTGAATCTGCTAAGGATTTTTGACCCATCCGAGGTTGTTTATTAAAGTGTTACTCGATGATGTTAACTTGTGTGGGGTAGGTATAAAGTTATGACTTATCCGAGATTGTTTATCAGAGTGTTACTCGATGACGTTAACCTTTGTAGAAGAGGTCTGATCAACTCTCCTTAGGATTGATCATCTCCCGACTAAGGCACAACGTTAGTTGTGCATTTCTCAAGTGGGAGAATTGAAATGAAGAAGATCATTTATGTGCAACAAGCTTGAAAGAAAAAGCCATAAACTCATTACTTTGATAATTTTGGTGATATAATATTACCATAAGATAACTTAACAAGAAGAATGAGATAAATTTTTAGAGAGAGTTAATAAAAGACAAGAGGTAGAGAGGAAAAGACAAACGAGATAGAATAAAGGCTGCAATATTTATGCACCAAGAATTATAGATAACACTTTCAGAGATACTCCATGTTCCAAGTTCTAGGGAAGATTTTTTCTCTGGATCATTGATCATAGCTTGACGGTTGGTCATCTGATAATGAAACAGGGAGCAAGTCTTCTATAAGCAAATCTCTCTAAGGTACTTCTTCATCTCGAAGGTTAAAATTCTCGATGTTGAATGTCACCGAAGGGCATGATTAAGCTTGTCTGAGGTAATATGATTGTGCTATTTATTAATTTCCACAGACTACACCAAGCCCCCAACGGGGGTTGGAAATTTCATCTTAAGATGAGCACCATAGTGACATCACCAAATATTGATTGGAGGGGTCATCTCCACCACCCCGCCGGTCATGTAGCGGACCACCGTCACTGTCATGCCGACCATCCGCATCACCACCATTCGATCATCGTCATCATCAACTTCCACCTGGTCCGCGCCAGTACTACCATCCATCTCACTACCTCGCGACCGTGTATTGGCCTCAGACGATTTCACCATCGCGGTGCCGCAACAAATAAAAGCCCAACTACTCTGCGTATTGTTACTGATCAGGATTCCCCTTTGTAAGGCTTTCTAATACAATTTTCTATAATCCCGTTATCAAAAAACTTAAAGTTGGTGCTTCAAAGCAGATATGCAATGGAAAAGTTTTACTGGGTGATACCCCGTGGTTTTTCCCCCTCTTTTTGGAGTTTTTCTACATAAAATCTTGGAGTTTCTTGTCCATTCTTCAAATATCTGTGTGTATGTGCTGGATTTCACAACAAGGCTAAGGTGTAAACTTTTATTCTACCGCAACTAATTTTCTAGCACGCAACAAGGCGTATGATGAAACCTCAATAAAACATCATCCAAATCCATCTGAGCAAGAATAACCCACATATTTACTTACAACAACGAGAATCTATTGCAGCGATCCAAAAGTAGAACATTATACTTCACGATCATCATCTTCACAACCGATGCATTGATACCACTTTTAAAAAAATAAGATAATAGAAGTGTTGCGTGCTAAAAAACCAGTTGTGATAGAGTGAAGTTTACGCCTTAGCTTTGTTGTGAAATCCAGCACACACATAGATATTTAAAGAGTGAACAAGAAAACTCCAAAATTTTTACGTGAAAAATCTCAAAAGGAGGGAAAAAATCACGGGGCCTAGCCCAGTAAAAAGCTTCCACTATATATCTATTTTGGAGTACAAGTTTTCTCGATAACAGGATTATAAAATTGTATGAAAAGGCGACAATGGAAATCCAACCAACCCTATAATCACGCTCATGTTATGCTGTTGCTAGTGGTAGCGAATGATGGGATGAACAACCAGATGATGGTCATCGATGGAGATCAGCGAAGATGGCCGTCGAGGATCGGTGATGGCGACAATGGTAGTGTGGCGGTGGCCAAGAATGACCGCGATGATGGTTGGCGATAACCAGCGATGAGGGCGGTGGCGGTGGTGGTGGTGGCGACGCGATGGAGATTAACGGCAAGGATCATGGCGACGATGGCGGCTGGTGGTTGGTAACCACAATGGTCATTGGCCGTCAGTGGTGGCACGATTATGCTTGGAGGACTTTCAAGCTTTAGAGCTCTCTCCTCTTTCTTGCTTGGCCTCCCCTCATATGTGGAATGAGGGGCTATTTATAGATTGGAGGAGTGTTGTCTCCGTAAATACATGCAAAATCCAAACTACTCATCTCCATTGGACGGCTCATGATGATTCCCTTGATCATATGTGTTGACCTCACTTTTGGAGTGAGTTCTTAACATCCTCTTAGACTTAAGGATCTTCTAGACACTAAGATTTCCTTAGTCATAAGACACATCTATTGATTAGGTGAACCTAAGCTAGAGACTTAGAAGTGTTAATCATAAGATTAGGCTATGCCTTGGGGTTTAAGAAATTACCTATCCCATAACCTAAACAAATCTAGATACACTTTCTCAAATCAAACCCTCAATTCTCAAACTAAATTCAAATTCAAATTCAAATTCATCTAATTTCAAAATTTGACTCCAAATGATTGAAACCCAAAATCAAATTCAAATCCTAAAACCCCTTTAAGCCATATGAACCATATTCATAAGCTTAGCCAAATCTTTCCTTAAATCAAATCAAACTCAATTGATCTCTTCATAAATGAATTATTCCTTCATTTATATTCACAAATATAAATGAAATCCAAATTCAAATGACCAAAACCATATTGAAAATCAAATCCAAACTCAATTTAAACCCTTTAAGCCAATTCTTTGGACTTAGCCAAATTCTATCCATCAAGTCAAAACCAACAATTTTTCTCAAATCAATCATCTATTTAATTATTTACCCAAATATAAATGAAATCTACAATTATCAAATCAAATCAAAACTAAACCAATTGACCCACTTAGGTGCACTTAACCTAAAGTGACCTAAAATGACCCATATGACCTAAATTGGGCCAAATCCCTTGAAACCAAGCCAAAGCCCATTAGGGGCTGGTCAAATCCGACCCAAACTCATTTGGGATCAGTCCAAAATAAACCCAACCCATTTTAAATCCCTCATGAACCAACCCCACATAGATTCCACCAAACCTCATTTAATTCCCCATCTCATGCATACTCATCACATGGCACCAATATTTCAATTAAACAAATCTCATCATGTGGCGAGAGGACTTTGCAAAATCCAAAGTCCTCAATCAATCTAGATCTAGCCAACAACAAGATGGCATTCAATTTGGCCAAAATAATTCAAAAATTTTTATTTTCATCCTTTATAAAGGAGAGGGAAATGAGACTTGAGCTCTCTTGCTCCCATCATCACTCAGAAAGCTTTCCAAAAGTCCCACTTGGTTTAGCCACATTAAGCTCAAATCATAAAAGAATTTGCTCTTCGGTGACGGTAAACATCGAAAAGGCGTTCAAGAGAAGCAGGGCTAAGATTACTCAAGCTTCCTCACACACATAGAAGCTCCCTGATCTTCACCGGAATCATCCCCGGTGAGGTAACTTTAGTCAAACCAGTCACTTAGGATTTTGTATATTTTGTATTAAGTTTTCCATGATTAAAGGAATTTCCTTTAGAAAATTCAGCACTTTCATTTTAAATCATCCCAAATAGGAAATAAAATTTTTTGTGTGTGACGAAAATGGGTCCATTTGGACAAGTTTTGGCTTAAACTTTCATTTTTCCAAAATACCCAAAACCTTCACGCCCGGTGACTGTGTCGATCCGCGAGGGATCATTTATGGATGTGCGATCGACGCCGATCGCGATTACGGCCGTCCGTCAGCGGTTTCGTCGGACGGTTGATCGCCGTCGATCACAGGATTGATCAGATCTAGACCGTCCATCGGACGTGAGAAAGCGCTCTCTTTCCGCCAAACGCGTGTATAAAAAAAAATAATAATAATAATAAAAAAATAATTTAAATCATATGAAACTTCAAAATCATAAAAAATAAAATACTTAACCAAAAATTGTAAACAAGGGCTCGTTGGATTCGTCTGTTCGAGAGGAATCCAAAAAAATTCAAAATATTCAAAATTTACGTAGTATTCGGAGCGTAATTTAAGTTTTAGTAAAAATCATATTTTATTAATTAAGCCAAAACTATAGGTTATATTAAGTTGAAATTTTTAGATATTGAAACTAATTTTATAATACACATATAGTAAAAGTTTCAAGTTAAAATAACTTCTGTATTGGTAGATATTGAAATTTTAAATTCAGATTATCAATTTTGATAAAATAAATAAAAATTCAGAAATTTATAAAAATCTTCAAGATAACCCAAATCACTTTAATCGACATCTAGGACTCTTAAGAAAATGATTCTATCTTCTGAATCTTAAAGAAACCCAAATAAACACTTAAGATTAGAGTTTAATAACTAAAAAGTTAATATAACCTAAAAATAACTCAAATATTAAATAAATAATAATAATAATAATAATAATAATAAATAAAAAAAATAAAAAAATAATAAAATGATCAGAAATTGAATAGAATTCATTAAATCATTAATCAAACTTTAAATCAGAAAAATATCATCTTTAAAGGAGATTAAATTAAATATGATTAAATCTATTTAAGTTAATAAAACTCAATTAAATGATTGAATCTTAAATCAAACTCAAAATCCAACAAACTTAGAAAACTTTAATAATTTGATACTAATCAATTAAACTAAATAAAATTAAAGCAAACTTAATTAACCTATGATTAAATCACATCCATTTGGAATGAGATAATTAAATAATCATTAAATTTCAACCTAATAACTAAATTGATCATGTTAATGAAATAAAATAAACATAACAAATCAAATCAAGTAAAACCCTAATCATAAATAATCAAACTCAATTGGTCAACATTTAATTAATGAAAATTAATAAATTAAATCATCTTAATTAATCAAATTAATTTATAAAGTCACATTAAAGTTAACTCTAAAATTAAGCTAAATCAAACCCATAATTAAATTTAATAATCACCCTCTTAAACTAATTAATTAAACCTAAACTTAATTAAACATAATTAAAGATGCCTTAACACTAATCAAAACTTAAAATTAAACTAAATCATTAAGTCATTAATCTCAATTAAACAAACCTTTAATTAATCTAATAATTTTAATTAACCCATTAATCAAATTTAATTAATCAAATCTAATTAATCAAACTTAATAAATTAATCCATTATCTTAATAAACCAAATTTAACTTTATAAATCAAATTAAAATATTAAAATTAAATTAACTAATCACTAATTAATTTAATCCATTTATTAAATAAATTAAATAAATAAATTACATTAATCATAATCAAACATAAAAATTAATTAATATATCAATTAATTTAAACTTATCATTAATAAACCAAATTACATCATTAACTAATAAACATGAAATTAAATTAAAAAAGTTAAACAAATCTTTATTTAATTTTAATCATACTCTTAAACAAACTAATTAAGTTAATCAATTACATTAAACTTAATTAATCAAAACACAATTAAATACTAATCAAAACATAAATCAAAATTAAGTCATTAAAATTAAAATTAACAATATGAAACAAAAAAAAATATATATTAAACAAACCTTTATAATTAACATAAATACACTTATTAATTAAATAATCACATAATCACATTGAACTAAGCAAATCCATAGACCAATAAAAATAAGCAAATCAAATTGAATCAAATTAATTAAATCAAGAAAGATTCTCATCAATTTAATATATCAAATCAAATCTCATTCAACTACTTAAATAAAAAATAATTAACTCAATATATGAAATCAAAATATGCAAACCAAACTTGATGAACATGACAAATGGATGTGATTAAAAATATGATCCAAATTACAAAGAATCAAATTAAAATCAAAATAAAATCTTAATCTAATCATCAAACTACAAATAAATGAACCACTCAATTAAATAAACATAAAGTTAAATCACATAATCATGATCAAAGAAAAGAATTAAATATTAAAGGATATTGAATTATCAAGATTCAATTAAATCAAAACACTAATCTAAAATTAATCAACTAAAACACATGAATTTAAACAAACTTAAACTCCTTTACAAGGATATTGAATTATCAAACTAAAACATCTAAAAAAAAAATCAATTCAAATAATACTTAAATCTCAAATTTTAAATCCTCAAATGAATTACACAAATTCAAATGCTAATCAAGATACTTGGACTTAGTTAGATTCTTTAGGAATTAGGATGTAGAATAGGGTGAGTCATCTAAATGGAATTCATTCTACTCTTCATTCTTGAGAACCTAAATATCATTTTAAACCAAATAAAATTGAAATAAAAATGAAAAAAATCATTAAATCATTTAGATTGAAATCACCCAAGGTAAAATTTAAATTCAAACTTCAAATTGAACTTAAACTAAAGAAGCCTAGTAAAGTCTTGCTACACAAGCCTTAAGCACACATTAGAATACTAAGTCACCACTTCTAGTCTAAGTTAGGCGTTGTATGTATGATGTTGTGTTTTGTTTTGTGATGTAATATTTTAGGGATGTTAGGGTGTATGTTTAGACTGGATGTTAGGCTTATTAATCATATTTTAGGGGTTATGCTTAAGAGGCATAATAAAAAATATATACATGCTTTTGTGCGTTGCTTAGCCCTAAGTGTAACCATGTTAGGATAGGTGGACTTGGTTACCCATGTGTGGGTCTAGTCCAAATTATTCATATAATGCTTGGTTGTATGGTATGTTTAGCTAACATTTTGTTTTAGGTGTAGCTAGATTTACTTTTCCTATTTTTGATGTAATTTTGCATTAGGAATTAGGGTTAGTGTTATTGGGGATTAGGATGAGCAGTGGCTAGAAGGCTTAGTCCACAGGTGCCTATGATGCCTTTGGTAAATCAAATCAAAAGAAAGAAATGAAGAAATGAAGAAAAGAAGACCCCATAGCATATACATTATTTTTGTAATTCAGGTTGTATAATGGTAGAGCTCAGCTACCCATCTTTTTTTTTCTCTTTTTTGGTGTCTGTGAACCGACCCGCCGCCTTTTATTCTTTTACGGTAGTCTATAAAATTATTTGATGTTGTGTTTAGATTACGCATTAGAACATACTTTTCATAGTTTCTTTATGATTGATGTTTGAATGTGTGGCCTGGATGCGGTAGGCTCTTAGGATAAAATTAATTTTTCTACCCCAATTAACAACTCATAACTAAAATTTTAAAACAACTCATAACCTCACATAAAAGCCTAAGAATTAAATCAAGATAATAAAATTTTTAGTAACCCCTTAGCTGGATGGATGAATGTATAATATCATGCATGTCATATTCTTTCACTCTTGTTAAGAGGGGGCTTCCATCATTGCTAGAGAATCAAGGCTTAACCTATGAGAACCTTTGGTGGAAGACACCCCTTTCTCTCTTGATTTGGCCCATAATCAAATTCTCATGCATTTAGGCATGCAAAATCCCATAGCCCGTGCCAAAACAAAAAGTCCAAAAGAATCAAATAAATTTGATAAAATTTGCATTAGATTAAGCCATGGATTCATACTACTCATGCTCTAGTCTCTTAGGGAGTGAGTCTAAGGACTTAGTTTTCTTTCTAAATGAACAATAACTAGCCATCTTGCAAAGCATAAGACTTGCCTACATGGATTTAAAGCGTAGGAGGAGTTAGGCCACTCGGTAATAAGTCCAAATAATCGGGTGGTTTATTCTCTCTTGGAGGTAAACCATATACCCTTTTCACCTTAGATTTAGGTTGTGCCTTTATTTTGTACCAAGGCTCCTTAGTTTAGGAATCGGTATTTGTTTCCTTTGGGCTACAAGCATAAATCCTCACCTTTTAGGCATTTCCACAATCTTATGTTATGGAATTATAAGCCTAATCTAATAAAATGTCAACTCAAATAATTAACTCTCTTCAATTTCAAAATATAAAGCCCAACTAGGGTAGATTGGAATGCTCACTAGGCTTCCTAGTATCATGAGCATTTCTACTTTCTCCTTTGGATTCCAAAATAAGTCTTCTCCTTGATCTATCCCATTTGATTTTCTAAAATAGCCAATCCTTTGATAGTCTTAACCTTGAAATCTTTGGAGACCTAATTATCTACTTTAATCGAGTATTCTTAAGAAATTCTCATTCTTAGATGTAATTAACTATGGGGGCCTCCATAGAACTTAACGACTTAAAATAAACCCTACTTTACTTTTCCATGTAAAGTAGGGAAAGATTCTGGTATATTGAAGACCCATCATGCCTTAGAGTCCTTAGGTGATTAGGTCCATTATAGGGTGGTGATTTCTATCTTTGAGATAGTACATCATTCCTTAATGTACGATCACTTCAATAAGTACCCCTAAGATCTGTGGTGTCCCACCCCAAAATAAACACCACAGATTTCTGGCGACTCATTGGGGAAAGTTCTCTCTCCATCTTTAGTAGACAATTATTGTCTCCAAGCATCGATAGTGGACTTATATTTTATAGGCAGACTATCATTCTTTCTATTGGCACTTAGCTTATTTCATCCTTAAGCAAAGCTTCGCCAACATCCTTTAGGTTTTAGGACCTCACTCGTGTAGGTCTTAAAATCCTATTGTTCCCCAATAGGTGAAAATTAAAATTAATCAAACAAAGGAGATTACCAAAATTAAAATCTCTTCACCATTCGATGGTGAGGCAAGGTTCATCCATGAACAATAAGAGAATAAAACTCTTCTACAAAATTACATGTCTTTCCAAAAGCACTTTTCAAAATCCACATAATAAGGGATCGTACACAAGTTTATAAGAAATTTTCACATATAACCAACCTCGTTTAACAAATCGATG
The DNA here is from genome assembly GCA_021442155.1 of Cymbidium sinense. Lineage (NCBI taxonomy): Eukaryota > Viridiplantae > Streptophyta > Magnoliopsida > Asparagales > Orchidaceae > Cymbidium > Cymbidium sinense. The sequence continues at coordinate 149,865,803 of CM038219.1, read as the reverse complement.
ATTGTTACAAGGAGGTTCTTTAAATAATAATAATAATAATAATAATAATAATAATAATAATAATAATAATAATAAATAATAATAATTTAATAATAATAATAATAATAAATCAAAATTTAAATCAACAATTTTAATTTTCAAAAGCACATTTTCTTTGGAAATGGATATCCCATCCACACACTCAAAGTTGTTGGATGGAGATTCTATTTTCAAATAAAACCACGATAAAAAAAAAAAATTGAAACTCCACTTAGCATACTTCACATGTGCTAGAGTTGAAATTTCCCCTCTTTTCGAAAAGCAATAAACCATACACACACAAAAAGAAGTCAACACATATTTGAACCCCTCCCCACCCCCACTTGACAAAACCCAAATTTGTCAAATGGGAATTCCCCTTTCCTTGTAGAAGGTAGAGCAAATTGAATTTTATTTGCATTTTGTCGATAAATTCCTTCATGCTAAAGTCTTGAACTTCAAAACACATTGGGAACTCATTTGACATGCCATGTCGAATGAGAACTCCATTTTGAAAATCATAAGTACAAATGAACTCCATTTAACATACCTAAGTATGTTAAATAAGTTCATTTTCTTTAAAAAATAAATAAATAAACACATTTGACTTTCACTTACATACCAAATTTGTTAAGTGAGAGTTTCATCTTCAAAATCAATCACATTTGACTTTCACTTAACATACCAAATTTGTTAAGTGAGAGTTTCATTTTCAAAATCACAATCACCTTTGACTTTCACTCAACATACCAAATTTGTTAAGTGAGGGTCTCTTTTCAATGCACATTTGGTCCCTATTTTAACATACCGAATTTGTTAAATAAGGATCTAATTTTTTTTTATATCAAATCACACTTGAGATTTCACACATGTGGCTCTACTTAACATACCAAATTTGTTAAGAAAGAAGCCCCATTTTCAAATCAAAATATCACACAATCAAATCTTCACAAGCAAAAAATATTTCAAACATAAATCACAACCTCTTCTTAGCATACCCAAATTTGCTAAGTAGATGTCTTTCAAACTATCAATATTTTCAAACAAGATGCACAAAACACAAATATCTCCAAGAAAATCTCTCCTCAAATTTTAGAACCCCCAACATACCTAAATTGAGGTTCTAAATCAAATCAAATGGCAAAGACTCTCCTCAATATCCAAAATCTCTCTTTGATGAACCCCACTTAACATCCTTAAGATTGTTTAGTGTGGTTCAAATTCAAAATCAAATCTTGAAATCAATGAAGGTAAATATCAAGGCAAGTGTCTGGCCTATATTTCAATAATCGCATTTCGTGCAATCAATTGTTTCAGCCTCGCCAAGATCTATGGCTCCCAACAAGCTGTGTTTTCCTTCCCCACCGCCTAAATCTAGCCTTGATCAGGCTAGTCTCTCTACCACTGGCTCCACCGAGGTCATCTACTTTGGCCATGGTTTTGAGGGAGTGAGGATTTCACAGGGACCCTCACCACAACAGGAAGAGGTGGTGGGGTGACGCCACCATTCGATTTGATATGCCATCGATCGAGTTTCCTCCACTAAAGAGGAAGGCCACTGTTCTCAAGCACCGCCATGTTAATTTCTATGCCGCTCTGCCTGGTCGGCCAAGATCTTACTACGCCTACTACCTCCTTGATTCCCCAAAGGGAAGACTGCTTTCTCTCAATAGTCTCCTCCACATTCGAGGTGGGTACTAGCTCTCACTCTGCCATACCTACACGTTCACAGCGCCGCAACAAGAATCGCAAGATCAAGCGACATCACAAGAGGGCAGAGAGAGAGATGGATGTCGCTTCCCATGTGGCTGAGGAGGGATCTCCCTGTGAGACCTCTCCACATTTGAGTGGTAGTAGGTTTCACCCCTCACTGGGATGGAGAGGACTACTGGAGGATTGCGCACTACCTCCACCACCAAAGATATTTCAAAGACACCTAGGGGACAGAAGCCCTATGCCTGCTCAGATGTCTTACGCCCGAGCTACTGACGCCGAGTGGGTACAATTTTGATCTGAGGACAGTTATCCCTAGGAGAGTCAGAAGTCTGATACAGGGAGAGAGCCTTGGAGGCTCAAGCATCGCATAAGTAGAGGGAACACCAGAGGTTTGTCAGCCTACGGCCCGCTTATGGATTTTCCGATCCCTACCGTGGTCGATCATTCGACAAACATCATCCTTACCGTACTACCATGGGAGTATTATAGAGGCGTTGCTACCTCGCACCCACTCACCGCCCACCATCGCCTATCCAACCACTCGATCCCCATTCCCCAAGATCCAAAAAGCCCCCATCCGGGGAAAGACCAGACCATTGGTGATCCGCTACTGGGATCCCACTCCATCTACTCCACCATTGAGGTGGTCTTTCTATTCGACCTCCCCTCAACTATGGAAGAAGAAGGAATGGTGACCCAAGGTCAGTGGTCGTCACCACCACTCACCAGAAATTGCAGCCTCCACCCAGCATGATTGGTGGAAGGGATGGAGGATATGATGTAGTATCCATGACAGAGATCCTTCCATCAGGCATGATCAACATATACTATCGTGAGCACAGTCCTCTAGAGATAGTAAGAGTGGCAAGAAATGCGATGTATTGTGAGTATAGCCCTCCACCGTCAGAGTATTTATCCCCGCAACTAGACGCTTGATGAGATCGCTGCCAAGATTGCTGAAGAGGGAACTCTGGGGATGATCGCCTGATGAAGAGGATGCTAGGTCGTTTGATCCGATGGGGATGATCTCTTGAGGACTAAGTCCATATGGTTGACACTAGGGTTCCTCTTAGGGATCAACATAGCCAGAGGGTGTTGTAGTTGAGGAAGAAGACACAGCTCATTCAACCCAACACCTTCATCAGTGAGAGATGAGCATATTAAGAAGATGGAGAAAAGAGTTGAAGATTTATAGTCCTTAGCACTTCAAGGCCAAGCTCCATCAGTACAGCCTACTCCTTTAGAGGCCGACCACCCCGGTTGTTGCTCTGACGCCCAAGAGTACATCTCCGTAGACCAGATAGTGGCGATGCATAGAAGGTGGACAGCACCTCCATGCAAGAAAAAGATATCAAACAATTAGTGGAGCAGCAAGTGAAGGATGTGTTGGCACAAGCCCGAGGTGGCTCATCCATTCCAAAGGGTAGGCCCTACCCAGAGGAATTTGATTGTGTTCAATATCCTAAGGGTTTTGTGCCTCCTTCCTTCAAAATTTTGATGGCAATGGAACCCCTACAAGACATAGCACATTTGAGGATGTCGAATGTCGTTGATGCACTTCTATTCCATCTTTTCATCAAGAGTTTGACAGCATTGCATTTGATTGGTAACTACCCAATGGTTCAAGAAGAAGACTTGTCGAGTTGGAGCACCTCTTCATCAAGAGGTTTGTTGAGCCCAAAGAAAGGGTAATTGTGTACCCAACAAAAAAAATGAGTCCCTTGTTGATTATATTCTGTGGCAAACGAGTATGAAATGTGAACCATACATCAACAAAGATGCTATAGAAATTCTTCTCAAGAATATTCATGGCCCAGTTGCCTTCATGCTCAAGGGATTTACGATCAAAACCTTTGAGAAGTTAATCAACAAAGAGGCTAGCCTATAAGGGGAAGCCAAATAGGTACCTTTTCAAGACCAATCATTCAAACCCAAGCCGCAGAAAGCATTCGAGAAGAAGCCGGGTAGTGGTAGAAGTGAGGGAAGCAGCTACCGTGAGCTCAAGATGAGAGACCTCATGCACAGCCTCCATTGCCACCTCTCTACCACCACCTCCAAGATATCACACCACCACTGCTACAAGTCGCCACCGCCTCCGCCATAATAATATACTCAAAGAATCGACTCATATCCACCAGTGGTATATTACCCACCTACTCTTATCGATAAATTGAATAAGCCATATTCATTCAAGAGGGAGGTAGTTAGGAAGATCTTTAAGAATCTCTTAAAGAAACCTGACTTTCGCACTGAGCCCAAGAGGCAAGATGTGGGCAAGAGTGATCCTAACTATTGCCCCTACCACCTGGTGTCATCTCTGGAGGATTGTGTCACCTTTAAGGACTGGCTTGAGCAGCAAGTCATTATTGTCATCCCCAAGAATACTTGTTAGAACAACCTCTAGTTCTATCGAGTAATTCTTGGGGATACTAATCCTCTTAAGACAAGAAGGTTGGGATATTGCCTTATCTCAAACCTCTAAAAAAGTGGTCTCTAAGATTAAGAAGCTTTCTGTACAGCTGTCCGAAGTAACTCAAACTTCCAACACCAAGGAAGGTTTGCAAGTTGCCAAAGACAACTTGAAGAAGGTGTCATCAAAGAAATAGCTACCTTACCTTACTCGGATAGCATAGAAGCACAACCACCATCAAGCCCAAAGACTCCATCCATTATTTAACTACTACTTCTTCCTCCACTAGCTCCTCTTCGCCAATAGAGCATTGTATCAAAGGGGCACTATACCCCTTTCTCCTCGCTTACTTTATTAGATTTCTATCATGTACCTCCATCTAAGAAGAAATCAATGAAGAAAGCTTTCACTTACATCTTGTCCACTATACTCTAGATTTTATTCCTCTCAAAACTCTTCCAAGTCTAAAATAATGATGATTCTAGTTCGATTCCACCTTTGATTTAGAAATGGATTTTCCATTCTAATCATTCTGTTCACCCATTGAGATTGATTTGGAGTCATCCACTCATGATCCCATAGGAGAAGTAGGTACACTGATGAGAAGGTAGAACTTCCTACAAATTCATCATTCCAAGAGGTCATCAAGTTAACCTTCAGAAGGGCAAAGTTCTACCTCCTAGGGTGGCACCTCGTGATAAGGGTAAGCAAATCATTGGTTCTAAAGAGATACCTCTCCACAAGATGCTCCACCCATGGATATGCTTGTGGAGGATCAAGCCAAGGTTGACTACAATGTCCTAGCACATCTTAGAAAGCTGCCAGCTAAGTATATATGATGCCCTCATCTTATCCAAAGAGATGAGGGAATCTCTAATCAAGGCCCTCCTTGATCCGAGATATGCTTAGCCCAAATGACCGCCATCAAGAGGAGGCTGCAAAAGACACTCTAGGAGTTACATTTGATGAAGACTTGCTTGGAATGACCAAGCACAACCGCCCTCTCTTTACATTACAAGGGATGTTGAAGATACGTGATATCCGAGTTCTTGCTGAGGTGCATCGTGAATATTATGAGTCTAAAACCCTCGCTTTAAAGATTGACATCTCCAAACTTTCAAAAGAGGATGATGTTGAGAGGATTCAATGAACAAGGCAGAGGGCTTTAGCTCTATAGTGCCATTAAGTGGATGATTGGAAGACTACCGCCAAGTTTCATATTATAGACTCGGATACATCTTTCAATGCTTTACTTGGGAGACTGTGGATACATGAGAATAATGTGGTTCCATCCTCTCTACATCAGTGTATGAAGTTCATGAGGGGTGGGATTGAATACTGCATCAAAGGAGATCTTAAGCCATTCATAATTCATGAGGTCAATATAAGAAAACCTACTATCTCCCTCAAAATCAACAAGTATTCTCGTGAACTTGGTGAAAGTTCAAAAATAAAAGAAAAGGAAAAGGAAAAGAAAAAAAGAAAAGAAAAGAAAAGAAAAGAAAAAAGAAATGAGAAAGAAAATAAAAGGGAGAGAAATAGACTTGGAAAGAAAGTAGAGCTAACATTAGATTCCACCCACGCTCCACTCCATTCAACATATGGGTAGGATGACGACCTCCACCGAGAGGAAGAGGCGATCCGAGACATGCCTAGAGACGGAAGACCTCCTTATTGGCCATCCAATAGAGTTATGTCCCTACTACCAGGACTACACCTACTATCTATATAGACTTAGAATCTAGTTCAGATGATGAGTCATATATGATTAGTACATCAACTAGCACTTCCGCATGTGAGATCCCCATGCAAGTGACATTGAGCCAGAATGATGAAGACCGGGCTCCTAAACAAAGCATAAGTGTATCCGAGTCTATATGCAAAATAGTGAAGCATCGGGGAACTTTAGCTCTAACCCCACTTTCTCACAAAAGTTGAGGGTTTGTAGTTAAGGAAGCCCCTAAGTCTTCCACAAATATAAAGGTGCAGAAGTTTTTTCTTGGAGCATCATCCTTAAGTCAAGAAGTTGATGTAGAGCTTGTGGATAATTCATATAAAGATTTAATATAATTACCTTTTGATTGATATTCGCCTTGTGTTCTTAATTTAGCAAAGAAATGATTAATTCCACATGCTTGGTCTAAACACTGGTCAAATTACTTTGAAAGATTATGGGACAACAAATGCATACATTCACAATCAAGACCGACTAGGATTCTGACAAGGTCCATTGATGATGACATCGCTAGTCATCACCAATCATTTGGAATCTGACAGTTCTTTTCAAATCATGCTAACTCATATGAGAGGTGTGCTTAGAAACTTAGATGATCCAAATGACTTTGAAGTCAAAGATGCACCGCCAGTTCAAGAGGAGATCGATCAACTATCGATGAGCTCAAAGAAATCAACCTAGAATCAAGAAGATCCACGACCAACATATACAGTTCTCTATTGAATGAAAAGAAACCAATGATTTAGTGAAGCTATTGATTGAGTTTAAGGATTGCTTTGCATGGAGTTATGAAGAGATGCCCGATTTATCTCCCCGACATAGTCCATAAACTAATAGAACCTAATGCTAACCCTATCAAAAGCTCCTAGACGCATGCATTAGATACAACAAAGTCACTTAAATCAAGAAACGATCGATGCCGGGCTTTATTAGGAAGAAAAATATCCTACCCGGTTGGCGTCGCCCCAGTTAAGAAAAGAATGGCCAAATTGATATGCTGATTTTAGGGATCTAAATAAGGCATGTCCTAAGGATGAATTCACTTCCTATACTAATTAATGGTGGACATTGCTTCATCTCATGCAAGATTCTCCTTTATGGATGGGTCATCCTACAACCAAATTAAGATGGCCCCTGTGAGGATGAAAGAAACACGCCTTTCAACCCCGATAATATATTGTTATAAGGTCATGCCTGCCTTAAAATGCCTGCCACATACCGCCATGACTCAATCTTCGATGAACTCATTCATCATCAAGTTGAATGCTACGTCGATGATCTCGTTGTCAAAAGTAAAGAAAAGGAAGACCATCTCTTTGACTTGAGAGTAGTTTTCGAATGGTTAAGACAATACAACCTCAAAATGAACCCCCTGAAGTGTGCATTCGGAGTAGCTTCGGGAAAATTTCTTGGGTTTGTTGTCCGACACCGAGGAATTGAAATCGATCCAGAAAAGATCAAAGCAATATTAGAAATGCCACCCCCTAAAAGCCTAACACAACTCGTCTCATTCCAAGGGTTGGCTATCTAAGACGCTTCATTTCCAACTTATCAGGAAGATGCCAACCATTCTCAGCACTTATCAAAAAAGATGCCAAGTTCAAATGGGATGATAAGTGCCAGCATGCTTTCGAAGATATCAAGCAATATCTGATGACACCTCCAGTCCTAGCGGCCCCTATCCCGGGCAGGTCGCTTATATTATATACTGCTGCATTAGATGACTCCCTTGGCGCTTTGTTGGCTCAAACCAATGATGAAGGGAAGGAGAACACTCTCTATTATCTCAGTCATCATCTAATCCCTACTGAGGCAAACTATCCACCTATTGAAAAGCACTGCCTAGCTTTAATCTTTGCATCCCAAAAGCTACGGCATTACATGCTTTCTCATAAGGTGAACTTGATCTCTAGAGTCAATCCACTACAATATCTCATGACACGGCCGACTTATCGGTTATACGTTGGTCCATGATTTTATCTCGCTTTGATATAACATTCGCATTCTCCGCCATAAAAGGACAAGCACTTATGGATTTCTTAGCAAAGACATCCACTCCTCGATTCTCCGCTTAATGATGATCTCCCGATGAACAAATCATGAACTTAGGGGTACTAGTGCTCACAACTGGGAGATGTACTTTGATGGTGCAGCTTCCTCTCAAAGAGGAGAAGAACCATAATTTACTATCCTAGGGAAGGCAGGGGTAGGAATAGTTCTCCTAACTTCGGACCGCAATGTGATGAGATTCTCATATCATCTATCCAATCCATGCACCAACAATGAAGCTGAATATGAGGCTCGATTGTCTGAGTTAGTCATTACACTATGCCCAGTATCAACATCTTTGGGGATTCTCGCTAGTCATCAACCAAATCACTGGGTCCTATAAAGTTCTAAAGCCTAAGCTCCATCATTACCATAAGTACACTATGGAGTTGGCCCAAATCCTGAGGTTACCATCTATAAGATTCCTCGAGGGAGAACGCAATAGATGCATTAGCCAAGCTTGCCAATGAGCTGGCATGTCTGGAAAATGAATCTATACCAATAAGGGTTGAAAATAGACAAGTCTTATCCCTTATTGATGTTGAACTCATTGAGATATTCTCTCTTGAAGGGGAGGTTGCCATTACTAGTAAGGATGAGGAGTTGGACCATTCATAGATTATTTAAATGTAGGCAAACTACCTCAAGAGAAATCAGCATACCCGGTGAAGCGAGCCCTTTCCTATACTCTTGTAGCGGCTTATCAGAAGTCTTCGATCATATGTGGTTACGTTGCGGACAAACATGAAGCCCGTAGTGACCGAGGTACACTCGGTTATGTGGGGCACAATGTCCGAAGATGAAAGCCAAGATCAAGAGACTAGATACTCTCGGCCGATGATCAGGCTGATGGATGTAGCTAGGAGATGCCATCAATGTCGGTGTAGTCCTACATCAACCTCCTAATATTCATCCTACGTTGGCCTCGTGGCCATTCAGTGTTGGATGCGACATTGTGGGTCCGATGACCCTCCTTCTTCCAAGGGTCATCGGTTCATTCTAGGCTTACTACTTTTTCCAAATGGGCGAGGCAATCCCACTTAGAGGTCACTCAACATGTGCTCCAATTTTAGAACCATATCATTATAGGTTGAGTGCCTCATTATATCCGATAATGGTACTGCATTCAGAGCACTAAAATCAATAGCTTTGCTCGAAGACATAGATTGGAGATATTCTACCATCTACTATCCAAGAGCAAATGGGTTAGAGAAGCCTTCAACAAAACCCTCATTCAAATCTTGAAGACATTAGATGACAACAAAGCGGCATGAGCAGGTTGGTTGAAGCTTTATGGCCTATCACATATAGAACTCCAACTCAATCCCCTTTCTCCTTAGTGTATGGGTCCAGCCGTTCTACCTTTGGAAGTCCAACTCCCATCACTAAGGATAGCCGGGTAGCAAAATCCACATGAGAATGCTAATCTTGGTTGGAAGAGCTCGAAGGTTTGGAGGAGAGGCGCCCTGAGCATGCCAAAACCTCGAGTTATATAAAGCCAAGATGATTCAAGCTCATAACAAGTTGGTCCGTCAGAGCTTTTCAAGTAGGAGAGCTTGTTTTAGTTCTAAGGAGACCAATTGTTTCTCGTCGAAGATAGGAAAGTTTGAACCCACTTGGGAAGGCCCATGCCATAGAGAAGGCCTACCAAGGAGGGTCTTACCAACTCATAAATTGTAAAGGAGAGAGCCCTATGCTTCCAATCAATGGGCTCTACTTAAAAAATATTATCCATAAATCTTGTTTGAAAATAATTATCAATAAAATCTCTTTTCATCTCAAATTTTATTTCTTCTGTGTTAGAAATATCTTTTGCTTGTGAATTCACCATGATATATTTAGGGTCCCCCAGTGGCATCCTATTCCTTCATATCAAACACAAATCATACATATCTTTCTCTCGGGCTACTTTGAAGTGGAACAAGCCCCCTGTGGTACTCACTCATTAGTTGCTTTAGGTCGGGTTCGATTTATTGTCCAAAGCAACCGATCACCCCAGTGGTCATTTGTTGGAGGATGTAAGTCCCCCTTTCTTCTAATTTGACCATTGCACCAATGAGCCTTGTTAGTTTGGTAGGCTTCTTATCGCCTAGTGAACTACCTTGTGTTGGCTTTATTTAAGAAGATGTGAGTCTTTCTTCTTGAACTAGCCATACTCAGGTGAGTTTCCCCGAGGTTTAGGTGTAAGAGTCCCAGGCATCCTATTCCTTCATATCAAACACAAATACACATATCTTTCTTTCGCTACTTTGATGTGAGCAAGCCCCACTCACTCATTATTTGCTCTAGGTCGGGTTGTTGTCCAAAGCAACCGATCACCCCAGGTGTTGGAGGATGTAAGTCCCGTGCTTTCTTCTAATCGACCATTGCAACCGACGCCTTGTTAGTTTTGTAGTCTTATTTCCCGTAGCTACCTCATGGTTGATCATGTTTGAGAAGATGTGAGTCCACGTGCTTTCTTCTTGAACTAATCATCATGACTAACTATATATATTGAGGTTTAGGGTAAGTCCCCAGAGGCTCCTTTCCTCTTGACTATGTTTGAGTCGATATAAGCCCCGGGCATTCACTGATGAGTGCTCTAGGTCGGATGCGTCGAGCAGACTATCCCGGATCGGTTCGCTTTAGAGATGTAAGCCTACACGCTTTCTTTCTAGGCGATTGTTGCAAGATGGGCACCATAGGTTGGTTGATGTTATATCGTGACTCACCCGGTGGGTACACCACTCTTGGAAGATGTAAGTCCGCTTTCTCCATGAGTTGGCCACCGAATACCTATGTGATATATGACTAGCCATGTCATTTTCTCAGGTGTTGGATTGAAGCCCCATTGTGGCCCTTGGGCATTCTATTTGGATCACGTCCTTTGAGACCCCATTTAGACACTACCCAGTTACTTTTGGATTGGGTCCCCTTTCACGGTAGCACCCCAGTGGTTGGAGAATTTGTTGGATGCAGATTCTCCTTGGTTGATAAATCAGAGCTAGGCGATATAAGCTCCTTCTCGGTTTGATCCCACCATAGGTCCATGATAAAACAAATTAAACAAACAAACAAAATATTTGCTTGTGGATTAGGAATTCAAGCCCCAGGTGGCCCCTTTCCCCGCGCATCCTATCTTTAGGGCGGTGTCGGCAAAACTCCCTATAATTGCGACTACACAGTTGAGATAAATCCCGGTACTCACTCCGTAGTAGCCCTTGGGTCGGGTTCAACTTGTTGTGCCACCGAGTTACCCGGTGTCCCTTTGAAAGATATAAGTCTATTCTTTCCGACGATCATTGCAAAGCGATGGGAGCCCCATTTGTTGATTCGCAAACCGATCACCCGATGGATTCTTGTTTAGGAAGATGTGAGTCCCGTGCTTTCTTCCAAACTTGACCATTAAACCGAAGGCACCCTTAGGTTGGTTAGTTCTACCTACGGTGGTAGACTATCCCTTTTATTTGTAAATCTAAGATAGGTCTAGATATTAGCTCCTTCTTAGTAGATTCATAAAACCAACGTCCATCTAAAATTAAAGTAATTCGACTATTCTTGAGTCGATATGAGTCCACATTCACTCAAATAGTCTCGGATTGATCTGTGTGCCATCAATAGATCACCCAAATTGATCTCTACTTTATGTAAGATGTATGCTTTCTTCCTTCAATCGTTGCACGAAGGCAACCCTGGCGGATAGTCCTACCTTTGGTTGGTAGACTACCCCTTTGGACTTGTAAATCGAGATAGGTCAAAGGCGACATAGCTCCTCCTCTGGGTCCATCATAACGGGGTCCACAATATAACACACAAAATTAAAGTAAATCAAATCAAATCAAATTAATCATCAGGACTACTCTTGAGTTGAGGTAAGAGTGGTGCTCACTCAGTAGTCGCCTTAGGTAGGGTTCGATGTGTTGCTTGTCCAATAGATCACCCTAACGACTTTTTCTTGCTTTGGAAGATGTAAGTCTACTACGCTTTCTTCCTAGCATAGTCATTGCACACCAAAGGCAACCTCTTGGGTTGGATAGTCCCACCTTATGGCAAGTAGACTACCCCTTTAGACTTATAAATCTAAGACAGGCCAAGGCCTCTTAGTGTAGTCCATCGCGCCCAGGGTCCATAACAAAATAAATTTGAAACCAACCTCTGGTGAGTCAAATTAAACATATCAAACAAACAAAATTTCTCTCCAGGGCAAATCAAATTGGCCTCCCAGGTGGGACTAGATCTAAATTAAACAAATTTCACCGAGTGTACATCCCGGATATGCCTCAATCTAGAACCCTTCTCTAGTGGAGCCATAACAAATTAAACCAACCTCCTAGTGGAATCTAATCAACAAATCAAAAGAAATCTAATTAAATTCTTATCCCAGTGGATACACACCCAAACAAATTATATTCACAATCAAACTCAATCTATATCCCAGTGGATAACTTGAACTGTTTCACAGGAAGGTTCATGTACTCAATCACAGTGGATTCTTTCTTGCTCTCTTATGCCCTTGGCATAAAGAGCATTACACTAAGATCGTGATTCTATCTACCTTTGTCTAGGTATAGATCACTTATTTGTTTGTTGCAATCTTCGGATGTTGTTGATCATTTGGTCAACGCCATACGCGGTGTGCCTTGTCACCACCTATTGGGGTCCTTTTGTTGACCTCACTTTTGGAGTGAGCTCTTAACATCTTCTTAGACTTAGGACTCTTCTAGACACTAAGATTTCTTAGTCATAAGACACATCTATTGATTAGGTGAACACCTAAGCTTTAGAGACTTAGAAGTGTTAATCATAAGATTAGGCTATGCCTTGGGGTTTAAGGAAATTACCTATCCCATAGCTAAACATAATCTAGATACACTTTCTCAAATCAAACCCCTCAATTCTCAAATCAAATTCAAATTCAAATTCAAATTCCAAATCTAATTTCAAAATTTGACTCCAAATGATTGAAACCCAAAATCAAATTCAAATCCTAAAACCCTTCAAGCCATATGAACCATATTCATAAGCTTAGCCAAATCTTTCCTTAAATCAAATCAAACTCAATTGATCTCTTCATAAATCAATTATTCCTTCATTTATGTTCACAAATATAAATGAAATCCAAATTCAAATGACCAAAACCATATTGAAAATCAAATCCAAACTCAATTTAAACCCTTTAAGCCAATTCTTTGGACTTAGCCAAATTCTATCCAGGTCAAGTCAAAACTAACGAATTTTCTCTTGAATCAATCATTTATTTAATTATCTACCCAAATATAAATGAAACCTACAATCATCAAATCAAATCAAATCTAAACCAACTGACCCACTTAGGTGCACTTGACCTAAAGTGACCTAAAGGACCCATTTGACCAAATTCTTCCAAACCCTTGAATACCAAACCCATTGATTGGTCAAATGCCCAAACTCATTGGGATCAAGCCCAAAAATCTAACCATTTAATTTTGATCAACCCAAATTGATTCACCAAGTTTAATTCATCAATGCACTTAACTCATCAATTGGACCAATTTATTACAATCATCATTGGCTAAAATCAAAATCAAATTCAATCAATTAATCTCTAACCACCACAAGATGGCATTCAATTTGGAGCCAAATAATTCAAAAATTTTATTTTTAACCTTATAAAAGGAAATGAACTTGAGCTCTCTTGCTCCCATCATCACTCGACCCCCCAAACTCTCAAACCAAAATCCATTCCCATGGTTTAGCCACATTAACAAATCATAAAGAATTTCTCTTTGGTGACATAAACATCCAAAAGGAGGCATTAAAGGACAACAAAGATTTTTCCATTTTAGAAATCAGATCTTCTGCCACAAATCATCCCCATAACTTCTCAAGCATAACCTTAGGATTTTGTATATTTTGTATTAATTTCCAATTCACAGAATTTCCTTTGAAAATCAGCCACTTTAAATCATCAAAGGAAATAAATTTTTTTTTTAATCTCAAAATGGGTCCATTTGGACAAGTTTTGGCAAACTTTCATTTTTTTCAAAATCCCACTCTTGTTAACCGCCCGGCCATCACAATACCAAATCATCCCGCATTCGCAGATCATTTTGGAAATCACCCCAGATCATCCGGGTTCATCGCGGCGCGAACCGTCGATCAGCGGTTTGCTCGTCGGGGCATTCAGATCGCGCGTCAGCGATCCTAATATCGACCGGATCTAGATCGTCGATCTATGATGGACGATCGAAGCGGCGTCGTTTCTCCAAAGCGGCATATAAAAAAAAATAATAATAATAATAAAATAATAATTTAAATCATATGAAACTTCAAAAATCATAAAAATAAAATACTTAAAAAATTGCAAACAAGGCTCGTTGGATTGTCATTGAGAGAATCCAAAAAATCAAATATTCAAAATTTACAGTATTCGGTAATTTAAGTTTTAGTAAAATCATATTTTTAATTAAGCCAAAATATAGGTTATATTAAGTTGAAATTTTTAGATATTGAAACTTAATGTTATAAATACACATACAGTAAAAATTTCAAGTTAAAATAACTGTATTGGTAGATATTAAAATTTTAAATTCAGATTATCAATTTTGATAAAATAAATAAAAATTCAGAAATTTACAAAAATCTTCAAGATAACCTAAATCACTTTTAATGGCATCTAGGACTCTTAAAAAAATGATTCTATCTTGAATCTTAAAGAAACCCAAATAAACACTTAAGATAGAGTTTAAATAACTAAAAAGTTAATATAATCTAAAAATAACTAAATATTAAATAAAAAAAAAAATAATAAATAAAAAAATAAAAAAATAATAATAATAAATGATCAGAAATTGAATACATTAAAAAATCATTAATCAAACTTTCAGAAAAATATCATCTTTAAAGGAGATTAAATTAAATATGATTAAATCTATTTAAGTTAATAAAACTCAATTAAATGATTAAATCTTAAATCAAACTCAAAATCCAACAAACTTAGAAAACTTTAATAATTTGATACTAATGAATTAAACTAAATAAAATAAAATTAAAGTTAATTAACTTTATGATTAAATCACATCCATTTGGAATGAGATAATTAAATAATCATTAAATATTTCAACTAATAACTAAATTGAATCATGTTAATGAAATAAAACAAACATAACAAATCAAATCAAGTAAAACCCTAATCATAAATAATCAAACTCAATTGGTCAAACATTTAATTAATGAAAATTCAATAAATTAATCCATCATCTTAATTAATCAAATTAATTTAAATAAGTCACATTAAAGTTAACTCTAAAATTAAGCTTAAATCAAACCCATAATTAAATTTAATAATCCACACCCCTCAGAATAAACTAATTGGTTAAAATCCATTATCTTAATAACCAAATTTAACTTTATAAATCAATTAAAGTTAATTAAAATTAAATACTTAATTAATCTACTAATTAATTTAATCACATTTTAAAATAAATTAAATTAAATAATCATTAATCATAAAACTTAAGCAATCAAACATAAAAATTAATTAAATTAATCAAACCTAATTTAAACTTTAATAATCTTTATCAATAATCATTAACTCAAATAAACATGAAATTAAATTAAAAGTTAACAAATCTTTGTTAATTTAATCACCTCTTAAACAAATAATTAATTAATCAATTAATTACATTAAACATAATAAAAACAATTAAATATTAATCAAAACATAAATCAAACCAAAACCATTAATTCATCATTACATCATTTTGTCTCAATACATGAAACAAAAAAAAAAAAAATATATTAAACAAACTTTATAATTAATACACTTATTAATTAAATAAATCACATAATCACATTGAACCTAAGCAAATCCATAAGACCAATAAAACTAAAAATCAAATTGAATCAAATTAAGTTAAATCAAAATATTCTCATCAATTTAATATAGAATCAAATCAAATCATTCAACCTACTTAAATAAAATAACTAATTAACTATCCAATATATGAAATCAAAATGCAAACCAAACTTGATGAACATGACAAATGGATGTGATTAAAATATGATCCCAATTACAAAGAATCAAAACCCAGAATCAAAATAAAATCTTAATCTAATCCATCAAACTACAAATAAATGAACCACTCAATTAAATAAACATAAAGTTAAATCACATAACCATGATCAAAGAAAAGAATTAAATATTTAAAGGATATTGAATTATCAAGATTCAATTAAATCAAAACACTAATCTAAAATTAATCAAAAAAAAACACATGAACTTAAACAAACTTAAACTCCTTTAGACATTAAGGATATTGAATTATCATGCAATTAAACTAAAACATCTAAAAAAATCAATTAATCAAATACTTAAATAAACTCAAATTCTTTAAATCTCTAAATCGAGATGAATTACACAAATTCAAATGGGCTAATCAAGATACTTGGGACTTTAGTTAGATTCCTTAGGAATTAGGATGTAGAATAGGGTGAATCCTGTCTATAGATGGAATTCATCCTACTCTTCATTCTTGAGAACCTAAATATCATTTAAACCAAATAAAATTGAAATAAAAATGAAAAGCAAATCATTAAATCATTTAGATTGAAATCACCCAAAGGTAAAATTTAATTCAAACTTCAAATTCAAACTTATTGGAACTTAAAGCTAAAGCACACACTAAAATCTTACTAAGTCTTAAGTTAGAGGCGTTGTATGTATGATGTTGTGTTTGTTTTTTTGTGATGTAATGTTTTAGGCGGATGTTAGGGTGTATGTTTTTAGAATGGATGTTAGGCGTTATTAGCCTAATCATATTTTCTTGAGGGGTTATGCTTAAAGGTATAATAAAAATATATATACTTTTCTGCGGGTTGCTTCCTAGTGTAACCCATGTTAGGGGCAGGGACTTGGTTACCCATGTGTGGGTGCTAAGTCAATTATTCATAACTTGCTTGGATTGTATGGTATGTTTAGCTAACATTTGTTTGGTGTAGCTAGATTTACTTTTCTTTATTTTTGATATAATTTTGCATTAGGAATTAGGGTTAGTGCTATGGGGATTAGGATGAGCGTGGCTAGAAGGCTTAGTCCACAGGGTGCCAGTGATGCCTTTGGAGTAAATCAAATCAAAAGAAAGAAATGAAGAAATGAAGAAAAGAAGACCCCATAGCATATATATATATTTTTTAATCCGGGTTGTATAAGGGTGAGCTTCGGCTACCCATCTTTTTTTTCTCTTTTAGGTGTCTGCAGGAACCCGACGGCCTTTTATTCTTTTTTGTAGTCTATAAAATTATTTGATGTTGTGTATAAATTGCATTAGAACAACATGCTTTTCATAGTTTCTTTATGATTGATGTTTGAATGTGTGGCGGATGCGGTAGGCTCTTAAGATAAAATTAATTTTTCTACCCCAAGTAACAACCCATAACTAAAATTTTAAAACAACTCATAACCTCACATAAAAGCCTAGGGATTAAATCAAGATAATAAAATTTTTAGTAACCCCTTAACTGGATGGATGAATGTATAATATCATGCATGTCATATTCTTTCACTCTTGTTAAGAGGGAGCTTCCATCTTTGCCAGAGAATCAAGGCTTAACCTATGAGAGCCTTTGGTGGAAGACACCCCTTTCTCTCTTGATTTAGCCCATAATCAAATTCTCATGCATTTAGGCATACAAAATCCCATAGCCTGTGTCAAAACAAAAAGTTCAAAAGAATCAAATAAATTTGATAAAATTTGCATTAGATTAAGTCATGGATTCATACCACTCATGCTCTAGTCTCTTAGGGAGTGAGTCTAAGGACTTAGTTTTCTTTCTAAATGAACAACGCAGCCATCTTGCAAAGCATAAGACTTGCCTACATGGATTTAAAGCGTAGGAGGAGTTAGCTGGCTGCCACTCCAGGCGGTAATAAGTCCAGCAGTGGTTTATTCTCTCTTGTGGAGGTAAACCATATACCCCTTTTCACCTTAGATTTAGGTTGTGCCTTTGTTTTGTACCAAGGCTCCTTAGTTTAGGAATCTGAGGTAGTTGTTTCCTTTGGGCTACAAGCATAAATCCTCACCTTTTAGGCATTTCCACAATCTTATGTTATGGAATTATAAGCCCAATCTAATAAAATGTCAACTCAAATAATTAACTCTCTTCAATTTCAAAAATATAAAGCCCAACTATAGGGTAGATTGGAATGCTCACTAGGCTTCCTAGTATCATGAGTATTTCCTACTTTCTCCCTTTGGATTCTAAAAATAAGTCTTCTCCTTAATATATCCCATTTGATTTTCTAAAATAGCCAATCCTTTGATAGTCTTGACCTTGAAATCTTTGGAGACCCTAATTATCTACTTTAATCGAGTATTCTTAAGAAATTCTCATTTCTTAGGATGTAATTAACTATGGGGCTTGCCTCCATAGAACTTAACGAACAAAATAAACCTTTACTTTTTTATGTAAAGTAAGGGAAAGATCTTTGGTATATTGGAAGACCCATCATGCCTTAGGAGTCCTTATTAGGTGATTAGGTCCATTATAGGGTGGTGATTTCTATCTTTTGAGATAGTACATCATTCCTTAATGTCGTACTCGATCACTTCAATAAGTACCCCCTAAGATCTGCGTGGTGTCCCACACCCCAAAAATAAACACCACAATATGATGTATTTTGTGTATTTGAATGTTCAAATGTAGTCAGAATTATGAGATCTTGGGCTCGTTAAATCCGGCTCGTCGAGACGCTCGATTTGACTATAAACACTCCATGTTTGAGAGTTATTTAGGGATTTAACTGACATTCGAGAGTTTTCAAGGATATTTTAAGTGCTTGATCTCGACCAGTTTCAACTTCGGATCAGCTTATTTTTAGCGTCAAGATTTGTGCTTCGACTAGTAGTATTTTAAGTGTCATATCAAGAAGCACAACCAAAATCAAGAACAAAGCTTTTGAGAGATACAATGTAACTATAAAAGTATATAAATAGAAAATCACATACTAGATTTTATGTGAAAACCCTATAGAAAGAGCAAAGATGAGAGATAGAGGAGAATAATGCACTAATAAAAAAGAGATTATAAAAGAGAAAAGTGATGGCTCAAGAACAAACTCAAAAACACTCTCTCAAAGATTGAAAGTACATTTCACAAACACTCCTACTATAAAACTCATAAAGAAGGGTTAAGTTCCTTGTACCAAATGCATCGATATTTATAGAGTTCTAAAATACTCCTTATAAAAAAATATTTAAAAGGAACCAATATAGTAAGAGTATACAAATTGCAATCTAAATGTCATAATAAAATCAATCCAATGATAGAGATCTTTGATTCATGTGCTTATACTTTTTAATTAAAACTAAAGCATATGAATTATAATCTTAATGCTATAATAAAATCAATGCAATGATATATGCTTTTAATATGTGAGCTTGTATTTTTCTATTAAAGTGAGTGAAACTTATAGAAGTTCGTCTCAGTGATTTACCATAATTTATGAGGATGTTGGCTTCTACTTATTCGCTGCTAGAAAGTAGATTATATATATATATATATATATATATATATATATATATATATATATATATATATATATATATATTCAATATTTTATTATATTCGTTAATGTTATATTAAATTTGACAAAAAATAAAACTTTTGCTTTCTCCGTATTTCAAATATCAATAATATCTTTTTTTTAAACCTTTGATATGTAATTCATGCACACTCGTCTTCATTATAATTAAAATTAATAAAAAATAGATATGTATATAATTTTTATTTCAAATTGATATGATCCTGAAAATTCCACTAATCGAAGCACCAATCTTGACGTAGAAAGCAATCTGATCATGATTCAAGACTAATCGAGATCAAGCGTTTATTATCAATCGACTCTTAAATATGGAGTGTTTATAGTCAAATCGAGCATCTTGACGAGCCGAATCTAACAAGCCCAAGATATCATAATTTCGACATCATTTGAGCATTCAAATACACAAAATACACCATATGATCAAGGGAGTGGTACGGGTTTTGCATGTTTTTACAGATACGCCACTCCTCCAATCTATAAATAGTCCATCATTCCTCATATGAGGGGAGGCCGAGCAAGAGAGAGGACAGAGCTCTAAAGCTTGAAAATCCTCCAGGCATAATCGTGCCGCCACTCGACGGTCGCCGACCGCCGTTGGTTACCAACCCGCCACTGCCACCGTGATCCTCGTCGTCGTCAATCTCCGTTAGTCTCCATCATGTGACCTTCATCGCATTGGGCGTTTCTCATTGTTCACCATCATCACGCTATCACTTGAATACAACAGGCGTGTATATGGCTATTGTTGCCTAATTTTGGGATTCTCATTGTCAGCCCTTCTCATATACAATTATGTAATCCCGTTATCGGGAAAACTTGTACTCCAAAACAAATATATAGTGGAAGCTTTTTACTGGGCTAAGCCTCGTGATTTTTCCCCTCTTTTTGAGATTTTTCACGTTAAAATTTCAAGAGTTTTCTTGTTCACTCTTTAAATATCTGTATGCGTGATGGATTTCAAACAAAGGTAAAATTTTTACTCTTTGGTTTTAGTGCATGTTTGGCCGTCAGGAAAGATTCATTATTTCATCTTGTATGGCGACCAAGTTTTCCAACAAGATCAAAACCACCATTGAGATGGAGCATTCAAGCATTTAAGGAGCGCAAGTGAAGAATGAAGATTCATCAAACTTTGTTCCTTCAAATTTTGTCAAAAACTGGGCGGCAATTCTTAATCTCAAAAGATTATCCAAATCGATATTCTGGATATCTAAGTGATTATCAGTTCGAGAAGCAAGTCAGTAATACTAATAAAAAAGGCCAAGGTTAAGGAGCTTTGGCTACAAACGGATGTTTTAATCGACCTCTTCCATACAGGTTAACGTCATCGAGCAAAGACTTTGACAAACAACCTAGGATAGGTCAAAAGGTCCTTGGTGGACTTCCTATGACCTCTTCCATACAGGTTAACGTCATCGAGCTAAGACTCTGACAAATAACCTAGTATAGGTCAAAAGGTCCTTGGTAGACTTCCTACGACCTTATCCACAAGTTAATGTCATCGAGCAAAGACTCTGAAAAACAACCTAGGATAGGTCAAAAGGTTCTCGGTGGACTTCCTACGACCCCTTCCACACAGGTTAACGTCATCGGGTAACACTCTGACAAAGAACCTCGGATGGGTCAAAATCCTCAGTGGATTCAATTCAACCTCTTCCATACAGGTTAATCTCATCGGGTAACACTCTGACAAACAACCTCGGATGGGTCAAAAATCCTTAGTGGATTCAATTCAACCTCTTCCACACAGGTTAACGTCATCGAACAAACACTATGACAAACAATCTCGGATAGGTCAAAACTTTGTACCTACTCCACATAGGTTAACGTCATCGAGTAACACTTTGACAAACAACCTCGGATGGGATAAAGATCCTCAGCGGATTCAATTCAACCTCTTCCATACAGGTTAACGTCATCGAGCAAACACTATGACAAACAACCTCGGATAGGTTAAAATTTTGTACCTACTCCACATAAGTTAACGTCATAAAGCAAACACTCTGACAAACAACCTATGATAGGTCAAAAGGTCCTTAGTGGACTTCCCACGACCTCTTTCACAGTTAACGCCATCGAAGTTGCGTTATCAACACTCGACAAACAACCTGATGGGCCAAAATCCTCGGGATTCAATTCAACCTCTTCCACAGTTAACATGCGGGCACTCGACAAACAACCTCGGATGGGTCAAAGATCCCGCGCATTCAATTCAACCTCTTCCAGTTCACGTCATCAAGCAAAAACTATGATAAACAACCTTGATAGGTCAAAACTTTGTACACTCCGAGTTAACGTCATCGAGCAAACACTCGACAAACAACCGGATAGGTCAAAATTACGGATTCAATTGACCCTTCCATACAGTTGCGTCGCCGAGGCACACTCGACAAACAACCTCGATAGGTCAAAGATCCCGTCGGCCGCCATGCGCCATTTGCATTCGGACACCCACGGCCAACCGTTGCATTATCGCGCAATCTTTGTCCTCACATCACCGGTCATCCCATCTGCGTGCCGGTCTATCGTCGTCAATTTGCCGACCACCCGTCGGCTAAAACAGCTGGTCGCCTGACTACCATCATCATGCTCGCCGCCTAGGTCACCACCATCGTTGTCATTCCGTGACTGGCTCCATTTGCCGTCGACCAGGTTGCTGCTGCACCCGTCGCGCCAACCCGCGTCAGCCGACCATCGTCGGTAATCGCAGTCACCATCACCGTCGTACTCCCTGCCGTACTGCGCCACCATCGTCGAGCATTGCCGTCAACCCCCGTCTCCGATTATCGTCGTAGTGATCACCTCCAAACCGAACATACGAGGCCGGTTGGCGCTATTTCGAGAAAAGGAAACGGATATGTACCCGCGCGCCTCAAAACCCGGACGGTCGACGAGGTGGTTGGCCTCTTCTGGAAAAGCTGGAACAACGACGTAAATCGCGGGCCTTGATCGCCTCAAACCAGATGGTCCAACAAGCCCGGTTGACACCACTTTCGAGGAACGACGTAAGTCTGGGCGACTCGAGCGACCCTCACTCAAGAAGAAGAAGGTGCATTCTCCTTGGCCCTGGGGTTTTATAGACTCCTTTAGGCAAAGAGTAAAAGTGTCCAAAGCGCTCAAAATCGCCCAAAACTTCAAAACCGCTCGGGTCCAAGCGGTGAAAGCAGACAAGGATGTTTTCACCCATGGGCGCGTTGACCTAGCGGTAGCGTGTAGCGTCTTCGGTCTGACCCGCCGTCGCCGTTCAGCGCCACCTGACTCATTGCGCGACCCAAACTTACCCGTGGCGTCGCCCTGATCAAACCACGCAGCGACCGCGCCGCCGTTCACCGGCGTATACCATCGCTCCGCCTCCAAACCGTGACCATTTCGAGCGTCAAATGGACCACGCGACCCAGCGTTCAGCTTACCCCGTTCTCGGTCCCGCGTTCGTTCATTATCATTAAGCTGCCGGCAGTCCAACCTTTCCACGGCCGTCGATTTTGACCCATGAGGCTATCTTTTTCAACCCATGAAATTGCACAGCCCACTAGCAATTTCTTGCAACCCGTTCTGCGTAATCTAACCCGAAACCTTGTGCCTACAAGCGCCCGTAAATGTCCGCATGGGTCCATAACCTCAAATCTTTCGCCGCATTCGCATACATCCATACCCGGCTTCATGGTCATAATCTTATGCTCCTATGAAGATATGTTCTCTCAAAATATATGGTTAACGGACCCGCAAATTTCATTGAAGAATTTGCTATTTTCAAATATTTGGCATATATTTTTTGGATGATTCAGATAATATCATCCAAAAATAAGATGACAACTGAAATGACCCTGAAAATTTCATTAGTCGAAGCACTAATCTTGACGTAGAAAGCAATCTGATCGTAAATGAAGACTAACTGAGATTAAGCATTTTTTATCAATCAACTCTTAAACATGGAGTGTTTATAGTCAAATCGAGCGTCTTGACGAGCAGAATTTAACAAGCCCAAGATTTCATAATTTTGACATCATTTGAGCATTCGAATACACAAAATACATCATATGATCAAGGGGATCATTTTGAACCGTCCGATGAAATGGAGTGGTACGGGTTTTGCATATATTCTGAGATCGCCACTCTAATCTATAAATAGCTCATTTCTCATATGAGGGAGGCCAAGCAAGAGAGAGAGCTCTAAAGCTTGAAAATCCTCAGGCATCGTGCCACCACTCGGACGACCACCAGTTGGTCACCCCCATCGTCGGCCGCGCTACCACCGATCCCGCCGTAGTCAATCTCCGTTGGTCTCCATCATGACGACCTTCATCGTTAGTGGTTTGTTTCAAATCATCAGTATTAACTGAGCATTGACTATATGGCTATTATTGCTACTTTTGGGATTCTCATTGTCGGCCTTCTCTCTGATTATGTAATCCCATTATCGGAAAACTTGTATTGCAAAATAAATATATAGTGGAAGCTTTTCTTTGGCTAGGCCATGATTTTTCCCTCTTTTCGAGGTTTTTCACGTTAAAATTTCTGGAGTTTTCTTGTTCACTCTTTAAATACCTGTGTGTGTGCTGGATTTCACCATAAGGCTAAGACGTAAATTTTTACTCTACCACAACTGATTTTCTAGCACGCAACATAGATTTAAGCATAAATTTATGCAGTACACATATTAAATTTTGAAGAATTTACATACATATCACACAATTCTTATATATTTATATTTCTAACACTTAAAATTAGATATATTTGTTATTTTTAATTTAATAGTATATAAATCCTCCATTAATTTATTATTTTTGAACTAGAGCTGATATTTTAAGAGCAAATAAATGATTTTTTTAATATGATGCTCACAATTATATACAATGATATCTTAAATTAACTTTGTTATCTATTTTAAGTCTCCTTCTAAACATATTTTAAATTGAAAGTTCATATTTTCTGCTCCTTGGGGGATTTATTTACCATGACTTGTGTTTTTTGTAATTTTAACTTAATTGTCAATATTTATGTAAATAAGTCAATCTTAACTCTAAATTGCTCAACATCTCCTAATAAACGGTATCAAAGTTGATCATTCGACTAAAGGTGTGTTTGGTGAGACGTTGATAGTACAACATGATATTGCACTGCATCGCAGTGTTGTTTGGGGCACTGTAATTTGCTTGTGTTTTAAAGAATTTGCGGCTAGAAAGTTGCGTTTCCAACACCTAGCTCCATGCAGTGACATCCAGAAAGCTACGATTTAACTATTTAAAAATAAAAAAAATTTATAGATCCCGTAATAGCTTCTTAAATGACAGATTATTCTGCAACACCTCCATCACTATTTTTTTAAATAGTTACAACTATCCTATAGATACCCTAAAATTTCTCACAGATTAATAACAATCAATCATGCTAGTCAATAGCATTACAAGTCACACATAACTCATTGAATATTTTTTTTATTATTATTTTATTTATTGATGTGCCACTATAGCCTTAATATTTTTCAATAATTAAAAATATCATTGTTTTTATGCACATATGAGCATTTAGATATAAAAAATTGCATCTTATACATTGGGAGTGCAAAAACTATCCCATGAAATCTAATAAAGATATTTCTTCTAATTATTTGATTTATTTTTTCTCTCCCTTTATTAAATCATTCTTTTTCACTTTTGTCAAGAAATACTAACAAGAAGCTGACTTTTGTTGTTGAATTTTGCTTTTGGCTTGATATTTTTTTATCTTTTATTTTGGACATTTGAATCAATTTAATAGCAAACTCATACAGATAATACATATGTAAGACTTAAACTCTAGATGCTTTGTTGAAAATAAATATCTCAATCACTAGACTAAAGACAAAATTTTAAAAAAGTACATTTTAAATTGTAGTTAACAAAATAAGTATCATTTAAAAAAATTTATTTTAGGTATAGTCGCCCCTTAAAGACACGACTTGGATACAACGTGGCAGCCACGTGGCTTTGCAACACTGAGATAGCTGCCTCAGATGCATTGAAGCTAGTCGCCCATCTAACGGGCGACTAAGCGTTTTATCTCGTCTAACTCGTTAAATGTGGGACTAGCTTGGGGCATAAAATCGACCAATCGGCCCCTTACATGAGCGACCCGCTGCGTGAGACTCGGTCCACGATTTCCTTCTTCTGCAAGCACCCAAGGCATCCAAGCTCTCCTACCGGCCTCCCCACCTTATGACAGCCGCCGCCGACGTCCGATTGCCACCCATTATCGGACCGTCGATGCTACGTTGGCCGACAGTCGCCCGACAACCGTCTGAACCTTTTTTCCTTGGCCGACAACCGCATCCCATGCGTCTAACACCCTTCCTCTTCGTACGATTGCTCGTGGAACCCAACATTGACTTTCGGCGACGATTCCAACGGCTCTATTCCTTTTAGGAAAGTTTCTGGCGACACATTATGAGGTTCTTAGTGCACATTGATGCTGATCTTCGTGAATGCTATGTAAATCTCTAATTTTTTCATGTGTAATTGATTATGTTGTGTGTATTACTAGAATTTGGTTTAGTGTTTTAGTTTTTGTAGTGGAGTTATGGTTTAGGGATTTAGGGTGTAATTTTGGGTTGATCACATCATTAATTGCGGTGTTAATATATGTCGGGCTTAGGTAGAAGATCTAGCTAGGAAGTTTTTACCTATGAGTCACAACTGCCTTTTTTCCCATGACAGGACTATCCTACGCAGACTTCTAAAGATTCTGCATTTGAGGGTCACCATTAGCTGCGTGATCATCCACCACGTGCACCTGATCAGTATACACCTGAGAGTAGTGCGATTTCACGCAAATGATGCAGACGTTAACTGTTTAGGATAGTGCGGCATGTGTGTCTGTACTACATTGATTCATGTACATTTTTTATTGTACTATCGGAGATGTATCATTTTTTTGTATTGTAATCTTACTTATCTTAGACTTTTATTATATTGCATTATTTTGATAATCATCTATGTGTTTGGATACAAGTAATAGCTCTAGCATACATATCTTTCATGACTATTCCTTTATGTGTTTGGACACAAGTAATAGCTCTTGCATATATATCATTGATGACTTAAAACCAATCCTTAATGTAATCCAACTAAAATAGGAAAATAGATTGTTAATCCTCTATGTGTTTGGACCCAAGTAATAGCTCTAGTATACATAGCTCTAGTAATATCTACTATTTCCTAAACTCTCCAAAAAACATATCTTGGAGCTTTAACACATGCTTTCCCTAAATCAACAAATACCACACAACAATTATTTTTAAAAAAATTATTTGTAGGCTACTCGCCCGGGTGACTAGCCTGCAGACTTATAGAGCTAATGCCGATGTCGGGTGACTAGCTCTCGTCTCAGAATAACTATCTTGTCAGTCAGATTTGACGTGGCGTAAAGTCACCCAAAGGTATACTACCTAAAATAAATTTTTTTAATGATACTTATTTTTGAAATTTAATCTAGACTAAATTGACTTACACCTTTTAAGTATGAAATGACTCACAACCTTTTGATTGAAGGAGATGATTCGGGACATGAATTAAGCACGCATTTTATAATTTATTCTATTCTTAAAAAGAAGTATAACTCTTGCGAGTTATGATGGCCCATATATCGCGTACATAAATATGATATTATAAACCTTTTTCACCAAAAATTGTTATGAATAATGTTTTTATCATTGTTAATTTTATGTTAACATACATCGTTAATAATGACTCATTTAAAAATTATTAAATTATTTTATATATATAATAAATTAAAATTTGTAAGGGGTTTTTTAATATATATAATAAATATTAAATTTTTAAAAAAATTTTATATGCATTAAATTATTTTAAGAAGAGTATATATATATATATATATAATAAATTAAAATTTGTAAGGGATTCATATCTTTAAATAAAACTAATTATGAATAAGAATATATTATTGATATGACACTTAAAAAATACACAAATACACAAAATACATCATGTGATCAAGGGAATCATCATGAGCCGTCCGATGGTGAGGTGTGGTTCAGATTTTGCATGTATTTCTGACGTCTCTCCTCCACCTATAAATAGCCATTCCTCATATGAGAGGAGGCTAAAGCAAGAGAGGAGTCTAAAGCAAGATTCTCAAGCCAAT
Organism: Cymbidium sinense; assembly: GCA_021442155.1. NCBI lineage: Eukaryota > Viridiplantae > Streptophyta > Magnoliopsida > Asparagales > Orchidaceae > Cymbidium > Cymbidium sinense. The sequence continues at coordinate 149,838,176 of CM038219.1, read as the reverse complement.
CCATACCACTCGACGGTCGTCACCACCGCCGGCCACCGTCGACGCGATCGCTCGATCAATCTGACCTCTCCATTCGCCCCGACGTCGGTCGATGTCCTCATTGTTCACCATCATCTCTGCTACTACTAGTAGCATTCTGACTACGCTGACTAAATGGCTGTTGTTGTCTGATTTTAGGATTCCCATTTTCAGCCCTTCTCATTTATAATTGTGTAATCCCGTTATCGGAAAAACTTGTACTTCAAAATAAATATGTAGTGGAAGCTTTTTTTGGCTGCGTTTTCCTCTTTTGAGATCTTTCACGTAAAATTGAGTTTTCTTATTCACTCTTTAAATACTTGTGTGTGTGCTGAATTTCATAAGGCTAAGGCGTAAACTTTCACTCTACCGCAACTGGTTTTCTAGTATACAACAATTATTAATAAAAAGTTGGTTTTAATTTTTTTTTTTTAAATAAATCTTTACATTTGCATAATAATCATTTTTTTTCATGCATGTAAGGACAGTCGTATCCCGTTTACGTACGTGATATTCATTTTTCCAAAGTTATAAAATAAATTACATGACACAAATATATTAAAAAAAAATTTCCACAAGCAATTGGTCGTGCAAAGTGTTCGAAGGATTAATGCAACTCAAACGGGTCGACCAGGAATGAATATAAAAAATTAAATTACAATATTTCTACTTTTTTATTTTGAGTTAAATAAATCTTTTATTTTTTAAAATTGCACATTTCATTTAATATTAGTTAATGCTATTATAAAATTTAACATTAACTAAATAATACTTTAGCCTTTGCCTTATTTCAATTATCATTACAACTTTTTTCTTAAACCTTTAATATTCTTATATATATATATATATATATATATATATATATATATATATATATATATATATATATATATATATATATATATATATATATATATATATATATATATATATATATTCATTTAATAAATATTTTTTGATTTATTAAATAAGGCTTAAGCTTTTTCTATATTAACGTTCGCAATGATGTAAGAACATTGTTATTTTTGCAAAAGCTTTTGTTGTTTTATTTAATTTTATTTTTCTCATCTCATTCTTCGTTGAATGCCCATATTTTAATATTTAGCATTTGACTCGTTTAATAATAATGGGTTATCAATTATTGATTTTTTTTAATATATTTTTTCCTTACATTGGTCAAGCCGAACTGTTAAAAATACATTTTTTTTATTTTAGAATTTAATTTATTTATTAAGTTTAGGCACTCAGTATGCTTTATTTTAGTTTTTTAATATAAGGTAATATTCTTTCTATTATTGTAAAAAATATTGTAATCATATAATTTTAATTTTATATCCATTTAAAATAAAATAAAATATTTTAGTAGCCCATTGATTATAACAATATTATTTTATTAAATGTAATAACTTTAAACATGAACACATAAGTAAATATTAGACCTAAAAGTTAAGTGGTACAAAGAGCAAAGAGTCAAAGACAAGTCCAAGGGAAGGATATTATGCAGTTTAAGAAAAAATATGACTCTCAAATTAAATCCTGAAAGCGGCCCGCATAGTTGATAAGTTCCTTCAAGTTCTGAGAAGAAGAACCTCCTTCTTCCATAGCCTTCCAAGCCATAACTGCAAACTCTCTCACCCTATTCCTCCGCTTCCTCCTCCTCCCCTCCTTCCATCAACTTCCTTACCGCCTCCTCTACATCTTCCCTCCTAATCACCCATTCCCCCTTCCCCTCCTCCACCGCCGCCACCGCCTTCGTCGGTGGCGACTTCACGCCCACTGCCACTCCAACTCTCAGCACATCCACCACCAATCTCTCGTTCCAAAACTGATCAGCAAACCTCGGCCAAGTCACCATCGGCACTCCCGCCGCTATCGCCTCAAGCGTCGAGTTCCACCCGCAGTGCGTCATGAATCCCCCCACCGCCTCGTGCGATAAGATCACCGATTGTGGCGCCCACCCTCTTATCACGAGCCCAACAGATTTCGTCCTTTCCTCGAACTCTGATATCCACGCGTCGATGGCAGTGGCGGTGACGGTGACGGTAGCGGTGTCGTCGGCGTCGGTCTCCTTCACTACCCAGATGAAGGGGATTTTAGATGCTTCGAGAGCGTGCCCGATCTCTATGAGTTGGACGAAGGGGTTGCGGGATATGCTGCCAAAACTGACGAGAACGACGGAGTTGCTGGTTTTTCCGTTCAGCCACCGGAGGAGAACGCCGGCGTCGATGGAAGAGGATTTTCCTCTGCCAACACTGTCCTCTATGTCCTTGTTTTACTGAGATAGTGGTCCGATTGTCTATACCTTATTAATTTAGAGAGTTTTACTTAGTAATTGGCTTGAGAAATAAATAATCTTTTGTTTATAAAAATATCGATGTAAAATAAATAAAAAAAGGCAAAATTTTTAAAATAAGTTTAATCTTAATCTTAATTAGTAGTTTAGGCACAAAAATTTTTTTTAAACAAAATAGCAGTGGTGTTCAATAGCGCGAGCGTCGACGCCGTCATTTCAACCGAAGACTGGTTTTTTTAAAAAAAAAAAAATTTGGGACAGCTTTTATATTTTGCACGTATCGGAGTCATACGGTGTCAGAATCTTACAAACTTGGTATCGTTGGAATCTTAACAAAATTTTCAACATCTTTCATGTTGGTCAAAACTTAAGATTGTGGCCCGTCTGTGTAGTTTTAAAATCTTGCAAAAAATTGCGCCGTAATGAAATTTGACGTTAATGTATTTTGCGTGTCAGTCATACGATATCATAATCCAACGAAATTAGTATCGTTGAAATCGTAACAAAATTTTCTACAACTTTCATGTTGGTTGAAATTTACAATTGTAACCTGATGCACAGCTATTCTCTTATTACAAATATTTTTTAATATATTTTTTTTTGTTAATTATCGCACAATTATTCTAATTTTTTTATATTAACTGTTAATATAATTATCTGAGTTTTCTTTCTTCAGTGTAAATGCTAATTATGGCATGATTAGTTAAAAAAATATATTTCAATCTATTTAAGGATGATTTATAATAATATAAATAATTAATCTTTAAGGATTAATAAGATAAAGATGTTATGTATAAAAGGTTCATTGAAGCAAGAGAGACTAAAACAATTTTTATTTCTTGTTATAGCATATATATATATATATATATAATAGGATGAGAATGTTATGAGATGAAGTATGAAATCATTAGTTTTTACATGTATTTTCAAAAATTGTTGTGTATCGGATCACAATCGTAAATTTCAATCAACATGAAAGTTGTAGAAAATTTTGTTATGATTTCAACGATACTAATTTAGATTCGAGTATGTACTGGTATAAATCTGACATTCTCTAAGAAACCGACTTCGGTATTATAGTTTTTTACGCGTTACAAAAGCTATACGTATCGGACACAATCTTAGAATTTCAGCCAACGCTAAAAGTTGTGAAAATTTGTTATGTCCGATACGATCTTAAGACCACTGTATTCTCGCGCAAAATAAGGGTACCATAGTTTTTTTATCCATAGTTTTTTTTTATAAAAAAAAAAAAAGCAGTCGTTCAACGAACGAACGACTAACCCGCTGACGGCGCTTCAGCGCCAGTCATCCGTTCAACGTACGACAGTGCCTATTTTGTTAAAAAAAATTTTTTATGCCTAAGTTATTAATTAAGATTAGTATTAAGCCTATTTTAAAATTTTGCTTTAAAAAAATGAGATTCATAATATCTATTTGTGTATCAAAAAAATTACGGAGAATTAAAAATCCGAGAAAACCTTTTTCCCAACAGCCTTCGTATATTCTCTCTTCTTGTAGTTGTCTATGAACCACGGCTCCAACTCATCAAAAGTATTGATAACAATCCCATCCACCGCCTCCACGCCGGCGTTAAACTTTTCCCTAACGTTATCAAACAACGGCGAATCCAACCATCTCTTCGCGTGCGCCTTCATCACCTCTATCTTCACCGGCATCTCCGGCAACTCAAACAGCTGATAGTCATCCTCAATCTCATCCAAGACCTTCGTTCTACTTAGCATCATAGACCAATAGATGTAAAAGCAAGAAAGCCCATGAAAAACCAGTCGCGGAATCCCGAATTTTCTCGCCACCTCTACCGTCCAATAATGCATGCTATCGGCGATGATGCAGTCGGGCTTCGGCGTGGAGCTTCGCTGCATATAACTCTCGAGTTGAGGAGAGAGTAAAGGAAAGGCTTCGATGAATGGTATGAAGAGATCCTCCGATGTGATGAGATCGAAATTCTCGCAGCCTTCGGGAAGACCGGCTTCGGTGGACGGGAAGCGGAGTTCGACGAAGTGGATGGGGACCTTGGAGTTGTGGATTCGGTTTATGATGGGGCGGATGCGGGCGGCGTTGACCGGGATAGTGATGAAGCTGATGGTGGCGCCTCTGTCGGCGAGGAGACGAGCCATGTCGACGGTGGGGATCATATGACCTTGAGCCATCAGAGGGACGATGACAAAGTGAGGCATGACTGAAGCTCAAATAAATGTCCTAAGCGACGGCTTTCTTGGTGGATTGGTAGTTATATAAAAGTTGTTGTTTGCTTAAGTTGTTAGAAAATAAGTTAACGAAAGAACAATTAAAATCACGAATAATATTTTTTAGGAATTTAATAGAAGAGATACATTAAAAAAAGTATGAAAAAGAAAAGACACTAGCTTTTAGGTGAAAATTTTCTTAGAAAGGGTAAAAAGCACAAACATAATAAAATAATAAAATAATACAATAATAAAAAAATATTATAAAAGTGGGAATTGGCAAGAAGAAGAAACTTAAAAATACTCTCTCAAAGATTAAAAATAAATCTCATACTCCCGCTATAAAATTCATAAAGAAAGAATTTAGTTTCTTGTACTAAGTGAATGTGTATTTATAGTGTTTTATGAGTTCAAAAAATACTAAAAAGGAATCAATAAAGTAAGTACAAGTTCCCTTAGGATCTGAAACCGAACAAGAAATGCAAAACAGAATACCAGAAAATAAAGCACGATAAAAGGAATGATTCTCTATATGCTCGAGCTAGAGAGACCACGATACATTTATATGTGAAAGGTATATTGGGGGACCACTATAACTAATTCAGTTTTTATATTTGTACTAATATTTGTTACCATATAATGGTAGTAATTAGGTAGGTTTGTATATAACTATAGCAAGCAATTATACTAATCAGATTATCACTGGTTACTATCACATCAGGTTTCCACCCCTTCCCCCCCCACCCCCTCTGAAGAACTCGTCTCGAGTGAAGAAATGTGTGTTATGCCCTCATCTGGCGGGTGGTAACCATAGATATCTGAAACATTAAAGGTGGACGAAGTGAAGATATCATCAGGTAAATCCACAACATATGCATTATCGTTGATTCGACGAGAAATAGGGAATGGTCCCAATTTGCGTGGGCTACGTTTGTTATATATTCCAGGAGGAAATCTCTCTTTGCGGAGTCGTACCATAACCAAATCACTGGGTGGAAAACCTTTTTACGTCGGTGAGTATCTGCGACTTGTTTGTAATGTGCATTAGAGGCTTCAAGTTGAGCACACACTTCTTGAATTAGGTTAGTAGCATTTTCAGCCATAACAACAGCCGGCTTGCTCTTGCACCGAGGGATTATTGCCAAATCAACTGTGTGGTTAGGTGTTTTGGTGTAAACAATGCCAAATGGGCTTCGTTTAGTTGAACGGTTGGACGTAAAGTTGTAGGCGAATTCGGCTTGGCCTAAGAGGTTGTCCCATTTCCTAGGGTGATCTTGAACCAAGCATCGCAACATATTGCCAATGTTCCTATTAACTACATCTGTTTGCCTATCGATTTGAGGGTGGTAAGCCGAGCTAAGTTGTAAAGAAGTGTGCAATCGTCTCCACAGTTCTCGCCAAAAATGACCGATGAACTTGGCATCACGATCAGATGTAATGCTACAAGGAAGTCCATGAAGACGAACGACTTCATGAAAGAACAAATGAGCGATGCGAACTACATCAAAAGTCTTTTTATAGGCTACAAAATGCGCCATTTTGGAGAACCTATCCACAATTACCATAATAGAATTCATACCCCTTTGTGTTCGAGGCAATCCGAGGATGAAATCTAAGCTAAGATCTTCCCAAATAGAATTTGGTATGGGGAGAGGGGTATATAATCTAGTATTCTGAGATACCCTTATATTTTTGGCATACAAGGCACCTTTCCACAATACAAATTACATCTCTATTAAGTCTTGTAAAAAAAAATATCTTCTTTTGTCTCGTCTGTGGTGTGCAAGTCCACCATCATGCAATTCTTTAATCATTGGATGCATGGAAAGAATGGAAGGTTGATTTCCCTAAATAGAAACCATGCCAAATGTAATAATTCTCAACAGGATGTAAATTCTTGCATTGATTCCATATGCTAGCAAAGTCTTTATCAACCACATATAGGTCTTTAATTCTCTCAAAGCTAGTTTCATCCGTAATTGTGTAAGCAACAACTCTTACTAAGGGCAAGAACTCTATTCTGTATTCTTAATTTGTGTTTCAGCACAAAGCTAAATCATTGGAGGAATATAATCCAACTAGCATGCAACCTATTGAATTGTTTTTTCGGAATTAATGAATTGCAGTGCTTTGTGATCACTATATAAAATGAAATCTTGAAGTAGCAAGTAGTGTTCCCATTGTTTAAGTGCCCTAGCAATAGCATATAGCTCTTGTTCATAAACAATCTATTTCTGCCGTGAGGAATTAAGCTTCTCACTGAAAATTTGATAGATTTATTTTCTTGTGTGAGAACGACACCGACCCCAATGTTTGAAGCATCGGTTTCTACTAAGAAAGGCTTTTCAAAATTTGGGATAGCCAAAACAGGAGCTGAACTAAGCGTTGCTTTAATTGATTCAAAATTGAGTTGCTGCTCCTTTCCCCACCTGAAAATGGAAGACTTTAGGCAATCAGTTATCGAAGCCATCAGTATACTAAAGCCTTTGATAAATCGATGATAGAAATTGGCTGCGGAAACTCCTGATCGAGATATGGTGGAAGGGTTGGCCGCCTTGAATAAAACCTACGTGGATCCATCAATTCTCTGAAATTATGAAACCTAGAAAATGGACTTTTGGAGAAGCAAATTCACATTATGAAGGTTGATATACAATTTTTGGGCACGAAAGACTTCAAATATTTTGGCTAGATGAGTTAGATGTTCTTTATAAGATGCACTGAAAATCAGAATGTCGTCAAAGTAGATGACACAAAAAAGGCCCAAAAATGGTTTGAGTATCTCATTCATTAGCCTCATGAAGGTACTAGGCGCATTGCATAATCCAAACGGCATAACCTTCCATTCATATAGCCCTTCGCTGTTTTATAAGCTGTTTTCCACTCATCACCGGGTCTAATGAGAATTTGGTGGTATCCACTTCTTAAGTCCAGCTTTGTAAATAAGGTTGCTCCGTGGAGTTCGTCTAACATATCTTCCAACCTAGGGATTGGAAATCTGTATTTGATGGTAATCTTATTGATTACTTGGCTATCAACACACATACGTCACTTCCCATCTTTTTTTGGTACTAGAGTATCGGAACAACGCATGGGCTTAAACAGTGTTGTATGAATTGTTTGGCCAGCAGCTCATCAACTATTCCTTATAAAATTGAATATTCCTTTGGGCTCATCCGATAATGGGGAAGGTTTGGGAGGTTGGCATTAGGGAGAAGGTCTATTTGATGTTGAATGATGCGTAGAGGTGGTAATTCTGATGGTAATTCCAGTGGTCCAATGTCTTTGTATTGTTGTAGCAGCTGGTTAATTTCAGCAGGTATAGACGAGGGAGAATTCTTCTGATTTTCTTCTACAATCACTAAAGCAAAAAAGGATAGCAAAATTTTTTAATGAATTCAATAATTGGGAGCTGTTTATTAAGAAAGCAACTAGTGTAGTTTTGATTGATCTGGATGGGTTTGTTGCAGGTAGCAGTTTTAGTAATTTTCTTTTCCAATCAAATGAATACGCATTAGCACAACAATCATATTGAGCTCACATATCATACTGCCACGGTCTTCCCAAAATAAGGTGACACACATCCATTTCCAACACATCACACAACACCTCACATACATAGTATTTTCCAATTGAAAAAGTAACTCGACACATTTCAGAGACAAAGATATATATATACCTTTCTTGACCAACTGATCTTATATGGTTGGGGATGTTTGGTAGTTTTGAGTTGAAAGGCTTGAACAGCGGACTTAGATATTATATTTCAATGCCACCAACAAGTCAAAAAAATTTGCCATTTATAGTACACCTTGTTCTGAATACAGCATGCCGATGTGAAAAACCTGATTGATTGGGAGTAAGAAGAAGTTTCTCAATAACACAAACAAGTGTGTCTCCTTCATCTCTACAGATTTCTTCCACCCACCCTCGTTTCACCATTATCGAACTCTTCCTGTGATTCTTCCGCATAGGCTTCCCCTTCAAATAGGTGGATTTATTGCCTTATGGGACATTCATTGGATTTGTGGCCGGGTTGGAAACAATGAAAGCACTTCATAGTAGATGGCTTTACATAGGGATTATCTTTAACAGGTAGCTTAGCCTTGTTTGGAGCTTTAGTAACAATACCTGGCTGATTCGTAGGCGCTATTTGTGGCTGAATGGAGCTCGCTCTGTCATAGGGGTGATTCACCGCGGTTGAGGAACATCTACCCTCTAATGGTCGTTCTGCCATAGATCTCTTGGAGGAGTTGGCTCGTATAGTGACTTGTCGTTCAGCCTTAAGAGCAAGATTAACCGCTTGAGAAAGTGTCCATACATAGTTTAATTCCAGCTTGTCTTGAATTTCATCTTTAAGTCCACCAATGTATCTCACCACTACTTGATTAGATGACTCATTCAAATTATACCGAGCACTAAGATGATAAAATTCCTTCAAGATATGTGTTTACGGCCGAGAGATCCTTACACAATGCCGTATTGATGTATAACATATGTTCAAAGTCTATAGGCAAAAGTGTCCTCGATATACCGCTTTCATTCGATACCAACTCCGAATGCTTCCTTTACCTTCTCTTTTTCGACTCTGAAGAGTTTGTTGCCACCAAGCAGCCACACCCCCTTTTAATTTACAAGCGACATACATCACTTGTTTCTCAGAGGGGATCTCCATATATTCGAAGAACGTTTCGACGACTTGCTCCCAATCAAGGTAGTCTTCAATATGTAAATGTCCGTCAAAGAATGGTATGTCTAGTTTTACTCGAAACTCACCTGGATTTTGGTCTCGATTTGTATTTCTTCTTCGAGTTGGAGAACGGGGTCTGTAGAATTCCTGTACATATGATTTTGATAGAACTTCATTGTTAATAAAATTTTCAACATACTATAATAAAATAGTATCTACTATCAAATACAATGAATTAGTAGGTCTAGCATGTTAGAACAATTACACTATTAAATGTATATATTCAAAATTTTAATATATAATTCACGTTTAACATTACATCTGATTCACAGAAAAATACTAAAGCAAATAATATTTTCAAACACTTCATATCATTTTCTCCCTCAAGCTTTCATATCTCTCAAATACATCACACACACACACACATTATTATACATAGTATATATATGTATATATGTATATATATAATATTATCATGAGACCTATACCTCCCAACAAATTTACAACTGTATTTTAATTATTCATTTAGGCTATTATGCCTCCATATGCATAACACAATTAATTTTTATTCAATTCCTTTATACATAAACATATTATTTTTATTGCTCCCAATATATTTCAAAAAATTCATAATTTACCTATAAATCAAGTCACATATTTACAATAATTGTTGCATCAATATCAATGAATCAATATTTTAATAAACAGAATTCTTTTACGTATATAAGAAATTTGTAAGTATAAAATAATAATATAATTTATTAGTAATTTATTTTGTCATCAATAATTATAATTTACAAGATTATTTATATGCAATGTCGAGAACAATATTTTGAAGTATTTCTTATTTATAGCAATTTTTATCAAACTCAATATACTCTTAAAAATATACAAAATACTATATAACACAAAAAAATATAGTGAAAATTTTACTTTTTTATGTCAATATATCTGACACAGTTCATTATACATCATATCAAAAATTACACGAGCAAAAATTTAGAAATCTTCATATATATGAGCTCTTACAAAATCTAACAAAAAAACAATACCAAAAAATTTAAATAGGGTAATGATAGCCAATCTCGAGACAATCAATTTTTTCAACTAGCTGGATGGATGAAATTGGCTTTATGACCCTTGAACTCAACTTCCTCTCCCCTTCCTGTCTCTTTCTCTCTCCCTTTCTCTCTCTAAGTTTCACAGCTAAAGAGAAAATGGGAATCCTCGAAACGAGAGAGATATTTATGCAAAATTTCTTTTTTTTTTTTTGAAAAAGGATATAATGGCCCTTTTTTATATTGTTTTATTTTATTTAAACTTAATTTTTTTCTTAAAATCTATCATTCCTAAATTTATGAAAAATATTTTGTAAAAACTAAAGCACATTTTAGATATCTTGATAAAAATGATTTATAAAATGGATGCTAGATGACCCACGAAAACCTATGTGTACGAATACATATAAATTTTTAGAAAAGTTTAAATCCAATAACTAACTTCATGTTTTCATATATACAGTGCTCATAAATATTGGAGAATTTTTTTATAAAATAGAGTGCCAAATATCCTATTGTGTGGCAAAGGAGGTTTGAAACTGAGACTTAAAATGAAATTCATAAAATATGTTTGAATATCATAGGCCATTGTCATTTTAATAATATTTCAAATAAAATTACATCATTTTTTATTTTAACTTTTTTTTTTTTGTAAAATAAGAATGTACCTGTGAGTATTACATATGCCTAAGAAGCATGTGCCACAATTGAGTAGCTTCACCTATAGTGCAAACTATGGCATCTCCGAAAACTGTTTGCAAAGTATACAAACAAACACTACATTTGCCCCATCATCTCAATAATGCTGCTTTTATTAATCTTTAGGATTCCACATTCAGAGGTGTACCTATATTCCTTGGCATCAGGACACTTTCGAAAAAGGATTCCACATTCAGGTGTACCTATATTCCTTGGCATCAAGGACACTCGAAAAAATAAAACTTCTATGTAAATCTAGGATATGCTTAATATCATCCATAGATCTGATGATGCCATCAAACTTCTTTACTTAGATTGTACCAACACCAACTACCTTTCATAATGTGTGGTTTCTCATAAGTGCCTCACATGTAGTTACAATTTCATATGCTGAAAATCAATCTTGATGGGGACACATGAAACACACAGCCTGAATCGAAGATCCAATAATCATAAGACTTACTATCGTTAGTATTAGCAACAAGAAGATTACCAACACAAAAATCTTCCACAAAGTCAACTTTAGTAAATATATTTCCTTTCTGATTAGTCATGACGTTTTCCTTATTTTGTAACTTGAAACACTCAAATTTAATGTGCCCATTCTTTGTAAAGCATCTTCATACTTTATCTCTATTATTAGTATTAGATCTTTTCAACGCTTTTCCACTGAAATTCGACTTATGAGCTCTCTTATGAGCAAGAAGACTTTCTCCTTACAGTTTAGATCCAACAACTAGAGATTTCAACTTCTCTTTGGAAAATAAAATCTCATACACCTCATTCAACATCAATGAATCTTGGCTATAAAGTATAGAGTCTCTGAAGTTGAAATATAAGGAAGGCAGCAAACTGCGGAGAATTAATCATAAATCTTTCTTGTCATAGTTGACTTCTATCGCCTCAAGATTTGAGAAAATTATTTTAAAATAGTCATATTATCTTTCAAGAGAACCATCTTGTGATAAACAGTGGGAGTAAAGTTGATGTTTTAGATGCAACTTGTTTGTTAATATTTTTCTCATACATAATTAATCCAATCTCACTCAAAGAGATAAAGCAATTTTGTCATTCAAAACATCTTGTAAGATCTAGATTGAGAAATACAAATGAACAACATAAAGTGTTTTTCGATCCTTATATTGTTTCTCTTTCGAAAACTAACTTAAAGGCATGTTGCGTGCTAGAAAACTAGTTGCGGTAGAATAAAAGTTTACGCCTTAGCCTTGTTGTGAAATCCAGCACACACACATAGATATTTGAAGAATGGATAAGAAACTACTGGATTTTTATGTGGAAAACCCCAGAAAGAGGGGGAAAAACACGGGACCTTGCCCAGTAAAACTTTTCCACTATATATCTACTTCGAAGTACAAAGTTTAAGTTTTCCCGATAACAACATTATAGAATTGTATGAGAAAGGCTCACAATGGGAATCCCAGAATTAGGTAACAACAACTATGCAGCAGTAGCTGGGCTGTAATAGTTGTTGGTGGCAGTCGGTGATGGTGAACAACGGTGGTCGGCCAATGACGACGGTGGTGGTTATGACCGGCGGAGGTAGCCGGCAGAGATGGCTGGCGGTAGTCGGCGGCGGTGACCGACGACGGTAGTTAATGACGATGATGATCGATGGTGGTGGCTAACGGCGGTGGTCGGGGATGGTCGGTGGGGATAACCAGTGACGGTGGTCGGCTACGGTGACGCACGCGATCGATGACTGATCGGCGACAAAATGGTGGCGCACCGCCGAGTGGCACGACATGCTCTAAGATCTTCAAGCCTCTCTCTCTCTTTAGTATGGGCTCACCTCATGTCAAGAATGAGGGATATTTATAGATTGGAGGGATGACATTTCTGCAAATACGTGCAAAATCCAAACCACTCCATCGGACGGCTCAAAATGATTCCCTTGATCATCTAATGTATTTTAAGTATTTGGATGCTCAAATGAAGTCAGAATCAAGAGATCTTGGGCTTGTTAGATTCTGCACGTCAAGACGCTCAATTTGATCATAATCACTCCATATTTAGGAACTATTTAGGGATTTAACTGATATCCCAAAGTTCACATTGATATTTTTAGTGCTTGATCTAGGTTAGTTTCGAGTTAAGATCAGATTGCTTTCGACATCAAGATTTGTGCTTCGACTAGTACAATTTTCAGTGTCATATTAGTTGCCCCCTATTTTTGGATGACATTATCACTATCATCCAAAAATATATGCAAATAATTAAAAATAACAAATTCTTCAATAAAATTTGCGGGTTCGTTAACCTTTGCGTCACATATAGTTTGATAGAATAGATCTTCATGGGTGCACAAAATTATGATCATGAAAACGGGTGCAGGGCTGCGGGTGCAAGGCTGCAGGGCCACGGGCCCGCCCAAAATCTCACGGGTGCCCATCGGCGCTGTCGGCGACGGTGCTGAGTAGCTCGCGTCATGCGGCCCTGACGGCGCCCGTGAGCACCATGGTGCAAATGCTCATCGATGAGCATTTTTTTTAGTTTTTTTCCATTTTATTTATTTATTCCCTTTTTGCTCCTATAATGGATCTATAAAAAACTCCCTTAAGGTCAAGTAAGGAGACACAATTCACATATGCTCTAGTGTTCTTCTGTGTTGGATGAGAAATTATCTAGTAGAAGTTCAGGGGTTAAGGGTAAAAAAATTTTTTTTTGTCAACGAAGCTCCAACCTTCTTCTTAAAAGAAGGTTATTTGCTTTGCTGATCAACACCCGTAGATCATACGGCGAGGCTCCAGTTTTTCCTCGAAAGAGGTGTCAACTGTTATCGTCGGACCGACCGGGTTTGGAGGTGATCAAGACCCGTAGTTAATGCGAAGATGCTCCGATTTTTCCTCGAGAGAGGTGTCAACTGTTCTTGTCAAGCCGACCGAGTTTGGAGGCGATCAAGGCCCATAGTTTATACAATGAGGCTCCGATTTTCTCGAGAGAGAGGTGACAATTATCATTGTCGGACCAATCGGGTTTGGAGGCGATCAAGGCCCGTAGTTCATACGGTGAGACTCTGGTTTTCCCTTTAGAGAGGTGTCAACTATCATTGTTGGACTAACCAGATTTGGAGGCGATCAAGGCTCATAGTTCATACGGCAATGCTCCAGTTTTCCATTAGGAGAGGTGTCAACTGTCCTTGTACGGCTCACCGGGTTTAGAGACGATCAAGACCCGTAGTTTATATGACGAGGCTTCGATTTTCCCTCGAGAGAGGCGTCAACTATCCTTGTCGGACGACAGTTTGGAGGGCTCTGTAGTTCATCTGAGGCTCCATTTTCTCTCGAGAGGTGTCCGTCTCGCCGATCGACTAGGTTTGGAGGCGATCAAGACCCATATTTTTAACTTTTCTTGTAGGAAATTGAATTTCTTAAAACTTCAATAGTTGACAATTTCCAAGGTGGTGGGGAAACATTGATTAGGAACCAATTCTCAGAAAACTCAAAAATTATGGCAGATAATTTCAGAGTGTCATTCATCATGATGTTACTTGATGGCGTTGACTTGTATGGAAGGGGTAGAATTGAATCCATAGAGGATTTTGACTCATCCGAGGTTGTTTATCAAAGTGTTACTTGATGACGTTAACCTGTATGGAAGAGGTCGAGTCGAATCCACCAAGAATTTTTGACCCATCCGAGGTTGTTTGTCGAAGTACTACTTGATGACAGTAACCTTTATGGAAGAGGTTTAATTGAATATGCTGATGATTTTTGATCCATCTGAAGTTGTTTGTCAAAGTATTACCTGATGATGTTAACCTATATGGAAGAGCTCGAATCGAATCCGCTGAGGATTTTTGACCCATCTAAGGTTGTTTGTCACAGTGTTACTTGATGACGTTAACCTATATGGAAGAAGTCAAATTGAACCTGCTAAGAATTTTTGACCCATCCAAGATTGTTTGTCAAAGTATTACTTGATGACGTTAACTTGTATGGAAGAGGTCAAATCGAATCTGCCAAAGATTTTTGATGAGCTTGTTTGTCAAAGTATTACTTGATGACAGTAACCTGTATGGAAAAGGTTGAATCGAATCCGTTGAGGATTTTTGACCCATCAGAGGTTGTTTGTCAAAGTGTTACTTGATGACGTTAACTTATATGGAAGAGGTCAAATCGAATCCAATGAAGATTTTTGTCTCATCTGAGGTTGTTTGTCAAAGTGTTACTTGATGATATTAACCTATATGGCAGAGGTCGAAAGGTCATCCCCGTCATCGGGTAACACTCTAACAAACAACCTAGGATAGGTCAAAAGGTCCTTGGTGGACTTCCCACGACCTCTTCCATACAGGTTAACATCATCGAGTAACACCCTGACAAACAACCCTCGAAGTAAAAATCTCGGATTCAATTGACCTCTTCCATACTCGTTAACGGTAACACAACAAACAACCTCGATGGGTCAAAATCCTGGCAATTCAACCTCTTCCACACAGGTTAACGTCATCGAGTTAACATCATTGAGCAAACACTCTGACAAACAACCTCGGATAGGTCAAAAATCTTCATCGCCGTTGCCATCGCCTCACCGCAATTTTTTTTTACCACCAACGCCGATCATCTCGCCGACTATCGACGCCGCTTGCGACTTTGCTGCATGCTGCGACCGCTTCGCGCCCAACCTTATTGGCACATGGACTTCACCCTCGGCTACTATCACTTATCGCAATCTTACTACTAACACTGTACTAATTATCGATACCGCTTTCAGTTGTTTGCGACACCTCGGCCGCTAACCACGCAGCCATCGCACAATTATTGCTCCCACCCCGCCACCACTATATCGCTGGTTATCTCGCCACCACCGTAGTTAACATCGCCGGCCACCATCGAGCATCGCCAAACCCCGCTCTCCTGTCTTGATCACCTCCAACCCGGTCGGTCCGACGAGGTCATGACACCTCTTTCGAGGAAAACAGAGCTCCGTATGAACTACGGTCTTGATCGCTTCCAAACCCGGCCACCGACGAGGTCGCTAACACCTCTTTCCGGGAAAAGCGGAGCCTGTATGAACTACGGGTCTTGATCACCTTAAATCTTGGTCGGTCCGACGAGGTTAGTTAACACCTGTTTCAAGGGAAAACTGGAGCCTTGCCATATGAACTACGGGTCTTGATCGCCTCCGATCCCAGTTGGTGCGACGAGGTTAGTTAACACCACTATCGAGGGAAAACTGGAGCCTTGTTGTATGACCTACGGGTCTTGATCGCCTCCGAACCTGGTCGGTCTGACGAGGTCAGTTAACACCTCTTTCAAGGGAAAACTAGAGCCTTGTTGTATGAACTACAAGTCTTGATCGCCTCTGAACCCGGTCGATCCGACGAGGTCAGTTAACACCACTTTCAAGGGAAAACTGGAGCCTTGCCGTATGAACTATGGGACTTGATCGCCCCGATGGTCTGCCCCGAGGGTTAGTTAACACCTCTTTGAGGAAAAACTGAGCCTCCAGTATGAACTACGAGTCTTGATCACCTTCAACGACCTTCTCTCAAGAAGAAGAGAAGGTGCCTTCTCCTTCCCCTGGGAGATTTTATAGACCCCTTTAGGGGAAAAGAGTAAAAGCCCAAACCGCTCAAACCGCTCAAAATAAACGCCAAAACGGACGCGCAGTGGGATCTGGACGGTGGTCGGAGCGCGGCATGAATAGTATTTTAGGGTATTTTGGAAAAAATGAAAGTTTATAAGCCAAAATTTGTCCAAATGAGCCCGTTTTAGTGCCGATTCGCACCAAAAAAATTCTATTTCCTATTTGGGATGATTTAAGATAAAAGTGCTGGATTTTCTAAAGAAAATTCCTAGAATCATGGGAAATTTTATACAAAATATGCAAAATCCTAAGGCCGACTACGGTTTGATGAAAATTACCTCACCGGGGATGATTTCCGGCGGCGATGAAGATCTGAGGGAGATCCTATGTGTGTGAAGAAGCTTCAGAGTAATCTTTAGCCCTTGCTTCTCTTCGGAACGCCTCTTCTCCGATGTTTACTATCTCCTCCTCGGAAGAGCAAATTCTTGTATTATTTGAGTTCAAAGTAGCTAAACAAAGTGGGGGATGGGTTCCTTTTGCTTTGAGGAGTTTTTTAGAATTGAATAGTGGTGGGAGGAAGAGATTTCAAGCATCATCTCCCCCTCTTTTTATAATGGCCGAAAATTCAAAATATTTTTGAATTTTTTGGCTCCAAATTTATTGCCATCTAGTTGGGGTGGTTGGGATGGATGCAAGATTGATTGATGACTTTGGATTTTTACTCCAAAGTCCTCTCTTACTACCATATGATCAGATTTATTCAAAAAAAATATTGGGGACATGTGATGGGGGGTTAAGTGCATGCGATGGGGAAATTAAATGAGGTTAGGTGGAATCCTATGGGGGGACTATTCATGAGGAACTTAAAATAGGTTGGGTTTGTTTTGGGCTGATCCCAAATGAGTTTGGGTCGGATTTGATCAGCCTCCAATGGGTTTTCACTTGGTTTCAAAAGATTTGGCCCAATTTGGATCATACGGGTCATTTTAGTCCAAATTGACCCATTTGACCAAAATTGGCCAAATTAGCTTGGGTTATGGGTTGATTCATGTTCAATTGACTAATTGAAGATGAATGTGATCTTTGGTTTGAATTAATTTAGGTTTAATTTGATTTAGGCCAAATTGACCCTTTAAGCCAATTTGGGCTAGGTTGAGTCAAGTTGACCCAATTAGGCTCGATTGATCAAATTGGGTTTAATTATGGCTTTGGTTAATTTCAGTAATCAATTTGGAATGAACTTGAGCCATTGGTTGCAATCAATTTGGGTTAGATCATGATTTGAACTGATTTGGTTCTTTAGGCCAATTTGGGTCAATTTAGATCAAATGACCAATTGGGCTTGGTTTGGCTTAATTGATTGCAATTGATCATCCTATGGTAATCAGCAATCATGGTGTAAGATTTTGGTGAGCTTGGTTCAATCCAATTTGAGTTGGATTAAAAGTTGGCTCAAATGGGTCATTTAGGTCACTTTAGGTCAAGTGAGTCAATTAGTTTGGTTTTGGTTTGATTCAAATTTAGTTGAACTTATATATGAACCCTAGATTGAAATATAAGTTCAAGAACAATCAATTTGGAGTCTAAGGGATTTTGGCTCATTTGAAATTTTCAAGTAAAAAGGGCTAAGTTGGGTTTGACTTGGGTTGGTTTCAATTTGATTTGATGGTTGTAGGTTTCATTTATATTTGGATAGATAATTGAATGAATGATTGATTCAAGAGATAATTCATTAGTTTTGACTTGATCTAGATAGAATTTGGCTAAGTCCAAAGAATTGGCTTAAAGGGTTTAGATTGAGTTTGGATTTGATTTTTGATATAGTTTTGGTCATTTGAATTTGGATTTCATTTATATTTATAAATATAAATGAAGGAATAATTGATTTATAAAGAGATCAACTGAGTTTGATTTGATTTAAGGAAAGTTTTGGCTAAGCTTATGAATATGGTTCATATGGATTAGGACGGGGTTTTAGGGTTTGGATTTGATTTGGGTTTCAATCATTTGGAGTCAAATTTTGAAATTAGATTTGAAATTTGAATTTGAATTTGAGATTTAGTTTGAGAATTGAGTCTGAGTTTGATTTGATAAAAGTGTATCTAGATTGGGTTTATGCTATAGGATAAGTAATTTTCTTAAACCCTAAGGCATAGCCTAATCTTATAATTAACACTTCTAAGTCTCTAGGCTTAGGTTAGGTGTTCACCTAATCACTAGATGTGTCTTATGACTAAGGAAATCTTAGTGTCTAAAAGATTCCTAAGTCTAAGAGGATGTTAAGAGCTCACTCCAAAAGTGAGGTCAACACCTGTATGTAAGAGGTTGAATTGAATGCGCTGAGGATTTTTGACATATACAAGGTTGTTTGTCAAAGTGTTAGTCGATGACGTTAACATGTATGGAAGAGATTGAATTGAATCCGCTGAGGATTTTTGACACATCCGAAGTTGTTTGTCAAAGTGTTACTTGATGACATTAACCTGCATAGAAGAGGTCGAATTGAATCCACTGAGAATTTTTGACTCATCTGAGGTTATTTGTCAGAGTGTTACCCGATGACGTTAACCTATATGGAAGAGGTCGAATTGAATCCGCTGAGAATTTTTGATCTATCCGAGGTTATTTTTCAGAGTGTGACTCGATGACGTTAACATGTATGGAAGAGGTTGAATTGAATCTACTGAGGATTTTTGACATATCCGAGGTTATTTGTCAGAGTGTGACTTGATGATGTTAACCTGTATGGAAGAGGTCGAATTGAATTCGTTGAGGATTTTTGACCTATCCGAGGTTATTTGTCAAAGTATTACTTGATGATATTAACCTGTATGGAAGAGGTCAAATCAAAATATCTATTTGTGGTTGTAGCCAAAGTTGCTCCTTAACCTTGGTCTTGTTTTTCCATGAGTATGATTGAAAAATCATAATTTGCAAAGTTATATCTCTTCTCAATGTTGAAATATCCTCCAACTTTGACTTGTTTCTTGGGATGGTAATTGATTAGATACTTAACATATTAACATGAACGATCTTCTGAGATGAAGAGTTGCTCCCAGTTTTTGACAAAATCAGTTATGGTAGAGTAAAAGTTTATGTCTTAGCTTTGCTGCGGAGTCCAGCACACACATAAATATTTGAAGAATTAATGATAAAACTCCAGAATTTTTATGCGGAAAAATCTCGAAAAGAGGGAAAAAACCACGGGGCAAAAACCACTATATAGCCATACGAAAAAATCTTCCACTATGTATCTATTTCAGAGTACAAAATTTTCCCGATAATGGGATTACAGAATGGTATATGGGAAGGGCTGACAATAGGAATCCCAGAATCAGGCAACAACCACTATATAGCCATGGTTAGTGTGTAACAATTGCTAGTGGTAGTAGATGATGGTGAACAGCTAGGATCAGCGACCGACGATGACGGTCGTTGGTGGTGGTGACCGGTGGAGATGGCCGGCGATGGTTGGCGGCGGTGACCGGCAATGGTAGTCGGCGGCGATGATGACCGGTGGTAATGACCGACGGTGGTGGCTGATGGCGGCGGCCGACGGCGGTGGTTGTCGGCCGACGGGGGTGGTCGGCGACCGTCGAGTGGTGGCACGATTATGCTTAGAGGATTAACAAGCTTTAGAGCTCTCTCCTCTCTCTTACTTCGGCCCTTCTCATGTGAAGAATGATGGGCTATTTATAGATTGGAGGAGTGGCGTTTCTATAAATACATGTAAAACTCATACCACTCCACTCCATCGGACTGCTCAAAATGATTCATTTGATCATTTGATGTATTTTAAGTATTTAAATGCTCAAATGAAGTCAGAATTATGAGATCTTGGGCTTGTTAGATCCGGCTCATCGAGACGCTCGATTTTACTATAAACACTCCAAGTTTAAGAGCTATTTAGGGATTTAATTGATATCCCAAAGTTTCCAATGATATTTTAAGTGCTTGATCTCAACCAGTTTCAACTTAGGATCAACTTGCTTTTGACATCAAGATTCGTACTTCGACTAGTGGTATTTTAAGTGTCATATGAGTTACCCCCTATTTTTGGATGACATTATCTCAATCATCCAAAAATATATACGCCAAATACTTGAAAATATCAAATTTTTCAATGAAATTTGCGGGTCCATTAATCATACATTTTGAAAGAATAGATCTTCATGGGAGCACAAGATTATGATCACGGAAGCGAGTGCAGGGTCATGGATGTGTACGGGTATGCGCGGGCACAAGGTTTCAGGGTTATGGACCCATCCAAACATTTACGGGCGCTTGCAGGTGACTAGTGACGGTATTCGACGGTGGCGACTGACGTCGGTAGTCGGCGACGGTGACCGACGACTGTGATGGTCGGAGGTAATGACCAGCGACGGTCCATAGCTCTTACTTCTTCTTGTAGGAAATTGGATTTCTTGAAACTTCAATGGATGGTTCAACAGTTGATAGCTGTCAAGATGCCGGGGAAGCGTTAATTAGAAACTGTCATTCGAGCAACTCAAAAAATCTGATAGATAATTTCAAAGTACTATTCTCCATGATGTTACTTGATGCCGTTAACTTGCATGTGAGGGGTAGAATCAAATCCGCTGAGAATTTTTGACCCATACGAGGTTATTTTGTCAGAGTGTTACCCGATGACGTTAACCTGTATGGAAGAGGTCGAATTGAATCCACCGAGAATTTTTGACCCATCCGAGGTTGTTTGTGAGAGTGTTACTCGATGACGTTAACCTGTATGGAAGAGGTCAAATTGAATCCACTGAGGATTTTTGACCTATCCTAGGTTGTTTGTCAGAGTGTTACTCGATGACGTTTACCTGTATGGAAGAGGTCGAATTGAATCCACTGAGGATTTTGACCCATCCGAGGTTGTTTGTTAGAGTGTTACCCGATGACATTAACTTGTATGGAAGAGGTCGAATTGAATCCGCTGAGAATTTTTGACCTATCCGAGGTTGTTTGTTAGAGTCTTTGCTCGATGACGTTAACCTGTGTGGAGTGGGTGTGAAGTTTTGATCTATCCGAGGTTGTTTATTAAAGTCTTTGCTCGATGATGTTAACTTGTATGGAAGAGATCAAATTGAATCCACTGAGAATTTTTGACCTATTCGAGGTTGTTTGTCAAAGTATTACTTGATGACGTTAACCTGTATGGAAGAGGTCGAATCAAAACATCCATTTATGATTGTAGCCAAAGTTGCTCCTTAACCTTGGTCTTGTTTTTCCATGAGTATGATTGGAAAATCATAATTTGCAAAGCTATATCTCTTCTCAATGTTGAAATATCCTCCAACTTTAAATTGTTTCTTGGGATGGTAATCGATTAGATGCTTAACATATTAACATGGGTGATCTTCTGAGATTAAGAGTTGCCCCCCCAGTTTCCGACAAATCATTTGTGGTAGAGTAAAAGTTTACGCCTTAGCTTTGTTGTGGAGTCCAGCACACACACACATGTTTGAGGAATTAATGATAAAACTCCAGAATTTTTATGTGAAAAAACCTCGAAAAGACGGAAAAAAATCACGGGCCTAGCCCAGTAAAAATCTTCAACTATGTATATATTTTAGAGTATAAAATTTTCCCGATAACGGGATTACAGAATTGTATATGAGAAGGACTGGCAATAGGACTCCCAGAATCAGGAAACAACATCTATATAGCCATGGTTAGAGTGCGCTAGTAGATGATGATGGTGAGTCATCGACCGCGGCGATGGTCATGGTGGTGGTGATCATCGGAGATGGCCGGCGATGGTCTGCGGTGGTGACCTGCGACCCAGAGGTGATCGCGACGGTGGTCGGCACGTAATGCCCACCGCGGGCTGGCCGATAGTGGTCGGGAGGTGGTCAATGGCGATTGTCGGCGAGATAACCAGCAATTGAATCGACGGATTGATGGTGGTAGGCCACGCACCAGGCTACCGATGGGGTGGTCGCCAGAAGCTCAGCACGGTAGTCCGGTGATGACCGCGACGATGGTGTGACCGACAGTAGTTACGGTGGTGACGGTGATCGGTCGGCACAATGCCCGACGATATGGCCGACATTGGTCGGCGGCTGACCGGCGACGGTGAGGGATAACCAACCGATGGTTGACGACGACAAGGATTGATGGTGGTGGTCGATAACGACGGTTGGTCGCCGACGGAGGTGGTTGGTAGCGGCCAGTGGCGACTGGCGACGGTAGTCGACGGTGGCGACTGACGTCGGTAGTCGACGGGATGATCGACGACGATGGTGGTGACCGGCGGAGATAGCCTCACATTAGAAAGCTTAAATAAAAATATATTTGAAACCCTTAAGGAGCTGTTTGGGATCACTTTTATTATTATTATTTTTTGTATTTTTATTTTGTTTAGTTTTATTTTGCTTAAAAATAAAACTTATTTGATTGTACTTATTATTTTTAAAAATATTCAAAACAATTTTAAAATTTTTGAGTATTTTTAAAAATAATATTATTTATTTTTAAAAATAAAAAATAAAATCACATAAAAAAAATACTCTGAATAAACATATTTTCAAAAAATAACATAAAAATACAAAAATAGAAAATAATATTGATCCTAACAACAATTAAAGCACGCAACATCTTATTTGCACAATTGTCTCTGTAATAACTGTTATCTGGCTTGAAGATATATATATATAGATATATATAATAATGGAAAATATATATATATATATAAAAATTAATATAGAGTTATATATATATATATATATATATATATATATATATATTTATAATCAAATGTGATAAACTCCTTTTCTTTTTAGGGGCTGTTTGTTTTATTTATTTTAGAGTAAAGTAATGTAAATATAGGTAAATTAATATTTTAAGTGTTAGGTTAGATTAATGTTGATCTCCATATATATGTCATAAGTCAAGTCAAGCCTACAAATCGAATTCGACGGACTTTGGAGGTGATAGTGCATAAATTGGGGCTCAAAATGCACTCGACGTCACCGAAAATGATCGAAACGACCTCCGATCGACGAACGGACTTCGCCGCCGCGTTCAAAGCGTTAAAATTGATTAGAATATAAATATTGTATAATCTGATGATCAACCGATTAAACGATCGAACTATCAATGTGTCGATGCACATACTAGAGTTGAGAACCTACGACGATGTTTGAACGACCTCCATTCATGAAATTGATCCCGCCGTTAGCTTCGAAACATAAAAAAACTATCAAATAAGACTATGCACGCTCAAATCAGACGAGTCTGTGCAAATGTTGAATGATTGGAAGTCATAGCGCGTAAATTGAGGTTGAAATACACGAGACGTCGCCAAAATCAACTCAAATCAGACGAGTCTATGCAGACTTCTTCATTGTGTTCAGAACATTGAAACTGGTCAGAATATAAATATTGCACAACTTGATGATCAACCAATCAAGCGATCGAGCCATCAACGCATTTGCACGCACATTGAGGTCAGGAGGCACCGACGCAAGCCAAATGACCTCCATTCGTGAAATTGATTGCTCCGTTAGCTTCAAAATGTTGAAATCTATCAAGGAAGATAATTCGCACTCAATGGACCAGTTGCACACGTCGAGGTCAAAAGCGGGCACGCATTTTGAAATGACTTAATTGACTTAAAACCAAACGGTATTCTATCAAAACGATCGCATCGGCTCAAACAACGAATGACCTTGAATCAATATAAATATATGAACCCTATTTTGACATCAGCGTAAAATTCTTATTAAGGTGGAGTACACATTTTAAAAATTGATTTAAAAAGAAAAAAAAAACTATTTTCTTCTAATATCCCTACCCGAGCCGTTCACTCCCCTCTACCCAACCCGGTTCTCCTATTCACGCCAACTTCTTCATGCACGAAGCCCTTGACCTGAGCCCGATCCGCTCTTCATGCATGCATGGAAGGAAAACTGCAGCCTCCCTCAACCGATCGCTCGACCTGCCTCCTCCACGTATGGGATCGAGTCGCAACCACTCCCGGGTGAGTCCTTCTCCAACCGCTCCCTCCTTCCTTTCTTCTTCCCTTTCAAACCGAGAGGCTCTCTTTTCTGATTTCCCTCATCCAAAACCCCAAAGAGCCGAAGCCTCGTTCCTCCAAAACTGAACCATAAGTTTTCGATTCTACCTCCTCTTCAAACTGCAAGGTTATTGACTGATTTGTTCTTCCTTCTTCCTCCTTATTTTCCTTTCCTCTCAAAGACAAAACTGAAATTCCCCATTCCTTCAATTCTTATTGAAAATCACTTCCTCCTTCCCTCATTCTTCTTGATAATCCCTTTCCTTTTCTTCCTTTCTTTTTCTTCCTCCATTTCATTGTTTTCCTCATTTACAATAAACTGAATGATTTTTCTCCTCATTGTCTAACTGAGAATCATTCTCTCCTTCACTTTCCTTAGTCAATTTCTCGTCCTTCTTATTCTTCTTCTTCTTTCTCCCCACCAAAACTCCTCTCAAACCAAAATTTCATGCGCCAAAAATCTGAAAATTCCGCTTTGCCGAAATCTGAAAATTTCTTTTCGCCGCAACCGGAGAAGAACACTGTCATGAGGCGGGTTCTTCTTTCGATCAAGGTCACTCTTATTAAAACTTCCTTCCAACTGCCACCGAATTGAGAAGAATATCATTAGAGGGTTCTTCTTCGCTTCCATCACCCTCATTGTATCACCTTCCATAACGGAGAAGAACACCGTCATGAGGCGGATTCTTCTTTCGGTTTCTGACGTCATCTCTCATTTTCATCCCCTTTTCGACCCTTCTCTTCACTGTAATCGGAGAGGAATAAGGCCATGAGGCAAGTTCTTCTCTTGATTTTTGGCATACCCAACCTTGTTTCCTTGTCGATCATTGCAACGCGCAGAAAGAATGAGTCAAAATATGTGGGATCATTGTGTGAATGTGGATATATACGTGCTTGTATTTCTTTGCAGGTTTGAAGGCCTCGTCATGGTCATGAGGATGCGACGATATGAAAATTGGTTGGTGTCGACACCGCGCTCATGAGGTGTAAGTAACATCCATTAGATGTCACTCCCCTCGAGATCGTAAAATTTTGTCTAATTTCTAGACTTAGAAAAAAAAGAATGAATATATATTGCATTGTATGTCTTCTTTCATGTTTGAAGGCCTCATCATGCTCATGAGGGCACGACGAGATGAAAAATTGGCTACGGTGTTGCAAGACACCATTCGCTATGCACTTAAGGGCGTATCGAGAAAACTAAAACACTCCCAATGCACGGGATGATGAAAGGAAAATTATGTCAAATCTTTTAGAATGAAAGAAATTAAAATGGTGATATAAGAACGCTAAATAATGAGACATACAACTAAATTTAAACTAAAAGCATCAAACAATAAAAAAAGAGGGAAAGTAAAATGACATACAAAAAACACAAAAGTAAAACAAAGAAAAAAAAAGAGAGGAAAAATATTTACAAAACTTATTTAAGCAAGTTGAAAGCCTTCCCAAAGTGCGAATTAAAATTCTTCCTCCTCTTTATCAAGTACTCTAAACTCAAGCAAGTGTTCTCTCTCTTAACCTTATTTAGAGGGATTTAAGGAAGTAATGAATGACTTATCTTTTGTTATAAATTTTTCAAAATTAAACAAGCTTTAATTGGAACTTGGGGAGCCTAATATTAAACTCATAAGTTTTAAACTACAACTTTTCATGTCTTAAATTGAAGCAGCACAACAAATGTAAATTCTGTGATAAAGTTTGCTTTTTTTGTAAATTCCTCAAAGTTAAATAAACTGTGTTTGAAATTTGGGGAGACTAATTCTAAACTCATAACAGAGTTGCAATAAACTTAAAGTCTAATTTTCAAATAAATATAGAGCTTGATATAGAGTTAAGGATGAATCTAAATTGGGTTTAATAACTCTTATATGAATATGGAAATGATTACTATGCTAGATAATAAGCATGACTAGGACTAAAGAAATAAACACTAAAATTGACAAAACTTATCAAAAGTGATTTAAATTGAACATAATCAAGTTGGGTGCACAAACTCAACAAGTAAACTAAATACTGCACGAATGAAGGTGCTTTCCTTCAATACAAAAAACTAAGGAATTTTATTTCTAAGTTATGATTTTCAAAATCAACGAAATCACTAATTAAGCAAAATTAGCTAAGCTATAAATACCTGCGAGTGCTCGAACATAGAGATTTCAAGTGCAAATTTTAATGTCAAAAGGCTTCGCAGGCTAAGTTGGAATTAAATGAAAATCTGAAATCAATCTTATAATTTAGAAATAAATGCTATATAAAGTCTTAAATACACTCGCTTGGGCCCCGATACTATGCTGAATGTTTAAATTCAAGTGTCTGAGAATGTTGCGCAGGTTGCTTCTCGATTTAGTCTTAGGACTGGGTCCGAGTTAATAAAACCTAAAAACCTATAATAAGAGTTTTAAATCACTGAAATATCACTGATTCTGTCAGGTGATAGTAGATCTAATCCTCTGTTAATAGCTAAACAGAGTTGACAGGATCTAAAGCTCTTAAATATATTCAAATTAATCAATTTTTCTAATCAAATTAACTCAAATCAAATATCAATCTAAAAAAACTATTTAAATGAAACTCAATCATTAAAAGCGTAAAGTCAACTTAAGCTATCCACCTTCTGCAATTATTTGTCGG
Organism: Cymbidium sinense; assembly: GCA_021442155.1. Taxonomy (NCBI): domain Eukaryota; kingdom Viridiplantae; phylum Streptophyta; class Magnoliopsida; order Asparagales; family Orchidaceae; genus Cymbidium; species Cymbidium sinense. The sequence goes on along the minus strand of CM038219.1, from coordinate 149,810,998 downwards.
GGGTGACAAATTAAAGAAACTCTAGCTCACGAAGGAGAAAATGTCAAATTCAGTGTCCTGTTATGTTTACTCTCAATCAATCTATTGCCCGATGGGCGCATGTGTCCCTACATGGCTTCTCCCGGATGAAACGTTATGACCCGAGTCCTTTGATCAGTGGTTTGGCCTATTATATTATGATCAAAATGTGCTCTGTATCTCCAATGACTCTACCCTTTGAGTTGTCAATCATATGGTATACTTGATAGGGCAAACAACCCTCTGTCAGAAGATTGTCTTCTTAGACAAACACCACCCTAGGTCTACAAGCATTTCTTGGATGACGTAACCCATGTGTTGCTGATGAGGATCCTTCGATCAGGTTAGGCCGACTACCTCCTCCAACTAAGTAGACTAGGGACCACGATGGCCTGGGATGACAGAACCATGGGATCGAGATCAAGCACATCATCATTCCCCTAACCATCTAATTTAAGTTGAAATGATGAATTTCATAATCTTAAATTCTAAAACTCTATATGTTGCTACTATACGCTATGCATTTAGCGATCTAACGACTTGCTTTAATCGAAAGTTCTCTCTCACTTATTGAGGGGTAATCTATAGGGCTGCCTATAGAAAAGAATGATCTAAGTCCTCACAAAATGAGGGTGAAATCTCTGGGTAGTGTCTTATCTACTATTCCATCTGCCTTCTGAAAATTACACACACTTTAAATCACACTCTATTCAATTCATAATCGAGGGTCTGATGGTGGTGACTTTGCTAGGGACATGATTCTCTTTCCATCTTTAGCTAGTCATATATGTCCTATAGTAGCAATAAAATTTTTGGAAATTCAAAAAAAATGGTGATTTAAGTGTGTAATAAATTCAATATGAGGCTCTGTGTAGAATGAATCATTCCGTAGAGTATATCTTTATTACACTATTATTTTATTTTGTAGTGCCTCTACATCTTGAAAGTTTGAGGTGAAATAATAATTACTAATTACTAATCCCCATCTTTCACTTTTGCAGAATGGATCTACAAAGCACTCCTTTCACCGTTGCTAGTATGCGGTGCATCTACAACCCAATGCATGTTGCGCTTTAATTCAATTTGGTAGCTTCAATTTCCCGGCTATCATAGCTGCAACTCTTGAAGTACCTATCCATAGTACATTCTTCTGAGGTCATGTTGGAAGGCCTCAAGTTACTGAAGCTCCTTCTAGCCATGTTCGTCAATCAGTTCAACAACCAATCACTGTCAAGGAGTTCTCTCGATAGAGAACTTTAGTTTTCAAAAGTCAATCAAGCCCCATGATGAAAAGAATCATCTGGGCAGGCAAATGCTGCCTTGGTACAACGCTCCAGATTGAACCTCTGTAAAGCATGATCATGAAGCTTCCTCATCGTGAAGCAAACTAAGGAGAAGAAAAAGGCGAGTCGAGATCCCCTTTGAATGACCTAGTGAATAAGCGATACTGCCTCTAGAAGTGAGTATTCCTACCTACAATAACTTTGACAATCTAAAGTGGGTAAAAAGAAATAGCTCTATTGGTGAAGTAAAGCAGTCCTTCTGGAACCAACCACGTTAAGCTCCACCACCATAGAAGAGACAACCTGAAACACTGTCCGCCAAGATACATAAAGTTCTTAAAGTAGCCAAGGATCGAGGCTTAAAGAAAAGAAGATTTCAGAGGCTTGTGGTGATGATAAATATTGAAGCTCCACCAAGAAAGTTGTCATCTCTTGGTAGCCATCGAGCCTAGTACGCTTCACATGGTGAGCATCGAAGTGTGACACTTGGACTGCGTGTCCAAGAATCCACTGCTGAAAGGTCCCAACAAAAGGGTAAACAGATATGGAGGCCAAGGACCCATAATAAAACTTTGAATAAGGGAAGAGGTGTGACATCTAATACATATACTCAAAAATCCACCTCAAAAATAACTCATCATAAGTGGATACCCAATGGGATATCATTGATGAAAGACATGACGGTCGACACCTGGAGAATCCTCTAGGGGATCCCATCATCAATCAGATTTACCCCTACAAGAGATGGTTGACATTGATCACAGTCCTTTAATAGAAGAAGTGTTTATTCCGCACATTGAACCATAGATCCACTGGAAACATCAATCAAAAATTCATGTGCGAGAAGAAAATAATGAAGAGGACACTATGGATGTGGAAGTTGTTTATATGGTCAGAAATATAGATGAACTCTCTGTTCAGCACCATCAACAGGAAAATGAACTTAGGGAACCTAAACTTGAATTCGACATCTATGAAGAAGATTCTTCATAGAAGCAAATAGAAGATGAAACTTCGATCTTTGTTGAAGAAGAAGAAGAAGAAGATCAGAATGAGAAAGAGATCATGGGTGTCAAAGTCATCTATATGGTTGAACCAGGAAATGATCAGCCTGGTATACGCTTTTATACTCAGCGTCATCGTACAGCCCCAACAATAGCTGTCTTTGCAAATGCACAAGGAGAAGGACAGTCAAGTTCTTCTTCTAAGAATGAGTAGGGAGTAGAACAATAATAAAAAATAGAGGAAGAGGAAGAGCCTGTACTTGTTGACGCCATGACATTAGCTAGAGAGCAAAGAGAAATACAACATCAAATAGAGGTCAAAGATAAGAGATTGCACAGCTTGGTACCAAGATGAATGATATGATGGTACAAATGAACATCATGATGGAGATGCTGTAGAAGAATATCATATCAAATGCATCACCTGTCTTGTCTACTAATTAACCTAACATAACTTCTATACCACCTATCTACTACCTCAAGCTCTAGTACATCGCATGAAGTAAGAAATGAAGTTAACCACTCCCTCTCCGACAATTCAAAATCGGACACCTGAACATAGCTTCCGAAATAATAATCAATGAAAAGATAAAGGCTATCATATCAAGCAAGGCGAAAAGCTAGTGCGATTAGATATGACTTAATGATCAAGTGTCATACTCGAAAGGTTACTCGCAAAATTTAATACTTTCTGGGTTTGGTAATCCAAAACAACACTAATTTAAGGCTACTTATGGTGGTACTGAGGGAATGACGATCATTTTCATCAATAGTGACTTAATTTGCTTTTTAGTGGTATGCAGAATTGTCAAATGATTTGGTTAAATTATTTACTGAATTAGAGACTGTATTTGTGAAGAGATTCACCACTGCAATAAAAAAAACATAATCACCGACCTTGCCTTGCTAAAAAGAAGAAAAGATGAGTCAGTGACAAAATTCAAGTCATTGGCGCAACCTAAGTATGAAGTGCTAGTGACAATTGGAAGAAGAACATGCAATTCAATTGCTAATGAGAAATATGGATGATAAAATGACACTATTTTTATGCATGGCGTCGGTTGCAATATTCTAGGACTTGCTCGATAAGGTGGCTAAATTTTAAAAGTTGAATCGTCCTAAGTCTGAAGTCTATGCAAATAAAGCAAAAAAAGAAACAAAACCTTTATACTCAAGAAGAAACAAAATTCATGCCTTATAGCTTAAATGGCAAAAAATGGGTGATATATAATGTGGATAAATGAAAGCAGCTAATGTACAATAATGATAAGGGAAGGAAGCCTGTTTATTCTAATCCACAGCCAAAATTGGCATTAGGAGGCAATGGAAAACCTCAGACTTTTCTAAGTAGTGGAGAGCATCCAAAACAAGCAACAAGAGATGATGAACAAATGCGGCCATCTCTTAAGGAAAAGATGAACAAAGATTATTTCTTTAGAATGGACAGTGTGGCTAAATTATTTTGGCAAGCAGTTAAAGTTGGTTTACAATTACCGAAAATTAAAAGGCCTGAAGAAGATGATCAAGTCAGTAATTTAAATTACTATCCCTATCAATGGATCATTAGTCATCCTATCAAAGACTATTATGTCTTCAAAGATTAGCTAGAAATGAAGTATTGATGAGGTGAATTTACACTATCTGACAGTATTCTAGTTAGCCCAAAAAGAGAGACCACATGGATGATTATGCCATCTTCTGTATCATCCAGCAATGATAAAAAAAGGAGAAATCAGTTCAGACTGAAGAATGGGAAACGGTAGTCTCCAAAAAGAATGTGAAAATGCTAAAGCAGCTAAAAACGTCCCTAGTTTTAAGTGAAAATCACCACTTGAACCTATATTGGACTTAAGAGAGATGCCTAAACCAAGTATTTAGGCTTCTCAATGACATTCTGCTAAGGCTACTTCATTACAGCATGAGAAGCAGTCTACTAAACGTAGCCTTCATAAATCAAAGAAGCTGGCTAAGAAAAAGAATATTAATAAGAGAACTACAACTCAAAAGATCATCAACAATCTAGAGGAGAATCACCAGCCAGCAAGACAACCATTTAGGCTTGTAGACTTCATGCCTAAACTTTGCATTGCTGAATCAGTTAAAGAAAATAATGGTGAATCTTGTCTAGTAGAGACATGATGAATCATCTATGTAATGTCTTCGCATGTTACTCCAAAATGATAAGGGGAAATTAGACTCAAACTCATCAAAATTTCTATCATGAGAGCAAGAAGAGCTAGAGGAGCTAACGTCTAAATTTTATTTAATGACTCAACAAGACAATAAGAGTTCAGATGAAGATCTATCTTTTCCCGATGGAGAAGAGTCAGACCATCGATATCATCACATATGAAACTTATAAAGTTGAAAACTGAGTTTAGCTCTTTTGGCCAATCCTCCAAAAGAAGAAGGGAATTTGAGAAAATTACCTCTTCAGAAGAATCTGAGCAAGATAAGATAATTCAAGTTTAGTTGAGAAGCGGTAAAGTCCTATCACCTTCATCAAAGAAGGGAAATGTAAATAAAGATAAAGGCAAATAAATTGAAGTCAGTGAAGATATTATTCCCAAAAATCCTAGAATGAAGCCTAAATCAAGTGTAAAGATAGATTATAATATTTTATCACATCTGAGAATGATTCCCGCACAATTAAGTGTGTACGATGCTCTCTTAATGTCAAAAAGTCTTTGAGAAATTTTGATGCTGGCTCTCAAAGATCCGAGAGTTATGAAGCTTGCTTTGCTGAAAAATGCATGATCAAAGTATTGCAAACTCAAGATCTCCCAGTAATCACATTTTTTGAAGAAGATCTTATGTTGGGAACAGCGGATCACCACCGTCCTCTTTATGTTACTATAGAGAGTGATGGAATCTCGATCAGCTAAATATTGATTGATCTAGGTTCTTCTATCAATCTTATGAGTCTAAAAATATTAAGAGGATTATCACTTGATATCCAACATCTTGAGAGAGATAAGATGATGGTTTATAGTTTCAATGAAAATGGGCAGAAAATGATGGATTCTTTTATTCTTTTCAAGTTTTAGATTTACATAAGCAAGTTTCATGTGATGTCGATACATCATTTAGAGCTCTCTTGGGATGGCCATGGCTGCATGAGTATGGAATGGTCCCATCAACTATGCATTAATGTATGAAGTATCTGTGAGATAGAGAAGAATTCAAAATTCTTGGTAACCTATAACCATTCTCCATCAATGAAGCAAAGATTTATGAAAATGTAAAATATTTCATTCCTAAAGAGCCTAAGCCAACAGAGCCTCCTGAAGCGCTAACATCCACTTCAGGAAATAAAAAGTAATTTCACAAAGTGAAAGTGCAGAAGCAAAGGGAAAGAAAGAAGGCAATGCTGACTCTCCCTAAAGCATTTGATTCTACACTTAAATCAAGAAAATCAGTTCCTTATTTGGGATGTGACACAAAAGAAGAAGAAGATATTCCTGTCAAACTTAAGGAAACTTATAAGCTTTCAAGAAAGTAGATTATGAAATAAATGATTCTGATTCAAATAATGATTTTGAATCTACTTATGAAAGTAGAGTTCAGATGGTTGCATAAAGGAGGATAACTCACTTGACAGAGTTAGATGACTCACTCAAAATTATGCCCATCCCTCAGCAGTGCTTCAAAGAAATCAGTCCACTAGAGGTTCATAATATTGAAGAATTGATAATATTCTATGTGCCACCGTTGAGCGAGAGTGACAGAACAAGAACTCTATTCTATAAATCTGAAGAGTCTTAGCCTTACAATTTTGATCGGCCAACTCAATATGAAAATTCTGATGAGATAGTGCCAACAAGAATACCAATATACTATCCGCAAAAATTATGAAGAATGATGCATAAGCTTGGAATTCATATTGGAACTACTAAAGATAGAAATCAAATCTTTAACAAGATGTGGAGCCAAAAAAGTCCTCAGGCATCATGAAGAAGTGATAAGTTTATCACTAAAGGTCATGGGTTCATCTGCAAATCTCATCAAAATAAAGCTTGTTATAAAATAATAGAAGCTGAGATCAAAATTAATAGTGACGAAGAAGATGAACTCCATGAAAATTTTCTCACAAATGATGAAGAGGTAGAAGCCAAGCCTGAAGAACTTAAAGATGGTGAAAAATTAGCTATTATGGATGAACTCAAAGAAATCAACCTAGGAGCTGAGGATGATCCCCATCCAACTTTTGTCAGTGCCCTTCTACTTGATGAGAAAGTTGAAGAGCTAAAAATGCTACTTCGTGAATTCAAGAATTGCTTTGTCTATACATATTATGAAATGTCAGGCTTATCCCCTAATGTAGTAGTTCATAAAATAGCAATTAAACTAGATGCAATGAATGTTAAGCAAGCTCCTAGGCAAATGAGATTGGAGATTGAAGAATAGGTAATTGCTAAAAGCGGCAGTTAGTCTTCATCCAGAAAGAAGTATCTGATTGGATAGCTAACATTGTCCCAGTTAGGAAGAAGAATGGCCAAATCCATCTTAGCATTGCCCAAAAGATGACTTTTTTGCTTTCAATATCAGAACTACTAGTGGATAATACTTCAAACTATGACATGTTCTCATTCATGGATGGATCATCGAGATATAATCAAATCAAATGGACACATGAAGATGAAAAACATACATTGTTCAGAACTCCTATTGGCATCTATTGCTACACGGTCATGCCTTTTGGCTTGAAAAATATTGGAGCTATGTACCAAAGAGCCATGACGTGTATTTTTGATGAGTTGATCCACCAAAAAGTGGAATGTTATGTCAATGATTTGGTGGTGAAGAGCTTGAATCATAAAAACTAATTAATTCGAAGACTTGTGAATTGTACTGGAGAGAATAAAAAAATATGATCTCAAGATGAATCCTCTAAAATATGCATTCGGGGTATCCTCCAGAAAATTCCTTGGGTACATTGTACATCATAGAGGTATTGAAATTGATCCTGCTAAAATCAAGGCAATTGTGGAGATGCCTCTACCAAAGAGTTTGCATCAGCTCCATTCTTTACAAGGACAACTTGCATTCATCTGTCAATTTATATCAAATCTATCAAGACGTTGTCAACAATTTGCAAGGTTGATGAAGAAGGATGCTCCATTCAAGTGGGATAAGGAGTGCCAAGAAGCCTTCAATAGCATTAAAATTTACTTATTAAATCCACCAATCATTGCAACACCTACTCCTGGAAAGCTCCTCATTCTATACACAGCTGCATTGGAAGAGTCCCTTGGAGCATTATTGGCACAACATAATGAAGAAAGCAAAGGGAATGCTATTTATTATATTAGTCAAAAGTTGATAGGAGTAGAAATGAGATACTCTTTGATAAAAAATTACTATTTGGCAATGATCTTCGAAAAACTCCGTCACTATATGTTATCTCACAAGATTACCCTCATCTCAAGGATTGATCCGCTAAAGTACTTGATGACAAGACTAGCGTTGACAGGCCACTTGGCAAGATGGGCAGTTTTGCTTCTACAATTTGATATCACATATGTTCTGCAGAAAGAAGTGAAGGGATAAGTAATAGCAGATTTTCTAGCTGCAAATCCCATCCCAAGGGACTCTTCTCTTAATGACGATTTTCCCGATGAGCAAATTATGTTCATTCATTAAAAAAAATCATAAATTTGGAAAACATACTTTGATGGAGCCTCATTGATTAAACAAGTCAAACCTCTAAATTTCCCAAGGGCAAGAGCAAGAATCGACATTGTCTTCATAACGCCAGAAGGAGGAATAATGAGATGATCATATGGACTGATCAAGCCAATAACTAATAATGAAGCCAAGTATGAAGCATTAGTGGCAGGTCTTGAAGAAGCTATTTTCATAGGCATTCAAAATTTGCATTTTTTTGGTGATTCTCAGCTTATTATAAATCAAGTACTTGGAATAAATAGAATTAACAAGCTTGAGTTAGCTTTCTCTCACAAGCGAGTCCTTGAGCTTATGGAGCAAATACTAAATATCACATTAACTCAAGTCTCTTGATCCGAGAATAGTAAGGCCGATTGCTTAGCAAAATTAGCTAAGGAAATGATAAGTATGAATGGTGATTATGTTATAATCGGCATATTTACTCGATGAGTTCTATAGCCAGTAAAGTATCAATCCCCACAGGTAAAGGGGCTATCAAATTTGACTCAGCAGGATGTGACTAAGGTTGCTCCTCATACTCCCCAAAATCAACAGAGTCATACCAAGAAGGGCGAAAAATGATATTTCCTCAGAAAAGTAGTGTGAAGCTTTTATTGTAGAAGATCCATATGATTGGAGGCAACATTTCATTGACTACTTTAAAGAAGGCAAATTACCAAATAATAGATCACTGACAGCTCAAATTGAGAAGAGAATATTGTGCTATGCTTTCATTAACAACACTCTATATCGTAGATCATTAGAAAAAATGTGGCTACGATGCCTAAATATAGATGAAGGTATCAAAGTGATGGTTGTAGTTCACGAAGGACTTTATGGTGCACACCAGTCAGGTCCTAAGATGGCAGTAAAGATCAAAAGGATGAGCTATTATTGGCCATCTATGGTGAGAGACTGTATCAATCATGCTTAGAGGTGTCATGACTGTTAAGTACATGGGAATATAATCCATCAACCTCCAAACTCACTACACCTAATAATAGCATCTTGGCCATTTGAATGCTGGGGCACAGATGTAATTAGACCAATTGATCCACCATCATCAGCTGGACATCGCTTCATCCTAGTAGCGATTAACTATTTCTTTAAGTAGACCGAATCAACCCCATTTAAAGAAGTTACTGTTGATCGAGTGATTAGCTTCTTCACGTATAATGTGGTCTATAAATTTGGAGTGCCATGATGAATAATTTTTGATAATGACATAGCCTTCAAAAATGTACAGATTTATAGATTCGTCGATCGACATAAAATTGATTGGCAATACTCTTCAATATACAATCCAAGAGCAAATGGTTTGGCATAAGCTTTCAACAATACATTGGTCAAACTTCTCAAGAATATTCTCACTAAAAATAAAAGAGAATGACATACCAAGCTAATAGAGGCACTGTGGGTATATCGAACCACCTACAAAATGCCGACTAAAGCCACTCCTTATTCATTGGTATTTGGAATTGAAGTAGTAATTCCACTCGAAGTTGAGTTGCCTTCACTTCGAGTAGCCATCCAATACAATCTAACTGAAGATCAAAATTCTCATTTGAGAATGGAGGAACTCGATGAGCTTGATGAAGTTAGATTGCAAGCTCATCAAAATCTTGAAGTCTATCGAGCAAAGATGTCCAAGGCATTTGACTATACGGTGCGGCCTCGAACATTTCAAAAAGGGGAATTGGTCCTGGTGTTGAGAAGATTAATTATTTCTCAATCAAAATTTTGATGGCAAATTTGAGCCTAACTAGGAAGGCCCTTTTGTCATTGAAAAAGTACACTAAGGACGGGCATACCAACTCATCGACTTGAAGGGTGAAAGACTAATGCCGCCAATTAATGGTCGATACCTGAAAAAGTATTATACATGATGAATACATTCTCGAGGTATAATAGAAATCCCCCTGCAAGATGCGAGGCATTTTTTTTAGTATATCTATTTAGGTCAACATCACGCTTCATGCCGAGATCCATAAATAAATATACTCACTAAATATGAAAGAAACTTTTCTATGAAAATTCCCTTATTATAGGGGCATTTTTAGATTTAGATACATAGACGAAAGCAATGTTACATGTTAAAACTCTGTTAAGAGCATATCAATTCAAATATTAATGTATTTGCGTTATTTCATTTTGAAAGTTCTTCTAAATTTGCTTTAGAATTCCTCCTGCAAGGCAAGGGAAATTTTTTTAGTTTATATTAAATTTATTTAAGTTGATGTCATGCTATAAGACGAGATCCTCGAATATATTTTGATTCAGGTTGACATGGAGCTTCATATCAAAATCCTTGAATACATCCCTAATTATTATTGTTAAGTTACAGGTTCTTACAAGAACAAAAAAAAAATCTATTTCTACGTATGAAAAGACATCCCTAAATGTCAATAATTTATCTCCCAAGTCCATCAAATGTGAGAGATCGAGTCAAAAGAACTCTCATTTTTAGAAGCTTCAATCAACTAAGTTGAAAGTAACATCAACCTCTATATCCTAAAGTCTAAGATATGGATGAGTTCTAAAGGTCGAACTTAACAAGCCCAAATATGGCTGATTCGATGCTCTCCTCACTCAATAAGCCAGAAAAGGACAAAAAGCCCCCCCGTTAGATGATGATAAAACCACAAACCCACTATAACTTAAGTCAAAGACTCGAGTAGGTTCTAAAGGTCAAACTCAACAAGCCCAAAAGTGGTCGAGTTGCTGATGCTCTCCTCACTCAACAAGCCGTAAGAAAAGGCCGTAGTGAAAGAGCCCCAGCTTGTCAGTCCAATGATGATAGCTATTCAATCTCAAACCAGATCCAACTTAGTGATTATAAGCAACCAGGATCCAAATGATCTTTCTACTTGATCGATAGGTCAAGACAATCTGAGGAAACTCACAATTCAGAGCTATCTTAAGTCAATCTTTATATTGCCCACAGGGTGATATCTCAACTTATTCTCAAATGATCTGATCAAGCTCAAAGCACAGATCAAATCTAATCTCCTCATCAAGTACATCAAAGCAGGAAGCACAGGACTGAGAAAGCAATTCTATAGTTCATACAAAGCCGATGGCCGAACTAAAGGAATTTAATGATTATTTAGTCTGTTAAAGCACACTTTGCTAGACTGATAACTCAACATTGTCCCTATATAAGTCGATCGATGAACAGACTTAACCATCGCATTCAAAATGTGAAAACTAGTCATAATATAAATATTGAACAACTTGATGATCAATCAATCAAGCGATCAATCTATCAACGCATTTGCACACACATCGAGGTTAGGAGGCACCGATGCAAGCCAAATGACCACCATTCATGAGATTGATTACGCCGTTAGCTTTGAAACATTGAAATATATCAAGTAAAACTATTCATGCTCAATTTGGGCGAGTTTGCATGAAAGTCGAGTGGTCGAAAGTGGCAACGTGCATTTTGAGCTGAAATGGACTCAATTTGATGACGACTTGAACCAAATGGCCTCCGATTATGAAAGGATTGCGCCGTTGCATTTGGAATAATGGAATAACCTTAAATCAATATATATATACACCCTATGTTGAGATTGGCATAAAATCCTTATTAAGGTGGATTACACAATTTAAAAATTGATTTAAAAAGAAAAAACTATTTTCTTCTAATAACCCTACCCGACCCATTCACTCCCTGATCCGTTCTATTTGTGACTCCTTCATGCACAAGCCTCGAGGTCATTCTTTCTCACTCTCAAGGAAAAACCCGGCCTCCCTCTTTGATCGCTTGCCTCCTCCTGATCGAGCCACAACCACTTCCAGGTGAGTACTTCTCCAACGCTCCTCCTCCTTTCTTCTTCCTCAAATCGAGGCTCTCTCTTTTGATTTTCATCCAAATCAAAGCCTCGTTCCTCCAAAATAGAACTAGGAAGCTCTCTTCCTCTTTGATTCTTCCTCATCTCTTCAAGCTGCAAAGAAGGTAGGACTTCTTCCTCTTCCTCCTTCTTCTTCTCTTTTCATTTTCCCCTTTCCCTCTCAAAGCCAATTGAAATTCCCATTCCTTCATTTCTTTAAAATCACTTCCATTTTCCTTCTTCACTGATTCTTCTTGGCTGATAATCCCTTTCTTCTTCTTTCTTTTTCTTTCTTCTCTTTCTATTTCTTCCTTCTCATTTCATTGCTTCCATCATTTACACAAAATTAAAATTTCATTTTTTTTCTTTTTTCTCTCATTGCACCAATCCGAAAATCATTCTATCTCTCCCTCACTTTCCCTTAGCCTAATTTCCCCCTCCTTATTCTTCTTATTCTTTTTCTTCTCCGACCAAAACTCCTCTCAAACCAAAATTTCCTTTGCCAAAAATCTGAAAATTTTGCTTTACTGAAATTTGAAAATTTCTTTTCGCCACAACCAGAGAAGAACATCATCATGAGGTGGGTTCTTCTTTTAATTTTTGATGTCGCCCTCCTAGCCAATCCTTCCTTTCCAAATCTGCTTCGCCGCAATCACAGAAGAGCACCATCATGAGGCAGGTTCTTCTTTCGATTTCTAGCATCTCCCTCCTTGCATCAACTTTCCAATTCTCGCTTTGCCGCAACCATAGAAGAACACCATCATGAGGCGGGTTCTTCTTTTGATTTCCAGCATCGCCTCCCATTTTCATCCCCTTTTCATCCCTTCTTCAGTGTCGAGAGGAACAGAGGGTTCTTCTCTTTTGGCATACCCAACCCCATTTCCTTATCGATCATTGCAACATGCAGAAAGAATGAGTCAGAATATGTAGGATCAATGTGTGAATGTGGATATATACATGCTTGTGTTTCTTTATAGGTTTGAAGGCCTCGTCATGCTCATGAGGGTGTGACGAGATGAAAAAATAGCTACGGTGTCACAAGACACTACTCACTATGCTCATGAGGGTGTACTGAGTAAGCTAACATTTGTTAGATGTCGCTCCCCTTAGATGAAATATTATCAAAATTTTGTCTAATTTCTAGACTTAAAAAAAAGGGGAATGAATATATATTATATTATATGTCTTTTTTGAAGTTTGAAGGCCTCAAGTACTCATGAGAGAGGCATGGCAGAATGGACACGGGGAATGCGAGGCTATCAAAATTGATCTTTGACGAAAATGGGAGAAATAAACTGAATCTTGAAAACCCTACTAGCATCAAATAAGAAAAAAAAAAGAGGAAAGTAAAATAACATACAACAAACACAAAAGTAAAATAAAGAAAAAAAATAGAGGAAAAAAGTTTACTAAACTTATTTAAGCAAGTTTAAAGCCTTCCCGAAGTGCGAATTAAAATCCTTCCCCCTCTTTATCAAGTACTCTAAACTCAAGCAAGTGCTCTCTCTCTCTCTATATTAACCTTATTTAGAGGGATTTAAGGAAGTAATGAATGAGTTCTCTTTTCTTGTAAATTTCTTAAAATTAAACAAGCTTTAATTGAAACTTGGGGAGCCTAATATTAAACTCATAAGTTTTAAACTGTAACTTCCCATGGCTTAAATTGAAGCAGAACAACAAATATAAATTCCCTGATAGAGTTTGCTTTTTCTTGTAAATTCTCCTAAGTTAAATAAACTGTATTTAAAATTTGGGGAGACTAATGCTAAACTCATAACTGAGTTACAATAAACTTAAAGTCTAATTTTCAAATAAATATAAAGCTTGATGTAGAGTTATGGATGAATCTAAATTGGGTTTAATAACTCTTATATGAATATGGAGATGATTACTATGCTAGATAATAAACATGTGTGGGGCTAAAATAATTAACACTGAAATTGGCACAACTTGTCAAAAGTAATTTAAATTGAATATAATCAAGTTGGGTGCAAAAACTCAACAAGTAAACTAAATGCTGCATGAATGAAGGAGCTTTCCTTCAATACAAAAAACTAAGAAATTTTATTTCTAAATTATGATTTTCAAAATCAATGAACTCATTAATTAGGTGAAATTAGCTAAGCTATAAACACCTGCAAGTACTCGAACATAGAGATTTCTAGTATAAATTTTAATATCTGAAAGGGCTGCGTAGGCTAAGTTGGAATTAAATGAAAATCTGAAATCAATCTTATAATTTAAAAATAAATGCTATATAAAGTCTTTAATACACCTACATGGGCCCCATCACTATGTTAAATATTTAAATTCAAGTGTTTGAGAATGCTACGCGAGTTGCTTCTCGGTTTAGTCTTAGGACTAGGTCCGGGTTAACAAAACCTAAAAACCTATAATAAGAGTTTCAAATCAGTGAAATATCTGAGAAACTAAATCAATCAGGTGATAGTAGATGTTATTCTCTATTAGCAGCTAAACAAATTTGACAGGATCTAAAGCTCTTAAACATATTCAAATTAATCAATTATTCTAATAAAATTAACTCAAATCAAATATCAATCTAAAAAAAACTATTTAAATGAAACTCAATCAGTAAAACCTCAAAGCCTACTCAATTTATCCACCTTCTGTTATTTATTGAGGGTGATAAATTAAGAAAACTCTAACTCACAAAAGAGCCAATGTCAAATCAAGTGTCCTGCTATGTTCACTCTCAATCAATCTCTTACTAGTAAGGATGTGGCTCGTGTCCTATATGTGTGGCTTTTGACTCCACGGATGAAGCGATTACTACGTCCTCGATCGAGTGGTTTGGCGTGAGCTCTATATTACGATCACGACCCTAGCCCATATGCTCCCCAATGGCTCTGCCCTTTGAGTTGTTAATCAAAGGGTATAGTTGATAGGGCAGACAACCCTCTATCAGCTAAGGTAGACTTAAGATTGTCTCCTTAGATAAACACCACCCCAGGTCTACAAGGATTTCTTGGATAACATAACCCATGTGTTGCTGGTGAGGATGCTTCAGTCAGGTTAGGTCGACTACCTCCTTTGACTAAGTAGACTAGGGACCACGATGGCCTGGGATGATGGAACCATGAGATCTAGATCAGGCATTTCATCATTCCCTCAACCATCCAGTTTAAGCTGAAATGATGAATTTCATAATCTTAAATTCTAAAATTATATATTCTTCTACTATATGCTATGCATTTAGAGATCTAACGGCTAACTTTAATCGAAAGTTCTCTCTCACTTACTGAGAAGGATAATTAACTATAGGGGTTTGTGCCTATAGGAAACCTAGAACCAGTTCTAAAGCCCTCAAAATGAGGGCAAAATCTCTGGGTAGTGTCTTATCTACTATTCCATCTACCTTCTGAAAATTACACCAACACATTAAATTACACTCTCTTTAATTCATAATTATCGAGAGGTCGGTGACAAATTTTTGGAGCTCATAATTATTTTGTAAAAGTGAAGTAAAATAATATAGGGTTTTAAATACACCAAATAGTCATTTTCCATGTATTAAGAGTTTGACCAAATCTGGAGAAAAGTAAATACCTCACTGGACGACTGGCATAAAATAAAACCTCACGAAGCATTCCTTCCTGGCACGATTCTTCACTTCTCATTTCCAATTGCGTTTATTCTCGTGTCTCCTTGTCGTGTGGGTTTCACTATAGTTCTTACCTCGAGTCTTCTTATCAGCTGATCCTCACTTCTTCTTCTTAGGCTTGCACATTCCTTCCCACAATTCTGTCTATAATGAATTTCTTCTTTTCTACAATGTGAGGAGGCTTGATTTAGGGCTTCACCTGACTATCACCAAACCTTATAATGCTATAGAGAACATCTTTGAGCTATCTTCCTTTCCCTTCGGCCTCAGCGATCTTTGGTCTTCTCTTGCCTTTACCGCTTGATTCTAGCACACCTCTTTCAAGGCTGCGGGTTCACTTAGCTCAAGCCAATCGCCTTCATCTATGCTCATATCCACTCCCTGAGTGAGGAGAGGAAAGAGATGTTATCAGATGAGGAAATGGCTAAGTTATTCTACATTTGGAAGAAGACACTGGAGATGCTTAGGGACCATGGTTTCAATGTTCTTGATTCAGACATCAAAATGAGCTTGCAAGAATTCATTGATAAGTTCAATGAGAATTTCAAATGGGAGAACCTTGACATGATCAAAACCAAGAAAGATGACCCTAAAGATGGGGTATTCCTCATTTGCTCACCATTTTTTCTTTTGTAATTTTTTTTTAATAAAAATGCATGAATGGGAAGAAAGACAAAGAATGAGGGCAACAGATAATAGTATCGCTATATCTTATTTTTTGTACAAGGGATATGGGCATTATGCTGGTTAGCACTTAAGGTATGTCTTCTTTTGTAATTGACTTGATTGAGGGAAGAGCCCATAGATTTTGGTTTTGTTCTTGCTTATTAGCTATCTTGCTGTCACATTTCTTTTTTATTTATTTCTGAGCTATATTATTTTGTGATTGCCATTTTTCTCACTGCTTAATGGTGTTGGTCCACATCAATTGACATGGAAGCCTAATTTTGTCAATACTACATTACTGAGCATGCACATTATCCATCAATGTAACTGCTTTTATATTGTTATTATACAAAAAAAATCTCACCTAGAGCTTTTGATTTAGATGCTTGGCTTGTTGTAAGCAAGCCGAGGATTGAAATTTTGATAACATTTTCTATTCATTTTCTTATTGCGTTTGATCTATAATCAAGCTTACATAAATATATGTGAGATGTGAACTATTTTTATAGATAACTGTTGACCTCCATATATGTTCCATAAGTCGATGTCAAGCTCACAAGTCGAATTCGATGGACTTCAGATGCTTTAGAGCATGTAAATCGAAGCTGAAATACACTGTCACCAAAATTAATCAAAATGATCTCCGATCAATGAACAAACTCTATCATCATGTTTAAAATATCAAAATTGGTCAAAATATAAATATTACATAATCTAAAGATTAATCAATCAAGTGATCGAGCTATCAATGTGTAGACATGCATATCGAGGAAGGGAAGCTAGGACGATATCCAAACAACCTCTGTTCATGAAATTTATTGTGCCATTAGCATCAAAATGTCAAAACTACCAAATGAGACTTTTCACACTCAATTCGGACAAGTCGGTGTAGTTGTCAAATAATCGAAAGTGATATTGCGAAAATTGAGGTTGAAATGCACTAGACATCACCAAAATTAATCCAAATGACCTCGACATGACCGACTTCATCGAGAACATCAAAACCGGTCGATAAATTTTACTTGATGATCAACCAATCAAGCTGTTGAGTCATCAATGAGCCTGTACGTATATCGAGGTCAGGAGGTGTCGACGTAAATCAAATGACCTCTGTTTTGATTACATCGTTAGTTTTGAAATATTGAAATCTATCAAGTAAGGCTATTCTCACTCAATTCAGATAATTCTACATAAAAATTGAGTGGTCGAAAATAATAACACACATTTTGAGCTAAAATTGACCCAATTTAACTTGAATCAAACTAATTTGACAAAAACAGACCGTAGTTACATTTGGAATATCGAATAACCTTGAGTCATATATATATATATATATATATATATATATATATATATATATATATATATATATATATAACCCTATAAGAGTTTATTAAAAGTTCATATTAAATATATAAAAAAAATATAAATCCTAAAATCATGTTCTATTGTTACACGAAACATATTCACAGCCTCACGCAAGGTTTTTCTTCATGATCCTCCATATTTTCTTTCTCTATTGATTGATTAGAGATGAACCTTGAGTTCTTTCAATCATTTCCTACTCTTTCTCCAACTGATTCCTCACTCCTACAAATCTCTCCTCTTTCTCTAAACTATTTGATTCTTCTTTCTATTGTCTAAATGAATAATATTTGATTTTCTAATTAAACTATTGTTCTATTTTTCCTCTCATGAAAATATAAATAACTACTTTATTTTGATCATCCAAAAACATTAACCATATTTATCCAAACCAGAGCTTTCTATTTTTTTCCGATTCTCCTTCTTGATTTTCTTCCAATTCAAAACCAAAATATCTTTCACTTTTTCCCCCATTCCATCCTTCTCTCCTCATCTTTCACTTAAACCAAAATCCTCCCCATTTCCTCTTATTTTCTCCCAATCTAAAATTCATTTTCTTGAGAACCAGAGAGGAACACCCCATTAGTCGGTTTTTCTCGCTTTCCGAACTTTTCATCTCCTTCTGACCTTTCCTTTTGCCATAGCTGGAGAGGAACATCATCATTAGGCGAGTTCTTCTCTCAGTTTCTGACATCTCCATCTCTGTCTCCTTGCCGATCATTGCAACGCGTAGAAAAATAAGTCTGAACATGTGTGATGTACTTGTGTATATGCATATGCTTGTCTCTTTGCAGGTTTGAAGGCCTCGTCATGCTCATTAGGTTACGATGAGATAAAAAATTCACTACAGTGACACAAGACATCACTCGCTATACTCATTAGGGTGTACTGAGTAAGCCAATATCTGTTAGATGTCGCTCCCCCTAGCCGAAATGCTTCCAAAATTTGTCAAATCTTTTGACTTAGAAAAAAAGGGAGAATAAAAAGAACCGGTTTAAGAATGCTAAGCAAAGAAACCTAAAACTAAATTTAAATTAAAAGCATCAAACAAGAAGAAAAAGTGGGGAGGGAAAAGAACATATAATGAGTACAAAAGTAAAATACTAAATCAAAGAAAAAGATGTGAAAAACACTTACAAGATTTATCTAAGCGGAGTTGAAAACCTACTAAAATTATTAACCCTTCTTTCAAACACTCCAATTCCTCAAACAAATGGAATGAAATAAAAAACCCCTCTTGGCCTTATTTATAGAAATTGGAGGGAGTAATGAAGGATCCACTCTTACAAAAAAAAAAATAAGTGAGTCCATGTTCTCGAAAATTTCTCAAACAAGAAAGGGAGGGAGAACTAAATAAATTTTAACTAAGATAGGGGGAGTTAAATGTTAAATTCATGAAGGAAATTATAAGAAAACTCGAAGTCCAGTTGTTCCTTAAATATGAAACCTAATGTTTGTTTATGTGAATCGAGCCTCCTATTGAATACTCCAAGTATTAAATTCATAAAGAAGTGATCATAAGACTAATTGAACAATTGAAAATTAGATTATGTCAAAAGAAATAGGAACCTTGATTGAACATCAAATCAAAGCATAAGAGAGCCTCTTGGAATTAAGATACACTCTTCAAACATATTCAAATAAATTGAAAAAAATTAAAGAATTCATCAGAGATTTTCCATGAGATCGTATGATTGCTGAAAAGCATGACCGATGAATCCATGGAAATTTTTGAAATGTATTCATCACCTTATCAATTACTCAAATTAGATCAAAAAGAAATTGAGTATAGTTGGCGATGAATTTTTGAATTATCATAAGAAAAAATCTATTGAATATTCAAAGACTAATCAACTTGGAATCAATTAAATATTAATCCAAATATTGTAATAAGATGTTAGACTAATTTACAACACCTTCTATGCCACCGGATTCATAACACATCATACAAGCGAACATAAGGTGTTAGTTAAGGCATTCTTAAATACATCCGCATAGGCCCTGACATTATATGGAATGCTTAAATTCAAGCATCCGAGAATGTTGCGTGGGTTACTTCTCGGTTTAGTCTTAGGACTGGGTCTGGGTTAACAAAACTTAAAAATTTATTATAAGAATTTCAACTTATTGAAATATCCGAGAAGCTAATTCTGTCATATGATAGTAAATCTGATCCTCTGTTAGGAGCTAAATAGAGTTGATAGGATCTAAAGTTCTCAAATATATTTGATTCAATCAATTAACTATCACGATGATGGTTGTATTGAATAGTTATTTCAATCAAAAAGGATACTTCCATCGAAATATGATTCTAATCTCAAATCAAATGAACTCAAATTATGTATCAATCTAAAAATTATTTAAATGAAATTTAATCATTAAAAGCTTAAAGTGAAACTCAATCTATCCATCTTCTGTAATTATTTATCAGAGGTGACAAGTTAAGAAAACTCTAGCTCATAAAGAGCCAGTGTTAAATCAAGTGTTATACTATGTTCACTATCAATCAATCTCTTGTCAGTAAGGAGTGGCCTGTGTCATCTGACTGCTTGTCTTGGTCAGTAGGCTCCACAGATGATGCAATTATGATCAGAGTCCTCTGATAAGGTGGTTTGGCTAATAGGCTCCATTATATTACGATCACCACTATAGCTCGTATGCTCCCTAATGGCTCTGCCTTTTGAGTTGTGAATCATAGGGTACACCTAATAGGGCAAATAGCCCTCTGTGAGCTAAGGTAGACTTAAGCTTGTCTCCTTAGATAAACACCACCCCAGGTCTACAAGGATTTCTTGGGCGACATAATCCATGTGTTACTGATAAGGATCTTTCATTAGGTTGGGTTGATTACCTCCTCTGATTAAGTAGACTAGGGACCATGACAGCCAGGATGACAGAACCATGGGATCTAGATCAGGCACGTCATCATTCCCCAACCATCCTTTAAACTAATGATGATGAATTTCATAAATTCATAAATCCCAAATTTTAAACTCAATATACTGCTATTATACGCTATGTATTTAGTGAGAATGACTAGCCTTAATCGAAAGTTCTCTTTCAGCATTGAGAGGGGTAATTAACTATAGGGGCATGCACCTATAGGAAACTTGAAACCATATCTAAAATCCTCACAAAATGAGGATGAAATCTCTAGGTAGTATTTTATCTACTACCCTACCTTCTAAAAATTACACAGATGCTTTAAATCACACTTTCTTCAATTCAAATTGTTGAGAGGTCGGAGGTGAATTTTTAGAGCCCGTAGATTTCTGGAGACTCCGCTGGGGACATGATTCTCTTTCTATCTTTGGCTAGTCATACACATGCTATAGTAGCTACAAAATATTTGAAAATTCAAAACAAAAAATGTTGATTTAAATGTATAATAAATTCAAATTACTAATGTTTGAGACTCTATGTCGAATGAATTATTTTGTAGAGTGTATTTTTATTACACTATTATTTTATTCTATAGTACCTCTGCATCTTGAAAGTATGGGCCGAAATAATAATTACTAATTACTAATCCATCTTTCACTTTTGTAGAATGGATCTACAGAGCACTCCTTTCACTATTTAGCTAGGCGTGGTGCAAACATCTGCCTAGTCAATGTCATCATCAGTATAGGAGATGTTGGAGCTACAATTCAATTTAGCAGCTTAAATTTCCTGGCTATCATATATAATTCCTAAAGTACCCACCCGTGGCACACTCGTCTGAGGCCATACTACAAGAACTCAAGTTACTGAAGCTCCTACTAGCCATGCTCACCAACCAATTCAGCAACAAATCACTATTAAGGAGTTCTCCCGATAGAGAACTTCAATTTTTAAAAGTCTAGGTTAATCTGAAGCCTTAATGATGAAAAGAATCATTAGTTGGCAAACTGTGTCTTTCATGCCTTGTGGTACAATTATTTCACCGATTGAACTTTCGTACCTACAAAGCATGATCATGAAGCTTCCTCATCAGGAAGTAAATTAACTAGGAGGCAGAGAAGAAGAAGAAATGTTGAGCTAAGGGCTCAGCAGATCTCCTTTGAACGACCTAGTGAACAAGCAATACTGACGCCAGAAGTGAGTATTCTACCCATAGCAACTTTGACAATCTAAAATGGGTAAAGCAAAATAGCTCTACTGGTGAGATAAAGCAGTCCTTCTGGACACAACAACATCAAGCTCCACCACCACAGAAGAGACAACCTGAAACACTATCTGAAAAGAAAATTTTAGAGGCGTGTGGTGGTTGGAAATATTGAAGCTCCACCAACGAGATTGCCATCTCTTATGATTACCAGTCATCGAGCCAAGTATGCTTTGCACGGTCAGCAAGTGTCCAAGAATCCGCCGCCGAAAGGTCTCGGCGAAAGGATAAGCAGATATGGAGGCCAAGGCCCCAAGATAAAATCTAGAAGAAATTAAGAGGTGTGACATCTAATACATATATTCAGAAATCTACCTAAAAAACAACTTATCAGAAGTGGAAACTCAAAAGAATGATATCACTGATAAAAGACATTATGGTCGACACCCTGGAGAATCCTCTAGGGGATCCCATCATCGATCAGATTCACCCCCATAAGAGAAGGTTGACTTTGATCACAATTTTTTAATAAAAGAAGTGTTTTTTCCGCACATTGAACCATAGATCCATTGGAAACGTTGATCAAAAATTCATGTGCAAGAAGAAGATGTTGACCTCATTTTTAGAATGAGCTCTCAACCCCTCCATCTTAGACATATGAATTATCTTAAACTTTAAGAGTTTCTTAGTCTTAAGACACATCTAGTGATTAGGTGGACACTTAACCTAGCCCTAGAGACTTAGAAGAGTTAGCCATAGAAGTAGGTCATGCCTTACGGGTGTTAGGAAAATTTGCTAACCCTTAGCTTGAACCATTCCTCACCTTCCTTCCTTCAAGTCAAACTCAAATTTATTTGATTTTCTCAAACTCAAATCAATATGATTGACATGATTGAAACACATTGAAATCAATGATAAACACCTGATTGAAATCCATGATTAATCCAAAATTAAAATCCTTCTTAAGTCCTTAATTCCCTCTTAAGGACTTATCTAAATCAAATCAATTAAAATTAATGAAATTTTCTCATAACTCATTTATATTCTCATTTATATTCACCTATATAAATGAAATATAAATTCAAATCAATCAAATAAATTCAAAAATTCATATCCAAACTCCAAATATTTCCTATGTCCTTTAAATTTCCTCTTAAGGACTTAGCCTAAATCATGATCAAATCACTTCAAATCTTTAAAATTTTCTCATAACCCATTTATATTCTCATTTGTATTCACACATATAAATGAAAAATAAATTCAAACAATCAAAATGACTTCCAAAAATCAAACTCAAACTCATTCAAAATCCAACCTATGGCTTTCAAGTCAAAATCTTGAACTTAGCCAAATCAACTTCAAATCAAGCCAAACTCTTGATCTTCCTTCATGATTCAATCAATCCTTCAATCATGAATCCAAATATAAATACAAGCTTCAATCACTTAATCAAAACTCAATTCAAAAGTCAAGTCAAAATTCATTTCATGTTCACCCTTTGAACTTGAAATTATCAAATGAATCAAAACCCATTTGACTTTAAACCCATATGTGAGTTCAATCAAACTCAAATCAAGCTTTGATCAAGACATTTGACCCACTTAGGCTCACTTGACCCAAAGTGACCTAAAGTACCCCTTATGAGTCAAATTCTAATCCTAACCAAATTGGATTGAACTAAGCCCATCTATGCCTCTCATCATGATCAACAATCATCATGAGACGATCAACCAATCAAATTGCATCAAACCAAGTCAAACCTAAGGGTTGACCAAGTCAACATTTAGCCAAAATCCACCATAGGCAAAATTGATTGAAACCAATGATATAAGTTCATTCATGACCAATGTTTAAACTTGACCGAGTCAATATTTGAGCCTAACCTAGCCCAATTGACCACTTGACCCAAGTTGACCCAACTTGACCAAAAAAGTCAAAATGTGTCAAAATTTGATCTAAGCCAAATTGATTGAAACCAATGGGTCAAGTTCATTCTAAAGCACTTATTGAACTTGATCAAAGCCTCAATTGACCAACTAGACCTAACTTAGCCCAATTGACCTTGAACCCAACTTGACCTAAAGGATCATATTGAGCCAAATTCAAACTTAACCAAAATTGATTGGAAACAAAGATATCAATCCACTTCATATGACTAACCAAACCTAAACCTACCCATGACCTAGCTCAAATATGGGTCAAATTGGTCAACTTGACCCATTTGACCTAAATGAAGTCATATGAAACAAATTTAAATGTAAACCAAATTGAATAAAAATAAAGCCACCAAAACATTTAAAATGGTCATATGAACTTGATTCAATCCTTGGTTTGACCCAATTTGATCAATTGGTTAACTTGACCCAAGTTGACCCATTTTGACCTAAATGGGTCAACATGAGCCAAACCATACCAAATGAACTTCAACTCCAATGAAACTTGGCCAAACCTATTTTCTATCAATATACCCAACATATCTAAATTCAAAAATTAGCCAAACGACCATTTTACCTCGAGGCCATAGAACAAATTTTGGCCAATTCCACTTAGAATTTGGTGAAACCCTCTTCATACCTACTTGATACTCTCCTAATGGATCAAGTGATTATTAGGGAGGGTGGTGCACCCAACCAAATGGGTTTGGATCAGTCCAACTTGACCCAATGGCAAAACTGACCACTCCTCTTGAAATGGACACATGGGAATCATGCCTCCACTCAAATGGAGCACATGGGGACTTCACTAATCCACCCCCTAACCTAAAATGAATCACATGGAACCTCTAACAGCTCAAACAACCCTTTAAATCAGGATAATTGATCCAAAATGGCAAATAAAGCTTCGACCGTCTAAGTTTCATTAGGGGAGATATACTCCCCCTAATTCACTTCAATTCCAATAGAGCCATAGTCGATTGAAGTCTAGAGAGTCATAGGAGCCATTGGCAAGTGATCCTAAGCTTCCTAGAGGGAGATTAAATTTGACATTTCTCGATTTTCATCATTTGAAAATAAGGGAGCTCAATTAAATTTCCAACTTCCTTCACACTCAAATTCAGTGTAATTTCTTTTGCACACTCCATCAGAGAGCATAATCGAACTTGCCTAAGCTCTCTTCTAAGTTCTTAAGCAAGGGGAGATTCAATTCCATCAAAATTGAGCTCAAGCTAAGGAGGAGGTGACCTATAGGAAGATCCACTCAACCTCAGCCCCTCAAACTTCGACCAAAGCTTCATCTCAACCAAACAAAGCTTCTCCAAGGGAATTAAGTGACGGTGATCACCTATAGTGAGGTATCAGCTTTGTAGAAGAAATTAATGGCATAAGATCTTGACCATTAATCTCATGCATGTTGATGGTGTGGGTAAAATTTGGGATCAATTCGAGCTCAATCAAGCTCAAATCATCCACTAGAACATTGACGACCTTCGTTGGAGATGGAAGGATCTCTATGCCCATGCGATTTTGATGGACGAGATGAAAACATGCTTTATATTTAATTTATGCCCTCGACTTTAATCAATCATACTTGATCAAACTGAGGAAAAGTGAGTAGCGCCACCATGCTCATGGGATGTTTCACCAAGTCATATGATGTGTCAGATGGAACCATAGGATTAATGATTTAATTAGGATATACTAATTCTTTAAATTTCTAGCATTTTCAACCTAGATGGAAAATATGAAATAAATGATAATTGAACATAGAATATTCTAAAATTGATTTTGATTAATTTTGAATACTTCTTTTCTCAAAATTTGGGTTTTATTAGAAGTCTTAATTTGCTAATTACCATTTAATTAATCCACTGATTATTTCCAAACTTCTTGAGTATATTTTGGGGGATGACTTCTACCTCCCCTAATTTTCTTGGGATTTATTGGTGGCTTAATTGGGGAAATTGCTAATTCATGTCCTAATTATTCCCTTAATATAATTAAGGATAATTAAGGATTTGATTAGGAGTTTAATCCTTTGTTGAAGTTGATTAAGGTTTGTTTCAGTGAATAGGAGGTTTAGGGAATAATTTTGAGATATTTCCCCTAAGTTATCCCTTAAACCCCCTTTTCTTTCTTAATCCTCTCTTAATTAAGGGTTAATTCACTAATTACCATCTTAATTAATTTCTTAAAATTCTAAAACTTTCCAAAACTCAATTAATCTACTTGGGGTAGATGCTTAGGTGTTCAGGAGCCTAAGTTCAATTAAGGAAATCAAAATTCAACTCATACATGTGAGGGGTGTTTTGAAATTACTTAAGTTAAACCCCTTAGCTTAATTAAATATTAATCATGAGCCAAATTATATTAGGCCCCTTTCTTCCTAGGTGCATTGCAAATTTAAATTCCTTGTGAGGTTTTAAGTCATCTCATTGGCTCATAATTATTTGATTAACTATGCTAAGGTAGTGTAGGTAAGGGGTAATTAACATGCTTAATTCATACTTTAACCTAATTAAAATATAAAATGAATCTAATCACATAAAAATTGAAAAAAAAATATCAAACACATGTGAGAATGGGTTAGGAATAGCAAACTCAACTCACATTTGTCAAATTAACTCAAATTCAAGATCAAACAAAAATCACATTAAACAAACTTTGATTTGCTTTAAGCTTTCTTATTTCATAAGATTGTCTTTAGGAATTAATTAAAGTGAATGTGTTTACATTCTTTCATTGCTTTAGTTCTTCCCTAACTTTCTAAATATGTGTGTCATATGATTTCATACATTCATGCTTTTCAAAATGCAGTGATGTATGTTTTGTGAATTTAGTTCATTTTACTTAATCTTAAAATGTATTTCTTTTTGAATAAGTTTGTTTAGAGTTCATCTAAACTCGGATTAATTAAAACACATAATAAAATGTTCACTAAACAAAAATAAAATATGAATCCACTTTAGAAATTACTTAGATTTGGAAAGGAAAGAGGAGTTTCCTTCTCTTTCCCTCTCTCTATAACTTAGTAATTAATTCTAGGATTCATTTGAACTCAATCAAAACATAAAATAAAATCAACCCAAAATAATTAAATCACTTAAATGAAACCCTCCTCTAAGATTGAACATTCTTCACACTTAGAAAATTCTAACTTAAAGCCATAGCTAAGCATACCACACAAACTTCTAAAGCACACATATTAGGCAAAGTCACCACTTCTAGCTTTAGGTTAGGGCGGTGTATGGTTTGATACTTGCTTTTATTTTGTGATATATATTTTAGTCTGGATGTTAGGGTAAATGTGCGTAGAATGAATAGTAGGGTGATCTTAGTCTAACTATTATTTTCTATAGGGGATTGTGCTTAAGGGGCACCATAATAAATAAAAATATAAATACTTTTGTTGTACAGGTGCTTATACCCCTAAGCATAATCCAATAGGCCAGGTGGACTTAGTCACCCATGTGTGGGGTGATAGGTCTAATATACATGCTTGGGATTTTATGTGATTTGTTTAGTTAATCTCTATTTTGTAGGTGTTAGCTAGATTTATTTTTCCTTTTCATGTAATTTGGGAAATTATGATTTTGGAATGATTGTTATGGGGATTAGGATGAGCATTGGTCATAAGATTACATCTTATGTACCATGTGAAGCCTTTTGAGCAACCATCTTTCAACCATCCAAAATAAGGAACCAAAGAAGAAAGAAGAAAAGAAGAAGAAAGAAGAAAAGAAGAATGAAGAAATGAAGCTTGAAGACCCCCATAACAATGAGTTCCTTGCTTAATTATATGAAATTCATTTATAATCTGGGTTGTATAAGGGTAGACCTCGGCTACCCAATTTATTTTTGGGTTTGTGCAATGGTACCCTACCACAATGGCCTCTTATTCTTTTGCGATTAGTTTTATAAATTAATTGATGATTTGTTTAGCTTGTGCATTAAGTAACATCCTTTTCTTAGTTTCTTCCTTGCTTTATGTATAGCTTGGATGTGGATTAGGCTCTTAGAAAAAATAAATCTTCTACCAATATTAACAATTCAAAATTAAAATAATGAACTCAAAACCTCACCTAAAAATTATGTTAAAAATCAAGATAAAAGTATTAGCAACCTCTTAGCTGGATGAGCATTTCTTTTATAACATCATGCACAAATGCATATTATTTTCAGTCTTGATTGGAGAGCTTCCACCTTTACCATAGAAACTTGGCTTGACATTTGAGAGCCATGGTAAAAAATACACCGCCTCCTTTCTCACTGATTTTGGCTAATAATCTTATTTCTTATGCATTAGACATATAAATCCTATTAGCTTGAGTCAAAATGATTGTCCAAAAATAAAAATAAAATGAAATCTAAATTGTATTAGATTTAGATCATTTGAAGTATACATTTACATGATCTAGTCTCTTTAGGGAGTGAGTTTAAGGACTTAGTCTCTTTCTAAATAAATAATAGCCTAGCTATCTTGCATAAAGCATATGACTTGCCTACATCAATTTAAAATCATAGGAGGAGTTAGTTGGCAGCCACCCCTAGATGATTGTAAGTCCAAGTAGTATGGTGATTTGTCCTCTCTTATGGAGGCAAACCAAATACCCATTTTTGCCTTAGATTTAGGTTATGCTTTTGATCCTCGCCAAAGCTCTCTAGATTTAGGTTCTGAGGTTTCTTCTCTCCTTTGTTGGCCATAAGCATAAATCATCACCTCTAAGGCATTTCCATAATATTGTGTTGTGGAATCATAAGCCCTAAATTTCTAATGAAAAATTCAACTCAAACAAATTAAATCAATTTTAAAAATGTAAAGCCCAACCATAGGATAGTTTGAGATGTTCGCTAAGTTTCCTAGCATCGTGAGTATCTCCTACTTATCTTCCTTTGGCTTTGCTAATAACTCCCTCTCTTTGATCAATCTCATTTGATCTTCTAAAATAAACTAATCAATTGATAGTCCTACTTATTAAAATCTATGGAGATAATGATCATTTATCTTAATCGAGTATTCCATCATTCTTAGGATGTAATTAACTATGGGGCTTGCCCTTGTAGGGAACTTAACAAACCCGATTTAAAATAAACCCTACTTTACTTTTTCATGTAAAGTAGGGAAAGAATATCTAGTACACATGTAGACTCATTGTTCTTAGGAGTCCTTGTTGAGGAGATTAAGTCCATTGTAGGGTGGTGATTTCTATCTTTCGAGATAGTACACCTCTCCTCAATATCATACCCGATCACCCTTAATAAGAATATATTCAGATCTACGTGGTGTCAAAAATGCATAAAGAGAAGAAGATTTATATTTCTATTTTTATTTATCTCGCATAGAGTGAATATGGAAGTATATATCTTATTCTCTAAAAAGAAATCTTAGAAATTTCACCACAGATTTTTTCTGGCGACTCCGTTTGGGATGGTTCCTCTCTTCATCTTTGGTAAATGATCATTGCCTCTAACTATCGATAGTGGGTTTGTACTTTGGTATGAATTCGAGACTATCTTTCATTTCGTTGGCACTTAGCTTATTCCATTCTTAAGTTAAGCTAGCCAACATCTTTAGGTTTTAGGAACTCACCCCATATTGGTCTTAAACCCCTGTTGGGTTCTCTAATGGGTAAAAATAAAAAGAAAATATTTAAAGACTTCCTCCTTATCATTTCTATGATAAGGAAAGGTTTATTCTAAAATAATAAAGCCAAAATAAAATTTTCATAAAAATCTTATTTTTCAAAAAGCACTCTTTCAAAAATGCACATAATAAAATATTTTTCACAAAATTTCCTTAAATCATCCTCATTTAACAATTCTCATAATTGTCACATGTAGGAATCTTCAAAAATAAAACTAATAATCTTTTCCAAAAGCACAAATGAACATCTTCCCTCAATTCATTTTGATGAAGATTTAATTTTCAAAAATAAAATGAACAATCATCTTTTCAAAATCAAAATAAAAAACAAAACTTTCCAAAAGCACATATGAACATTTCCATTCTATATACCCACACCTATTGAATGGAAATTTCATTTTCAAACAAAACTAAAATTTTCCAAAATCACATATGAACATCCTCATTCAATATATTCAAATTTACTGAATGAAGATTTCATTCTCAAATAAAAAAAAACATCATTTGGAAATCTCACTTAAACATATTCCATATATGATTAAGTTGGAATTCCCTCTTTCAAAAAGCAATAATCACACACAAAACAAAATTTTTAAAGAAAATGAGATTGACTTCCATTCCTACATACCCAAATTTGTTGAAATGAAGTCTTCTTTTCAAAAATCAAAACTTAACAATCATATTTTCAAAATTCAAAATACATTTGGAACTTAATTTAGCATACTCAAATTTGCTAAGTGAAGTCTCCAAATTCAAAACCAAAAATTTTCAAACACATTTGGAACTTCATTTAGCATGCTCAAATTTGCTAAGTGAAGTCTCCAAATTCAAAACCAAAAATTTTCAAACACATTTGGAACTTCATTTAGCATACTTAAATTTACTAAATGAAGTCTCCAAATTCAAAACCAAAAAAATTTTCAAACACATTTGAAACTTCATTTAGCATACTTAAATTTGCTAAGTGAAGTCTCAAAATTAAAAACCAAAAATTTTCAAACACATTTGGAACTTCATTTAGCATACTTAAATTTGCTAAGTGAACTAAATTCAAAACCAAAAATTTTCAAACACATTTGGAACTTCATTTAACATACTCAAATTTTCTAAATGAAGTTTCCAAATTCAAAACCAAAGAGGAAACACATTAGGATTCCCATAGCATACTTAAATTTGCTAAGGATCCCACTTTTGCAAAAAAATCAAAGCATTCAAAACAAATGAAACACTTTAGGACTTCCTTAGCATACTCAAATTTGTTAAGAATCCTATTTTCAAAAATCTTTTCAAAAAATAAAACACACTTGGGTTCTTCTCTTAGCATATTTAAATTTGCTAAGTGGGAATTCTAATTTTCAAAATCAACAAAAAATCACAAAAAAACAATCATTTTCAAACACTTCACTTAGCACACCCAAATTTGCTAAGTGAGTGAATTCCAAAATACAAAATACAAAATAAAACTAATTGACCCTTACTTTAACATACACAAATTTGTTAAAGGAAACGGTCCTCAAATCAAAATCTAATTTCAAACATGAACCTATGGAAGCATCTTTCTAAAAATATTTGAATCCACTTTTCAACATACCTAAATTTGTTGAAGTTGGGTTCATATTCCAAAATTCCTCTTTCTAATCAAATCTCTAAATCTTCTCTAAATCCATTTGAACCCCAGTTAATACTTCCAAGATATTGGATGTGGGTTCAAATTTTAAATTCAAATTTAGAAATCAACAAAAATAGAAACCTGATCCAAGATTGTTTCTTACATTGTAGATTCTCATCGCCATACAGCTCCCCTTCGCTTTTTTGATGATTAGAAATGGCAAGTTGATCTCATTTTTAGAATGAGCTCTCAACCCCTCCATTTTAGACATGGGACTCCTCTTAGACTTTAAGAGTTTCTTAGTCTTAAGACACATCTAGTGATTAGGTGAACACTCAACCTAGCCCTAAATACTTAGAGGAGTTAGCCATAGGAATAGGTCATGCCTTAGGGGCGTTAGGAAAATCTACATACCCTTAACTTGAACCATTCCTCACCTTCCTTCCTTCAAGTCAAAACTCCAAATCAAATTTACTTGATTTTCTCCAAATGCAAATCAACCCCACATGATTGAAATCCATGATTAAAATCTATGATTGAAATTCATGCATGAAATTCCTAAGTCCCATGTCTAAACCAATTCAAGCTCCTTGAGATTTTCTCATGATTCACTTGTATTCTCATTTATATTCACATATATAAATTAGATATAAATTCAAACCAATCAAACTAAGCTCCAAATTCAAAATCAAGTCCAAATTTTCCTTAAGTCCTTTAAATTCTTTTTAATGGACTTAGCCAAAATCATGATCAAAACCATCTCAAACTCATGGTATTTTCTCATAACTCGTTTATATTCTCATTTATATTCACATATATAAATAAGATATAGATATAAATCAATCAAATCAAATCCAAAAATTAAATTCCAAATTTAAAATCTTTCCTAAGTTCTTTAAATTCCCTTTAATGGACTTAGCCTAAATCAAATCAAACCATCTCAAACTCATGGGATTTTCTAATAACTCATTTATATTCTCATTTTTATTCACATATATAAATAAAATATAAATATAAATCAATCAAATCAAATCCAAAAATTAAATTCCAAATTTAATATCTTTCTTAAATCCTTTAAATTCCCTTCATTGGACTTAGCCTAAATCAAATCAAATCAATTCAAATTCATGGGATTTTTTCATAAATCATTTATATTCTCATTTATATTCACATATATAAATGAAATATAAATATAAATCAAACAAACCAAATTCAAAAATTCAAACTTCAAACTCCAAAAATTTCCTAAGTCCTTTAAAATCCCTTTTAATGGACTTAGCTTAAATCATGATCAAATCACTTCAAATCCTTGAGATTTTCTCATGATCCATTTATATTCTAATTTATATTCACATATATAGATGAAATATAAATTCAAACAATCAAAACCTATTCCAAAAATCAAACACAAATCCACTCAAAATCCAACCTATGCCTTTCAAGTCAAAATCTTGAACTTAGCCAAATCTACTTCAAATCAAGCCAAACTCTTGATTTTCTTTCATGATTCCATCAACCATACAATCATGAATTCTTATATAAATACAAATCTCAATCACCAAATCAAAATCTAATTCCAAAGTCAAACCCCAAATCCATTCATATTCTTCCTTCAAATATGAAATTGTCAAATGGATCAAAACCCATTTTACTTCAAACCACTTGCAAATAGATTTATATTTCAATCATAAGTCCATATACAAGTTCAATCAAACTCAAATCAAGCTTTGATCAAGCCATTTGACCCACTTAGGCTCACTTGACCTAAAGTGACCTAAAGTATCCCTTAAGAGCTAAATTCTAATCCTAACCTAAATTGGAATGAACCAAATTCATCTATGTCTCTCATCATGATCAACAATCATCATCGGATGATCAATCAACTAAAATTGGTCAAACTAAGTCAAACCTAAGGGTTGACCAAGTCAACACTTAGCCAAAATGAAACCTAGCATAGCCAAAATCCACCATAGGCCAAATTGATTGAAACCATTTATATAAGTTCATTCATGACCTATGTTTGAACTTGACCAAGTCAACATTTGAGCATAACCTAGCCCAATTGGCCACTTGACCCAACTTGACCTAAAAGGTCAAAATATGTCAAAATTTGATCTATGCCAAATTGACTCAGACTAATGGGTCAAGTTCATTCCAAATCACTTGTTGAACTTGACCAAAGCCTCAATTGGCCAACTAAACCTAACCTAGCCCAATTGACCTTGAACCCAACTTGACCTAATGGGATCATGTTGAGCCAAATTCAAACTTAACCAAAATTGATTGGAAATAAAGATACCAATCCACTCCATATGACTAACCAAACCTAAACCTACCCTTGACCTAGCCCAAATAGGTCAAATGGGTCAAATTGGTCAACTTGACCCATTTGACCTAAATGAAGTCATATGAGCCATTTTCAAAACTAATCCAAATTGAATCAAACCAAAGCCACCAAAATATTTCAAATGGTCATATGAACTTGACCCAACCCTTGGTTTGAACCAATTTGACCAATTGGTCAAATTGACCCAAGTTGACCCATTTTGACCTAAATGGGTCAACATGAGCCAAACCTCGTCAAATGAACTCCAAATCTCATGATGCTTGGCCAAACCTAGTTTCTCAACATACCCAACATATCCAAATTGAAAAATTAGCCAAATGACCATTCTACCCCTAGGCCATAGAACAAATTATGGACTAATCCATGGGTAATTTGGTCATGCCCTCTTCATATCAACTTGATGCCTTCCTAATAGCTCAACTCAAGGGGACCTAATGAAGAATGGTGCACCCAACCCAGTGGGTTTGGGTTAGCCCAAATGGACCCAAGGCCAAAATTGTCCTCATGGGTCAAATTGGCTAATTCAAAATCCTTTTTTCACTCAATTTGAAGCACATGAGAGGTTGGCAATCCACTCAAGAGCTCAAACTGACCATGTGCAAAGATCTAACAGCCTAAATAAACCTTTCCATGTGATCAATTAGATCAAAATGGAAAGCTATGTGTCGGCCATCCGATTACCATAGGGTGAGATATACTCCCCCTAATTCAATTTAAAATGATCATTCCCACATTCGATTGAAGCCTAGAGAGTGTTAGGAAAGATTAGAGAGCCATCCTAAGCTTTCTAAGAAGGATTTGAAATAGCTATTTCTCAATTTTCTCCATTGAAAAATAGGGGAGCTCACTTCAATCCTAAACTTCCTCTATACTCAAATCCATTCTAATTCCTCTTGCACACTCTCTCATAGGATCAAATCGAGTGCACTCAAGCTCTCATTCAAGTTCCCAAACCAAGGAAAGCCTCAATTGGATCAAAGCTACAAAGGAGATCAAGTGGTGTTGGTCCATAGGAAGATCCATTCAACCCCAAAGCCTGAAAATTTCAACAGGGCTTCGTCTCCACTATACGAAGCTACCTCATTGAGCTCGAGTGTTGGTGATCACCTCCAACAAGGTATGGAATTTTCTGATCACTTAGCTTAGGGGGTGTTGGTCTTTTGTGAAAGAAATTTTCAAGTCATGAGAAATCCACCATTGGATAGGCTTCTCATTAGCTTTAGATATAGTGGGAACAATCTTGTTCCAATCTGAGCTCAATCGAGCTCGGATCTTCTCTAAATCATGGACAACCTCTAATAATCCTAAAAGAAGAATTAGGGAGATCATAGACATCCATCCGTGCATTTTGGATGGACGACCAAGATTATTCCCATGTTTAGAAATTGTTTTATCCCTTTTGATATCACGGGATGATCCTTGGCCGTTCGATTCTTGATCAAATGAAAGGGGTCAAAGAGCATCCGCTGCCATCTGGATGTGATGCTTAAGTGAATCCCTCATCACACGATGCGTGTAAAGCGTGCTGACCGCCACCGCCATGTGTCGTGCTATGAGCAGAGGGATTAGTTAGGGAATTTAATTAATGTTAATTAATCTCCTAATCTTTAAAAATTCATATCTCCCTCAATAAAATTCAAACAAATATAAAATAAAATGTTATGGAAAGATAATTCAACCTAGAATATTTTTAAAATGACTTAAATGGATTTTGAATTATTCTTTTCCCTGATTTTGGGTTTTAATGGAAATCCCATTTTGCTAATTACTTCTTAATTAATCCTCTAATTAATCCCAAACTTCTTGGGTATGTTTTAGGGGATGACCTATGCCTCCCCTAATTTTCTTGGAATTTATCTAAGGCCTAATTAGGGGAATTGCAAATATGTTTCCTAATTACTCCCTTAACTTAATTAAGAATAATTAAGGTTTGATTAGTGTTTTAATCTTTAATTAAGGTTGATTAAGGTTAGGTCCAATGAATAGGGGAATTAGGGAATATTTTTGGGGTGTTTCCCCCAAGCTATTCCATAAATCCTCTTTTTCTTTCCATAATCCTCTCTTAAATAAGGGTTAATTTATTAATTATCCCCTTAATAAATTTCTAAAAATTCTAAAAACTTTCAAAACTTAATTAATCTACTTTGGGTAGATGCTTAGGTGTTTATGAACCTAAGTTTAACTAAGGAAATCAAAACCCAATTTATATTTGTGAAAGGGTATTTTGAAATTACTCAAATTAAACCCCTTAACTTAATTAACAATTAATCACGAGCCAAATTGCATTAGGCCCTTTTCTTCTTAGGTGCATTGCAAATTTAAATTCTTTGTGAGTTTTTATGTCATCTCATTGGCTCATAATTACTTGATTAACTATGCTAAGGTGGTATAGGTATGGGTTAATTAACTTGTTTAATTCATACCTAAACCTAATCAAAAGCTAAAATGAATCTAATCATCTAAAAAAAATTAAACAAAAATATCAAACACATGTGGGAATGGGTTAGGAACAACAAACTCAATCCACATTTTCAAAATTAAATCAAACTTAAAACCAAACAAAAATCACATTGAATACACTTTGATTTATTTTAAGCTTTCTTATTTCATAAGATTATCTTTAGGATTTAATTGAAGTGAATGTGTTTACATGCTTTCATTACTTTGATTCTTTCCCCCAACATGTTAAATTTGTATGTCATGTGGTTTCATGCATCCACATTTTTCAAATTCAAATTTAAAAATGAAATTATTTACTTTATGTCAAATTTTCATGTGTTGGCTAAAGTAGAAATATGAGTGGCTATTATCAATAGTAAATTCAAATTATTTTCAAAACATATAAATCAATTATCAAATCTGAAAGTGTGCTACTTATATTTAATTATAAGCTTGCATGTAAAAGAAAATACAAGGATGTGCTTAGCATATATTTCCCCTCTCTTTTATGTTAGTATAGTTTTGAATAGGAGTTGGTAAGATGTATGGTTCTTTTGAAAAGAACCTAAAACTTACCTGTAGGGAACTTAATGAACCCAGTTTAAAATAAACCTTGCTTTACTTTTCCATGTAAAGTAGGGGAAGAATCTCTAGTACATATGTAGACCCTTCATCCTTAAGAGTCCTTATTAATGTGATTAGGCCCATTAAATGGTAGTGACTTCTATCTTTCAAGATAATACACCTCTCCTCAATGTCGTACTTGATCACCCTCAATAAGAACATATGTGGATCTACGTGATGTCAAAAATGTATAAAGAGAAGAAGATGTATATTTCTATCTTCATTTTATCTCGCATAGAGTGAAGATGGAAGTATATATCTTATTCTTTAAAATAAATCTTAAAAATTTTACCATAGAAGATAATGAAGCAGACACTATAGAAGTGAAAGTAGTCTATATGGTCAGAGATATAGATGAACATTCTGCTCGTCATCATCAACAACATGAATCCAGGGAACATGAACCTGAATTCGATGTTTATGAAGAAGAGTCTTCACAGAAGCAAGTAGAAGATGGATCTTCAATCTCTACTAAAGAAGAAGAAGAAGATCAAAATGAGAAAAGGGTCACAGGTGTTGAAGTTGTTTATATGGTTGAACCAAAAAATGATCAGCTTGGTACACGCTTTTATAATTAGCGTCATCGTTTAGGCCAAACAACAACTGTCCCTGTAAATGTGCAAGGAGAAGGACAGTCAAGTTCTTCCCCTAAAGATGAGAAGGGAGACAAACAACAACAAGAAATGGAAGAAGAAGAAGATAAGCATGTACTTGTTGATGTCGTGGCACTAACTAGAGAGCAAAGATAAATGTAGCGTCAAATGTAAGTCAAAGATAAGGAAATTGCATAGCTTAGTACCAAGATGAATGACATGATGGTACAAATGAATATTATGATGGATATATTACAAAAGAATATCACATCAACTTTAGCACCTATTTTATCTACTAATTAACAGGTAGCTAATAATACAACTTCTATATCACCAGTCGCTCTAGTACATCAAGCTCCTATAGGATATGCTACCCCTAAAGCAAGGAATGAAGTTAACTACCTACCTCTTCATCTGATAATTTAAAATATGGCTAGCACACTTAGAACGATAACATCTGCCCAGCTAGAAATAATAATTAATCAAAAGATAAAGGCAGTTATAGCTTCAGAGCAAGCTAAAAAGTTGGTGAGTAAAGGTTGCCCTTACCCAGCTGAATATGATCAAGTGTCATATCCAAAAGATTACTTAGTGGCAAAATTTAATATTTTCGGTGGGCTTGGTAACCCAAAGCAACATCTCGCCCAATTTAAGGCTACTTATGATAACGCAGGAGGGAATGATGCACTGCTTTTCCATCAGTTCGTCAGCAGCTTGGCCTCAGCTACTTTCGATATGCATAATTGTTGAATGATTTGGTTAAAACATTTATTGAAATAGAGATAATATTTATGAAGAGATTCACCAGTGCAACTAAGAAAATAACAATCGCTAACCTTGCCTTACTGAAAAGGAGAAAATATGAGTCATTGACAAAATTCATAAGTCGTTGGCATAACCAAAGTATGAAATATGAGCAACATTTAGAAGAAGAGTATGCGATCCAATTGCTAATGGGCAATATGGATGATAAAATGACACCATTTTTATGTATGGAATCAATTACAACATTCCAAGACTTTATTGATAGGATGGCTAAATTTGAAAAGCTGAATCGCACTAAGTCTGAAATCTATACAGATAAAGCGAAGAGAAACAAAACTTTAGACTCAAGAAGAAATGAAACTCATGCTGCTTCCTATAGCACAAATGATGAAAAGTAGATGATATATAATATGTATAAAGAAAAATAGCCAATTTCTAACTTAAAATTAGTAAGGAAATGATAAGCCTCCAAGAGCAAAAATATGCAAGAGATGATGATAATGCAAGGAAGAAAAGATGAACAAAGAATATTCCTTTAAAAGAGATAGTGTGACTAAATTATTTTGGCAAGCAGTCAAAGCTGGTTTACAATTACCAGAAATTAAAAGGCCTGAAGAAGTTGATCAAGTCAATAATCTAAATTACTATCCTTATGATCGGATGATCAATCATCCTATTGAAGATTGTTATGTCTTCAAAGATTGGCTAGAAAGAAAGTATCAATGAAGTGAATTTATGTTATCCGATAGTGTTTTAGTCAACCAAAAAAGAGAGTCTACAAAGATGATTAAGTCCTCTTCCATATCATCCATCAAAGATAAAAAGAAGGAGAAATCAGTTCAGATTGAAGAATGGGAAATAGTAGTCTCTAAGAAGACTATGAAAATGCTAAAGTAGTTAAAAGGTGTCCTTAGTGTTAAGTGGAAATCACCACTTGAACCTATATTGGACTTAAAAGAGATACCTAAACCAAATATTTGGGCTTCTCAGCGGCATTTCGATAGGGCTACTTCATCATAATACAAAGAGTGGTCTAATAAACACAGGCCTCATAAATCAAAGAAGCTGACTAAGAAAAAGATGATCAACAAGAGAACCATAACTCAAAAGATTACTAATAATTTAGAGGAGTATCACCAGCCGGCAAGACAACCATTTAGACTTGCAGTCTTTATGGCTAAACTTTGCATTGTTGAATCGGATGATGAAAATAATGGTAAATTTTATCTAGTAGAGATATGTCAAATCATCTATATGATATCAGATGTTCTTCAACATCAATTACTCCAAAATGATAAGGGTTGTCAGACAGACTTGACCAACCTATCAGAATTCTTATCTGAAAAGTAAGGAGAGCCTAAAGAGTTAACATCTAAATTTTGTTTAATGACTCAACAAGAAGATAACAGTTCATATGAAGATTTATATTTTCTCAATGGAGAAGAGTCAGACTCATCGATATCATCACAAACGAAATATATGAAGTTGAAAAATGAGTCTAGCCCTTTTGGTCAATCATCCAAAATAAGATGTGAATTTGAAGAAAATACTTCTTTAAAGGAATTTGAACAAGATAAGGTGATTCAAGTTCAGCTGAGAAGTGATAAAGTCTTAGTACCTTCATCAAAGAGAGGAAATACAAATAAAGACAAAGGCAAGCAAATTAAAGTCAATGAAAATATCATTCCCAAAAATCTTAGAATAAAGCTTAAATCGAGCGAAAAGATAGATTATAATATTTTATCATATCTAAGAAAGATCCATGCACAATTAAGTGTGTATAAGGCTCTCTTGATGTCAAAAGACCTCCGAGAAACTTTAATACAAACTCTAAAATATCTAAATGTTATGAAGCTTACTTTGCTAAAAAAATACATGATTAAATTATTACAAACTCAAGATCTCCCAATAATCACATTTTCTGAAGAAGATCTCATGTTGGGATGGCGAATCACAATCGTTCCTTATATATTACTATAGAGAGTGATGGCATCTCGATCAACCAAATATTGATTGATCCAGGTTCTTCTATCAACCTTATGAGTCTAAAAGTATTAAGAAGATTATCACTTGATATCCAACATCTTATGAGAGATAAGTTGATGGTTCATGGTTTCAATGACAAAGGCCAGAAAACTTTGGGTTCTTTTATTCTCTACTCAAGTTTCAGGATTTATATATAGAAGCCAAATTTCATGTAATCGATGCTGATACATCATTTAGAGCTCTTTGGGTTGGCCATGGCAGCATGAGTATGGCATGGTCCCATCAACTATGCATCAGTGTATGAAGTACCTAAAAGAGGGGGGAAGACTTCAGAATTCCTAGTAACCTACAACTATTCTCTATCCACGAAGCAAAGATCTATCAAGATGCAAAATACTTCATCCCTAAAGAGCCTAAGCCAACAGAGCCTCTTGAAGCTGTAACATCCACTTCAGGAACTAAAAACTAATTTCATAAGATGAAAGAGCAGAAGCAAAGAGGAAGAAAGAAGGTAATGCCGACTCTCCCTAAAGCACTTAATTCTACATCTAAATCAAGAAGATCAATTCTTCATTTGGGAAGTGACACACAAGAAGAAAAAAATATTTCTATCAAACCTAAAAGAATATATAAACTTTCAAGAAAGGTAAAGTATGAAATAAGGATTCTGATTTAGACTATGATTTTGAATCTACTTATGAAAATAGAGTTCAAATGGTTGCATCAAGAAGGATAGCTTATTTGGCAGTGTCAGAAGACTCCTTCAAAATTATACCCATCCCTCAACAGTACTTCAACGAAATCATTCCACTAGAGGTCCATAACATTGAAGAATTGATAACATTCTATGTGCTGCCGTTGAGTGAGAGTGGCAGAACAGGAACTCTATTTTACAAATCTGAAGAGTCTCGGCCTCACAATTTTGATTAGCCTGCTCAACATCAAAATTCTAATGAGATAGTGCCAATAAGAATACTAATATACTATCCATAAAAATTGTGAAGAATGATGCATAAGCTTGGAATTCATATTGGAACTAATAAACATAGGACTCAAATCTGAAATAAGATGTGGAGCCAAATAAGTCCTCAGGAATCATGAAGAAGTGATAAGTTCATCACTAATGGTCTTGAGTTCATCCATAAATCTCATCAAAATAAAGTTTTTTATAATATAATAGGAGCTGAGATCGAAACTAATAGTGACAAAGAAGATGATCTCCTTAAAATTCTTCTTATAAATGACGAAGAAGTAGAATCCAAGCCTACACCTGAAGAACTCAAAGATAGTGGACAAACAACTACTATGGATGAACTAAGAGAAATCAACCTAGGAGTTGAGGATGATCCCCATCCAACTTTTGTGAGTGCCCTTCTACCTGATGAGAAAGTTGAAGAGCTTAAAATGCTACTTTATGAATTCAGTTATTGCTTTGCTTGGACTTATCCCCTGATGTAGCAGTTCATAAACTAGCTATTAAACCAGATAGGATGCCTATTTAGCAAGCTCCTAGGTGAATGAGATTAGAGATTGAAGAACTGGTAATTGTAGAAATTGAGAAGTTGATCAAAGGATTTCATCTGGGAGAAGAAGTATGCATATTGGATAGCCAACATTATCCCAATTAGAAAGAAGAACAGCTAAATCCATCTCTACATTGACTTCCATGACCTAAATAAAGCATGCCTAAAAGATGACTTTCTACTTCCAATATCAGAACATCTAATGGACAATACTTCCAACTACAACATGTTCTCATTCATGGACAGATCATCGGGATATAATCAAATCAAGATGGCTCATGAAATTGAGAAATATACATCATTCAGAACACCTATTGGTATCTATTGCTACACAATCTTATCTTTTGGTTTCAAAAATGCTAGAGCTACATACCAAAGAGCCATGATGCATATCTTTGATGAGTTGATTCACTAGAAGGTGGAATGTTATGTTGACAATTTGGTGGTGAAGAGC
Organism: Cymbidium sinense; assembly: GCA_021442155.1. Classification (NCBI taxonomy): domain Eukaryota; kingdom Viridiplantae; phylum Streptophyta; class Magnoliopsida; order Asparagales; family Orchidaceae; genus Cymbidium; species Cymbidium sinense. Next base: position 149,769,529 of record CM038219.1, on the reverse strand, counting down.
TTAAATCATGAAAATCACTTTGAAGACTTGAGAATTGTACTGGAGAGAATCAGAAAATATGATCTCAAGATGAATTTTCTAAAATATGCATTCGAAGTGCCTTCTGAAAAATTCCTTGGGTACATTGTATGTCAAAGAGGAATTGAAATTGATCCTGCTAAAATCAAAAATTATGGAGATGTCTCTACCGAAGAGTTTGCATCAGCTCCATTCTTTACAAGGATAGCTTGCATTCATTCATCGATTTATATCAAACCTATCAAGATGTTGTCAATAATTTGCAAAGTTGATGAAGAAGGATGCTCCATTCAAATGGGACAAGGAGTTCCAAGAAGCCCTTCAATAGCATTAAAAGCTATATGTTAAATCCACCAATCCTTACAGCTCTTACTCCTGGTAAGCCCCTTATTCTATACAGAGGTTCATTAGAAGGGTCCCTTGGAGCATTATTGGCACAACACATTGAAAAAAACAAAGAGAATGCTCTTTATTATATCAGTCGAAGATTGATAGGAGAAAAAAATGAGATAATCTCTGATAGAGAAGTACTATTTGGCATTGACCTTTGTATTCCAAAAGCTCTGTCACTATATGTTACCTCACAAGATTACTCTCATCTCAAGGATCGATCCGCTGGAGTACTTGATGAGAAGACCAGCGTTGACTGATCGCTTGGCAAGATGGGCAGTATTGCTTCTACAATTTGATATCACATACATTCCGTAGAAAGCAGTGAAGGGACAAGTCTTAGTAGATTTTCTTACTGCACATCCCATCCATGCAGACTCTTCTCTTAATGATGATTTGCCTGATGAGCAAATTATTCTCATTCATGATAGAAAAAATCATAAATTTGAGAAATATACTTTGATGAAGCCTCGTCAATCAAACAAATCCAACCTCTAAATTTCACATGGGCAAGAGCAGGAATCGACATCTTCTTCATAACACCAGAAGGAGAGATAATGAGACGATCATATGGGTTGACTGAGCCAAGAACTAATAATGAAGTAAAGTATGAAGCATTAATGGCAGGTCTTGAAAAAGCTATTTTCATAGGCAATCAAAACTTGCATATTTTCAACGATTCTCAGCTTATTATAAATCAAGTACTTGGCATCTATAAAATCAAAAAACTTGAGTTAGCTTTCTGTCATAAGCAAGTCCTCGAGCTTATGAAGCAAATACCAAATATCACATTAACTCGAGTCTCTCGATTCGAGAATAGCAAAGCAGATTGCTTGGCAAAGTTAGCTAAAGAAATGGCAAGTATGAATGATGATTATGTCATGATTGTCATATTTACTCAACAAGATCTAGAGCCAGCAAAATATCAATGCCCATAAGTAGAGGAGTTATCATATTCGACACAGCAGAATGTGACCCAGGTTGCTCCTCATACTCCCCAAAATCAACAAGGAGTTATACCAAGAAGAGCTAAGAATGATATTGCCTCAAAAAAGTAGTGTGAAGCTTTTATTGTAGAAGAGCCATGTGATGGGAGGCAACTCTTCATCGACTACTTTAAAGAAGGAAAATTACCAAAAAATAAATTACTGCCAGCTCAAATTGAGAAGAGAATATTACGTTATACTTTTGTCAACAACACTTTATATCATAGATCCTTTGAACAAATATGGCTGTGATGCCTGAATGTAGATGAAGCTAGCAAAGTGATGGTTGAAGTTCATGTTGGAGTTTGTGGTGCGCATCAGTCAGGTCCTAAGATGGTAGTAAAGATCAAAATGATGAGCTATTATTGGCCATCTATGGTGAGAGACTGTATCAATCATGTTAAGAGGTGTCATGAATGTCAAGTACATGGAAATATAATCCACCAACCTCCAAATCTACTACACCCAACAATAGCATCCTGGCCATTTGAATGTTGGGGTACATATGTAATTGGACCAATTGATCCACCGTCATCAGCAGGACTTCGCTTCATCCTAGTAGCGATTGATTATTTCTCTAAGTGAGCTAAAGCTATCCCATTTAAAGAAGTTACTGCTGATCAAGTGATTAAACTTTTTACAAATAATGTGATCTATAGAATTGGAGTGTTGTGTCAAATAATTTTTGAAAATGGCACAACTTTCAAAAATTTAAAAGATTTATAGATTCATCGATCGACATAAAATTGATTGGCGATACTCTTCAATATACAATCTAAGAGCAAATGTTTTGGCGAAGGCCTTCAACAAAACATTAGTTAAGCTGCTCAAGAAAATCCTTACTAAAAATAAGAGAAAATGACATACCAAACTGATAGAGGTATTATGGGTGTATCGAACCACCTACAAGACACCGACTAAATCCACTCCCTATTCATTGGTATTTAGAACTGATTCAATTCTTCCGCTTAAAGTTGAGTTGCCTTCACTTCGAGTAGCCATCCAATAGAATCTAATTGAAGATCAAAATGCTCATCTAAGGATGGAGGAACTCGACATGAAATTAGATTACAAGCTCATCAAAATTTGGAGGTTTATCAAGCAAAGATGTACATGGCTTTTGACCATACAGTGCGATCTCGAATATTCCAAAAAGGGGAATTAGTCTTGGTGCTGAGAAGACCAATTATTCATAATCAAAAATTTGGTGGCAAATTTGAGCCTAATTAGGAGGGCCATTTTATCATTGAAAAGGTGTATCAAGGAGGAGCATACCAACTCATTGACCTAAAGGGTTAAAAACCAATGTTGCCAATTAATGGTCGATACTTGAAAAAATATTATACATGATGAATACATTCTCGAGAAAATCTATAATACAGGGGGAATTTTTTGTAGTATATCTATTTAAGTTGACATTGTGCTTCATGCCGAGATCCCTACATAAAATATACTCACTCAAGAAGAAAAAAGAAAAAACTTTTTTTGTGAAAATTACCCTATTACAAAGGGGCATTTTAGATTTCTATATATAGATGTGTGGTGAAAATATTACATTCTTATACATTTCTTGCCTTCATCTATCTCCATTCCTTTTTAGAAAAGCGGATAAATGAAAAACAGGAAAATATATAAAAATATATTATAACTTATTGGGACATAGATCATTGAGATGTTCTTATTCAGTGATCGTGCATGATTGAGGAGAGTACTATCTTGAGATAGAAGTCACCACCCTATAATGGACCTAATCACCTCAATAAGGACTCCTAAGGATAATAAGTCTGCATATGTAGCAAAGATTCTTCTCCTATTTTACATGAAAAAAGTAAAGTAAGGTTTATTTTAAACTGGGTTCATTAAGTTCCCTATAGAGCCTCCATAGTTAATTCCATCCTAAGGTATGGGATCCCTTATGAATACTCTCGATTATGATAAATGATCATTTTTTTAAAGATTTCAATAGAGTAAGACTATCAATCGATTAGCTTATTTTTGGATGGTCAAATGGGATTGATCAAAGAGAGGGAGTTATTATCGAAGCTAAAATAAAGATAAGTAGGAGATGCCCATGATGTTAGGAAACCTAGAGAGCATCTCAAACTATCCTATGGTTAGGCTTTACATTTTTGAAATTGATTTAGTTTGTTTGAGTTGAATTTTTTATTAGAAATTTAGGGCTTATGATTCCACAACACAAGATTATGAAAATATCTAAGAGGTGATGATTTATACTTATGGCCCACCAAAAGGGAGAAGCAACCTTAGAACCTAAATCTAGGGACCTTTGGTGAGAACTAAAGCACAACCTAAATCTAAAGAAAAAATGAGTATTTGGTTTGCCTCCACAAGAGAGGATAAATCACCCGACTATTTGGATTACAATCGCCTGGGGGTAGTCGCCAACTAACTCCTCCTACGATTTTAAATACATGTAGGCAAGTCTTATGCTTTATGCAAGATAGCTAGGTTGTTATTTATTTAGAAAGAGACTAAGTCCTTAAACTCACTCCCTAAAAAGACTAGATCATGTAAGAACATGCTTCAAATGACCTAAATCTAATGAAATTCAAATTTCATCTTTATTTTCATTTTTGAATAATTATTTTGACTTAGGTTATTCAAATTCATATGCCTAATGTATGAGAAATGAGATTATTGGGCAAAATCAGTGAGAAGAGAGGAGGTGTGTTTCCACCATGGCTCTCAAAGGTCAAGCCAAATTTCTCTAAAAAAGGTGGAAGCCTCCAATCAAGAGTGAAGCAAGATGCATTTGTGCATGATGTTATAAAATAAGTACTCATCCAGCTAACGATTTACTAATTCTTTTATCTTGATTTTAAACCTAAGCTTAAGGTGAGGTTATGAGTTCTTTATTTTTAGTTTTGAATTTTTAAATTTCTTAAAAGTTTTATTTTTCTCTAAGAGCCTAATCTGCATCTAAACCATACATAAAGTAAGGAAGAAACTATGAAAAGGATGCCACTTAATGTACAAGCTAAACAAATCATCAATCAACTTATAAAGCTATTCATGAAAGAATAAGAGGTCATTGTGGTTGGGTACCATCACACAAACCCGAAAATAAATTGGGTAGCCTAGTTTTATCCTTATACAACTCGGATTATAAATGAATTAAATATAATTAAGAAAGGAATTCATTGTTATGGAGTCTTCAAGCTTTATTTCTTCATTCTTCTTTTCTTCTTTCTTCTTCTTTTCTTTTTTCTTCTTTGGTTTCTTCTTTTGGATGGTTGAAAGGTGGATGCTCCAAAGGCTTCACATGATGCATAAGGTGACATCTTATGACCAATGCTCATCCTAATCCCCATAATAATCATTCTAAAATCCTAATTGCAAAATTTACATGAAAAGGAAAAAAGTAAATCTAGCTAATACGTGCAAAATAAAGGTTAGCTAAACAAACCACTAAATTTCAAGCATATATATTGGACTTATCATGCCACACATGGGTGACTAAGTCCACTTGACCTATTGGATTATTCTTAGGGGTATAAGTATAAAGAATATTTATATTTTATTTATTACAAATACTCTTAAGCACAATCTGTAAAAATAATGGTTTAAACTAAGATCGCCCTACCATTCATTATGCACACATACATCCTAACATCCAGTCTAAAATATATATCAAAAAATAAAAGCAAGCATAAAACCATGCACCGCCTTAACCTAAAGCTAGAAGTGGTGACTTAGCCTAATGTGTGTGCATTGAAAGTTTGTGTGGTATACTTAGCTATCACTTTAAGTTAGAATTTTCTAAGTGTGAAGCATGTTCAACTTAGAGGAGGGTTTCATTTAAGTGATTAGTTATTTTGGGTTGATTTTATTTCATGTTTTGATTATGTTCAAATGAGTCCTACAATTAATTACTAAGTCATAAAGAGAGGAAAGAGAAGAGAACTTCTCTTTCCTTCCCTAACCTAAGTAATTTCTAAAGTGGATTTATATTCTACTTTTGTTTAGTGAAAGTTTTTATTAAGTATTTTGATTAATCCTAAGTTTAGAAGAACTCTAAACAAACCCATTCAAAAAGAAATGCATTTTAAGATTAAATAAAATGAACTAAATTCACAAAACATACATCCCTTCATTTCTTTCCCCAACATGTATAACATGCATATGAATGAGTCCTAAGCATATCTATGCACACAAATGAGAATGTTTAACACACTTTATGATGCATGGTAAGTTATTCATTTAAAATTATTTGGATGTTTATGATGCCTGATTTTCATTAAGTAGAAAAGGGATTTCTTATCCAATTTTCACATGCACACACGAAAGTAAGAAAGGCATAAGTGAGTACAGCTCCATTATTTACCAGAGGTGTAAGGTACAAGACCTACTTAGGGCTACTTAAAGCCTCACAATCTCAGGGTTGTCCAGACTAATATACCACTTTCCTTAAATACAAACATGTGTACAAAAGAAATGAATAGAAAAGAAAGAATGCAAAAATTTTATATTAGTTGATTCATTTTGTTTATGTAATTTATATGTGCAAGCATATGTATCCTTCTTAAGTGATAGTGTAGGAATGAATAGGATATGGAATTAAGAAAGTGTCAGGTTCTTTTCAAATGAACCATACATCTTACCAAATCTTATTCAAAACTACACTAAAAGGGAAGAGAAGGAAAACCTACGCTAAGCACATCCTTATATTTAATTCACATGCAAACTTATAATTAAGATGTAAGTATCACACTTTTAGTTTTGATAATTGATTCATATATTTTAAAAATAATTTGAATTTAATAGTGATAATAGCCATTCATATTATTACTTTAGCCAACACATGAAATTTGACATAAAGGAAACTTTTCATTTTTTAAATTAATTTTTGAAAATCATGGATGCATGAAACCACATGACATACATATTTAACATGTTGAGGAAAGAACTAAAGTAATGAAAGCATGTAAACACATTCACTTTAATTAAATCCTAAAGACAATCTTATAAAATAAGAAAGTTTAAAAGTAAAGCAAGTTTGCTTAATGTGATTTTTGTTTGATTTTGAATTTGATTTAATTTTGAAAATGTGAATTGAGTTTGCTATTCCTAACCCATTCTCACATGTGTTTGACATTTTTTTAATTAGATGATTAGATTCATTTTAGATCTTGATTAGGTTAAGGTATGAATTAAACATGTTAATTAACCCTCACCTACACCACCTTAACATAATTAATCAAATAATTATTAGCCAATGAGATGACATAAAATCTCACAAAGATTTTAAATTTTCAATGAACCTAGGAAGAAAAGGGTCTAATGTAATTTGGCTCATGATTAATGGTTAATTAAGCTAAGGGGTTTAAGTTAAGTAATTTCAGAACACCCCTCACACATATGAGTTGAGTTTTGATTTTCTTAATTGAACTTAGGCACTTGAACACCTAAACATCTACCTAAAATAGATTAATTAAGTTCTAAAAGTTTTAGAAATTTTAGAAATTAATTAAGAGGGTAATTAGTGAATTATCCCTTAATTAAAAAAGGATTAAGAAAATAAAAAGGGGGTTTAAGGAATAGTTTAGGGAAAATACCCCAAAATTATTCCCTAAACCTTCTATTCACTGGATCAAACCTTAGTTAACTTCAATAAGGGATTAAAATCTAATCAAACCCTTAATTATCCTTAATTACATAAAGTGGATAATTAAGAAATGAATTAGCAATTTTCCCAATTAATCCATCAATAAATCCCAAGAAAATTAGGATAGGCAGAAGTCATCTCCCAAAATATACCCAAGAAATTTGAGATTAATCAGTTAATTAATTAGGGAGTAATTAGCAAATTAATATTTCTAATAATAGGCAAAATCAAAGAAAGATACAAATCAAAATCTATAAAAACCAATTTTAGAATATTTTAGATCAAATTATCTTTCAGTGGCAATTTACCTCAATTTTTTTTTGATTTTTCTTTAGATAGATATGAATTTTTGAAGTTTAGAGTGTTAATTAAATTTATTTAAAACCTAATTAAATCCATTAATCCATAGTATGACACATGGCGGCTAAGTCAAATGCGCTTTACACGCATCACCGAATGAGCGACCACTTAAACATCACATCATGACACGCATGGCAGTGGCGGCATATGGTTTTATATATGTTGTTCGATCAAGGATCGAACAACTAGGAATTAACTCGCGATTTTAAAAGGTTAAATTGGATTTAAAATGTGTGTTTAATCTCGGCCGTCCATCCAAAATGCATAGATGGACGGCCAAGATCACCCCTATTCTTCCCTTAGGATTAATGGAGATCGTCCACTTTCAAAGAGAATATCTGAGCTCGATCAAGATCAGATTGGGATCAAACTTTGCACACACCATCTAACGCTAATGACAAACCTATCCAACGGTCAAATTCTCATGCCATTAAACTTTCTTTCACAAAGGACCAACACACCTTAAGTCTAGTGATCGAAAAATGCCATACCACACCGGAGGTGATCATTGGTGCTCGATTTTCTTGGAGGAGCTTCGTGTGGTTGAGATGAAGCTATGGTGAAAGAATTAACTGCTGAGGTGAGTAGATTGCTCTATGGACCAACCCCTCCTTAGCTCCTTTACGGTTTTGATCTATGTGAGCCTTTCCTTGCCTTTAGAACTTGAGAGAGAGCTTAGGCAAGCTCGATTTGATCCTTTGGTGGAGTATGCAAAGGCAATTGAGTTGAATTATCATGTGGAGGAAGTTTAGAAATCAATGGAGCTCCCTTATTTTCTCTTGAAGAAAATCGAGAATGGCTAATTTCAAATCCCTTCTAGAGAGCTTAGGATCACTCAAGAATGCTTCCTATGACTCTCTAACACTCAATCGACAGTGAGCCTCTTGAATTCAACTGGAATTAGGAGGAGTATATCTCCTCTTATGGAAATCATATGGTAGAAGCTATGGTTTCCATTTTGATCCAATTGATCAGATTGAAAGGGTTGTTTGAGTTGTTAGAAGTTGGCACATGGTCAATTTAAGAGGGAGTGGTAACCTCCTGTGCTTTCAAATTGAGTGGTGGAGGTTTCACATGGCCAATTTATGTGCCAGTTTTGGTCTCTTGGGTCAATTTGGACTGACCCAAACCCATTGGGTTGGGTGCATCACTCTCCATAAGGTCCACTTGACCTATTAGGAAGGTATCAAGTTGATATGAAGAGAACTTGACCAAATTCCCCATGGATTTGACCAAAATTTGTTTTATGGCCTAGGGGTAGAATAGTCATTTGATTTATTTTTGAATTTGAATATGTTGGGTATGTTGAGAAAGTAGGTTTGGCCAAGTTTCATTGGATTTGGAGTTCATTTGATATGGTTTGGCTCATGTTGACCCATTTAGGTCAAAATCGGTCAACTTGAGTCAAGTTGACCAATTGGTCAAATTGGGTCAAACCAAGGGTTGAGTCAAGTTCATATGATCATTTGAAATGTTTTGGTGGCTTTCGTTTGATTCAATTTGGTTTAGTTTTGAGTTTGACTCATATGACTTCATTTAGGTCAAATGGGTCAAGCTGACCAATTTGACCCATTTGACCTATTTGAGCTAGGTCATGGGTAGGTTTAGGTTTGGTTGGTTATATGAAGTGGATTTGTATCTTTATTTCCAATCAATTTTGGTTAAGTTTGAATTTGGCTCAACATGACCCCTTTAGGTCAAGTTGGGTTCAAGGTCAATTGGGCTAGGTTAGGTCTAGTTGGCCAATTGAGGCTTTGGTCAAGTTCAACAAGTGATTTGGAATGAACTTGACCCATTGGTTTCAATCAATTTAGCTTAGGTCAAGTTTTGACACATTTTGACTTTTTAAGTCAAGTTGGGTCAACTTGGGTCAAGTGGCCAATTGGGCTAGGTTAGGCTCAAATGTTGATTTGGTCAAGTTCAAACATAGTTCATGAATGAACTTAGATCAATGGTTTCAATCAATTTAGCCTATGGTGGATTTTAGCTATGTTAGGTTTCATTTTAGCTAAGTTTTGACTAGGTCAACCCTTAGGTTTGACTTGGTTTGACCTAATTTGATTGATTGATCATCCCATGATGATTGTTGATTATGATGAGAGGCATAGGTGAGTTTGAATCAATCTAATTTGGTTAGGATTATAATTTGGCTCATAAGGATACTTTAGGTCACTTTGGGTCAAGTGAGCCTAAGTGGGTCAAATAGCTTGGTCAAAGCTTGATTTGAGTTTGATTGAACTTGTATATAGACTTATGATTGAAATATAAATCCATTTGCAAGTGATTTTAAGTCAAATGAGTTTTGATTCATTTGACAATTCCATATTCAAAGGAAGAACATGAATAGATTTGGGGTTTGATTTTTGAATTGAGTTTTGATTTGATGATTAAAATTTGTATTTATATTTAGATTCATGATTGTAGGGTTGATTGAATCATGAAGGAAAATCAAGAGTTTGGCTTGATTTGAAGTTGATTTAGCAAAGTTCAAGATTTTGACTTGAAAGGCTTAGGTTGGATTTTGAGTAGATTTGAGTTTGAGTTTTGGAATTGGTTTTGATTGTTTGAATTTATATTTCATTTATATATATGAATATAAATGGATTATAAGAAAATCCCATGAATTTGAATTGATTTGATCATGGTTTAGGCTAAGTCTTTAAAAGGGGAATTTAAAAGGCTTAAAAAATTTTGGAGTTTTGGATTTGATTGTTGAGTTCAGTTTGATTGATTTATATTTATATTTCATTTATATATGTGATATATATGAGAATATAAATGAGTTATGAGAAAATTCCATGAATTTGAATTGATTTGATCATGATTTAGGCTAAGTCCGTAAGAGAGAAATTAAGGACTTAAGAGGATTTTAAGTTTGGAATTTAATTTTTTGGGTTTGATTTGATTGATTTATATTTATATTTTATTTATATATGTGAATATAAATAAGTTATGAGAATATAAATAAGTTATGTGAATATAAATAAATGAGAATATAGAAATGAGAATATAAATAAGTTATGAGAAAATCCCATGAATTTGAATTTATTTGATCATGATTTAGGCTAAGTCCTTAAGAAGGAAATTAAGGACTTAAGAAGGATTTTAAATTTAGAATTTAATTTTTTTGATTTGCTTTGATTTATTTGTATTTATATTTCATTTATATGTGGGAATATAAATGAGAATATAAATGAATTATTAGAAAATCCCATGAATTTGAATTGATTTGATCATGACTTAGGCTAAGTCCTTAAAAGAAGATCAAGGACTTAAGAAAGATTTAGACTTAGGAATTTCATTCATGGGTTTCAATCATGGAGTTCAATTATGGATTTCAATCACATGGAGTTGATTTGAGTTTAGAGAAAATCAAATAAAATTGATTTGGGGTTTGACTTGAAGGAAGGAAGGTGAGGAGTGGTTCAAGCTAAGGGTTGGCAAATTTTCCTAACACCCCTAAGACATGACCTATTCCTATGGTTAACTCTTCTAAGTCTCTAGGGCTAGGTTGAGTGTCTACCTAATCACTAGATGTGTCTTAAGATTAAGGAACTCTTAGAATCTAAGAGGAGTCTTATGTCTAAGATGGAGGAGTTGAGAACTCATTCTAAAAATGAGGTCAACAAGATGAAATCAATGTTGCATGTTAAAACTCTTTTAAGAGCATATCAATTCAAATATTGATGTACTTGCTTAATTTCATCTTAAATTTTTTTTAAAATTTGCTTTAGAATTCCCCCTACAAGATAGGGGCATTTTTATTTTATGTTAAGTTTATTTGAGTTGACATCGTGCTATAAGATGAGATCCTCGAATATATTCTGATTCAGGTTGACATCGAGCTTTACACCGAAATCCCTGAATATATCCATAATTGTTATTGTTAAGTTGTAGGTTATTGCAATAACAAAAAGAATCTATTTCTATGCATAAAAAGATAGCCATAAATGTCAAAAAAAAATATCTCCCAGATTTGCCAAATTCTAGAAATCAAGTCAAAAGAACTCCCAATTTTGGAAGCATCAATCAACCGAGTTGGAAAAATAGCAACCTCTACATCCTGAAGTCTAGGGCACGGATGGGTTCTAAAGGTCGAACTCAACAAGCCCACAAATGGCCAAGTTGCTGATGCTCTCCTTACTCAACAAGCTGCAAGAAAAGACCACAAAGAGCCCTATTTGTTAGTTTGATGATCAAATCACCAACTCATCACAGCTTAAGTTGAAGACTCAAGTAGGTTCTAAAGGTCGAACTCAATAAGCCCAAATGTAGCTGAGTTGCTGACACTCTCCTCACTCAATAAGCCGTAAGAAAAGGCCACAATGAAAGAGTCCCTACTTGTCAGTCTAATGATGATAGCTATTCAACCTCAAACTGGATCTAGCTTAGTGATTACAAGCAACCAAAATTCAATAGATCTTTCCACTTGAACGATAGACCAAGACAATATGAGAAAATAACTCTCAACTCAGAGCTACCTCAAGTCAATCTTTATATTTCTTGCAGGGTGTTATTTCAATTTATTCTAAATGATCTGATCAAGCTCAAATCACATATCAAAGCCAATCTCCTCATCAAGTCCATCAAAGTTGAAAACATAGGATCGAGGGAACAATTTCATAGTTCATACAAAGCCAATGGCCAAACTAAAAGAATTGCGTATTTATTCAGTCTGTTAAAACACACATTGCTAGACTGATAACTCAACATTGACCTAATATGAGCTGAAATGCTAGATCATCTGTATGCACTCTTTAACAAATCCATCAAAGAAGCAAGCACATGATTCATGGTGTACATGCACTTCTTAATAAGTCAATACGGACAAATCAGGTCAATCCTTCATCAAGTTCGTCAAGCTTAAAGCTAGTATAGAAGGAATTCCAAATCTCAAAATAAGCAGACCAATTCCTCCACCAAACCCAACTAAGCACGAAGCTTGGGTTGGAGGAAACTCAAATCTGCAATGACATAAAAGAAAAAGGTCTTCAGCAAAGTCATTGAAGTAGAGAGTAGATGGTGTGAGAACTCTTATCTATTCGATAAGTCAATTTTGATAAATTGGTCAATCCCATCATTTAGCATGTCCTAAATAAAGCATCATACTAATGACAAATCCTATCAAAGCTCCGTAAGCTATTGTAATCGAAGCTGAAATAATCCAAGTTCTATGGCCAGCCCAAAGGGTCAACCAGTTTTCAACAAACGTGAATCGCTCCATGCATGAATCACATTTGTTGGGGGGCATTTGTTGATCTCTATATATGTTCCATAAGTCGATGTCATGCCCACAAGTCGAATTTGACGGACTTTAGATGCTTTAGAGCACGTAAATTGAAGTTGAAATACATTGGATGTCACCAAAATTAGTCAAAATGATCTATGATCAACAAACGAACTCCGCCATCACATTCAGAACATCAAAATTAGTCAAAATATAAATATTACATAATCTAAAGATCAATCGATCAAGCGATCGAGCTATCAATATGCCGACACACATATCGAGTAAGGGAAGCTACAACGATGTCCAAATGACCTCTATTCATAAAATTAATCACACTGTTAGCTTAAAAATATCAAAAACTATCAAATGAGACTATCCACACTCAATTCGGATAAGTCTGTTCAAATGTCAAATGATCAAAGTGATAGTGTGAAAATCGAGGTTGAAATGCAATGGACGTCACCAAAATTAACTCAAATGATCTCCAATTGATGAATGGACTTTGCCATTGTGTTCAGAACATTGAAATTGGTCATAATATAAATATTACACAACTTGATGATTTGTTAATCAAGCGATCGAGTTGTCAACACACCTGCACATATATCGAGGTTAAGAGATACCGACGTAAACCAAATGATCTCCATTCATGAAATTGATTGCACCGTTAGTTTCAAAATATTAAAATCTATTAAGTAAGATCATTCACACTCAATTTGGATAATTCTGCGCAAAAATCGAGCGATCAGAAATAATAATTGAGCTGAAATTGACCCAATTTGACGCCGACTTGAACCAAACGGCCTCCGATTGTGAAACATTGTGTCGTTGCATTTGTAATATCAGAATAATCTTGAATCAACATATATATCAACCATATATTGAGGTTGACATAAAGTTTATATTAAATTTGATTAAGTGATAAAAAAATATATTTAAAAAACCTAAATTAACCTAAATTTAAACTGGTTGTTTCTAATCTAACAACCTCATTCGCTCCTCACATGCACGATTGTTCTTCTTCGATCCTCATGGTTCGTTTCCTCTTGATTCTCCACGCACGGATCACACACACGCAAACCACTGCTCCTCTTCAACCGTTCTCCTCCTTCTCCATCAGACTGATCTTCTTCCCACTTCCCATGTCCAAAATGAAAATGCAGGACCTCTCTCTCTCTCTCATTTTTTCTCCTTCCAACATAGATTTCTTCCTCCATTCTTTTTCTTCCTTCTTTCTTCTCATGAAAATCAAAATAACAACTCATTTATTTCGATCCAACTGAATCAAGAACCTGTTTTCATTTCCATCCAATCAGAAGTTAACTTTATTTCTCTCTTCTCCATCTCCTTGTCAAAATTGGGGAGTTCTTCTTCCTCTTCTTCTCTTCTTCATCTTCTTCCACCAAAGCTTTACAAAACTGAAAATATCTTCTCAATTTCTTTCTTCCCTCATCTTCTTTCGATCCAAAAAATTCCCCTCTCCCTCTTCTTCCCTCCTCTTCCATTTCTTTTTTTTCTTCCCTTCTCTTCAAAACCAAAAATCCCTCCCCATTTTCTCTTATTTACTCCCAATTCAAACTTTCCAATTCCTTTTTGCTACAACCAGAGAGGAACACTGTCATTATGCTAGTTCTTCTCTCGATTTTCGGCATCTCCCTTTTCGTCTCCTTCCGACCTTTCCTTTTGCCTAAGCAGGAGAGGAACATCATCTTTAGGCGAGTTCTTCTCTCAGTTTCTGACATCTTCATCTCCTTGTCGATCATTGCAATGCATAAAAAAATAAGTCTAAACATGTATGTGATTGTGTATATGCATATACTTATCTCTTTGCAGGTTTGAAAGCCTCGTCATGCTCATTAGGGTGGGACAAGATGAAAAATCTGCTACGATGTTGCAAGACACCATTCGTTATGCTCATTAGGGTGTACCGAGTAAGCCAACATCTATTAGATGTCGCTCCCCCTAGCCGAAATGCTATCAAAATTTCGTCAAATTTTTTGACTTAGAAAAAAATGGGAGAATAAAAAAACTGACTTAAGAATGCTAAGTAAAGAAACCTAAAGCAAAATTCAAATTAAAACATCAAATAAGAAGAAAAGAGGGGAGGGAAAAGAACATATAATTAGTATAAAAGTAAAACACTAAATCAAAGAAAAAAGAGGTGAAAAATACTTACAATATTTATCTAAGCGAGAAAACCCACTAAAATTATTAACTCTTCTCTTTCAAACACTCCAACTCCTCAAACAAATGGAATGAAATAAAAGACCCACTCTTGGCCTTATTTATAAAAATTGGAGGGAATAATGAAGGATCCACTCTCATAAAAAAAAAATTAAGTGAGTCCATGTTCTTGCAATTTTCTCAAACAAGAAAGGGAGGGAGACTAAACAAATTTTAATTGAGATAGGGGGAGTTAAATGTTAAATTCATGAAGGAAATTATAACAAAACTCAAAGTCTAGTTGTTCCTTAAATATGAAACCTAATGTTGACTTAGGGATATTGAAGTTGATGTTTGTTTATATGAATCGAGCCTTCTATTGAATACTCCCAATATTAAATTCACAGACAAGTGATCATAAGACTAATTGAACAATTGAAAATTAGATGATGTCGAAAGAAATAGGAACCTTGATTGAACATCAAATCAAAGCATAAGAGAGCCTCTTGGAATTAAGATACATTTCTCAAACATATTCAAATAAATTGAAGAAAATTAAAGAATTCATCAGAAATTTTTCATGAGATTGTATGAATGCTGATAAGCATGAGCGACAAATCCTTGGAAATTGTTTGAAGTGTATTCGTCCCCTTATCAAATACTCGAATTATATTAAGAAGAAATTGAGTATAGTTGGCAATGAATTTGAGAATTGTCATAAGTGAAAATCTATTGAATATTCAAAGATTAATCAACTTGAAATCAGTTAAATATTAATCTGAATAATCTAATAAGATGTTAGACCAATTTACAACACCTTCTATACCACCGGATTTGCAACACATCGTACAAGTGAACAAAAAATATTAATTAAGGCATTCTTAAATACACCCGCATGGGCCCCGATACTATGCAAAATGCTTAAATTCAAGCATCAGGATCTTGCTGGCTTAGTCTTATGATGGTCCTTAAAACCTAAAAAATTATTATTATAAAAATTTCAACTTATTAAAATATCTAGAAGTTAATTATCATGTGATAGTAGATCCGATCCTCGTTAAAGCTAAAGCAATTGACAGATCTAAAGTTCTCAAATATTTTTTATTTAATCAATTAACTATCCTCATGATGGATGTGTTGAATGATGATTTCAACCGGAGGGGATACTTCCATCAAAATATAATTTTAATCTCAAATCAAATGAACTCAAATTAAGTATCAATCTAAAAATTGGTTAAATGAAATTTAATCATTAAAAGCTTAAAGCAAAATTCAATTTATCCACCTTCTGTAATTATTTGTGGGAGGTAACAAATTAAAAAAACTCTAGCTCACAAAGGAGCCAATGTTAAATCAAGTATTCTACTATGTTCACTCTCAATCAATCTCTTGTCAGTAAGGACATTTCACATGTCCTCTCACTGCATGCCTTAGCCGGTAGGCTCCACAAATGATGCAGTTATTACCAAAGTCCTATGATTGGGTGGTTTGGCCAGTAGGGTCCATTATATTACAATCACGACTCTAGCCCGTATGCTCCCTAATGGCTCTACCCTTTGAGTGAATCAGGGTATACGAAGGACAAACAACCTTCATTAACTAAGAGACTTAAGTCTATCTCCTTAAATAAAACACCACCCTGTGTTTAGGATTTCGACGACGAACCCATGTATTCCGATAAGGATCCTGACAGGGGGTCGACTACCCTCCTCTGACTAAGTAAACTAGGGACCATGACATCCCGGGATGACGGAACCATGGGATATAGATCAGGCACGTCATCATTCCCCCAACCATCCGTTGAATTTCATAAATTCATAAATCCCAAATTTTAAACTCCATACACTGCTACTATACGCTACACATTTAGCGATCTAATGACTAGCCTTAATCGAAAGTTCTATTTCAGCATTCAGAGAGATAAATAACTATAAGGGCTTATGCCTATAAGAAACCTGAAACCAGATCTAAAGTCCTCACAAAATGAGAATGAAATCTATGGGTAGTGTTTTATCTACTATTCCATCTCCCTTATGAAAATTACACCAATATTTTAAATCACACTTTCTTCAATTCAAATTATCGAGAAGTCAGTGGCGAATTTTCAGAGCTAACAATAACTTTATAATTGAACGTATAGGACCATAGGTTTCATTGTTTATCAAATTCTGCATGGCTTAGTTAATACTAATTCTGATGTTTTGGGAAATCACTTTTTAATAAGTAATAAACTTCCATCTAAGCCATCGTACTATCTGCTCTCATTATGCTTATATTGTGGACTTCATTACTTAAATTAATGTAGAATATAAAAGTTATGGCCCATTCCCTTGACGTGGTAATTGATGACATTGTTGTGTCTCAGTGAGCTTCAACTTAGGTTGTGTTAAATAGATCTTGAGTTGTTTAGGCACTTGTTGAAGTTTTCTAATTGGTTTGAGTTGGCTCTTTGTTACAGTATTTGAAGCCTATCTATGGTTACATAGTGCTTTATGATTTCAAAATAAAATCTATATTTATTTTTGCATTAGTTAGTTTGCTTATCATAATACATTAGACCGTAAGGTTTCTCTACAAGTCATACATGATTTTTTCTTGTTACTAGATATTGCATAATTTAGTATAGTTAATATTATTTTGATTATTGCATAATTAGTTAATATTGTATAATTAATAATGCATTAGTCGAGTTAATATTCTTGTGCTAAGGAGATGATTGATAGGTTTAAAATTTTAGCAAATTATAATTACACTATATTTTACTTTCAAGAACAATTTGAACACTATATAATAAACTATTTGTAATTGATAAAAAGTAAATTAATTCAACGTGTCGAAGAAACATGTCGGAGTGCTATTGCCAAAAAATTTATTTGATGGTTCAACAATTTTTTGGCTTAAAAAGTTAATATTATTATTATGTAGATAATTGATTTATGTGTGCATCTTATTTTTATCAATTAGGGTTTAGAGTTCAAGTTATAAAGTTAATCAACATATCAAAATAATACTATGTAGTATATATAATATATATATATATATATATATATATATATATATATATATATATATATATATATATATATATATATATATATATATATATATATATATATATATATATATATATATATATATATATATATATATATATATATATATATTCTTTAACTAAACAATATTAGTTGAGTTACATAACATATATCATTAAAAATAAATTCATTTATAAGTTGAAGTTACATAGAGGTCTTCCATAGTGTCCACTTTTTCATTTTTAATTTTAAAATAAATATATCATAATATTTTTTTAACCAAGTAGTAAATTTTTATTAATAGTTTATTTATATTTTAATATATATTTAATTTATTAATTTAATAATTCAATTAATGAAAAAAAATCCTGTAACTATTCTACATTCAATAGTATTCAAAATATAATTATTTACTTTACTTTACATATATCCAATCAAATATAAAATATAATTTTTATATTTTTACTTTACATATAACCAAATAATTATAAAATATTTAGAATTATCTATATTCACTTTACACTATATTTCTTTTTCAGCCAACTAAACAGCCCCTTAATAATTTGTAAGAGCGCTATTACTTTGAGTCTGATTTTAACTTACATATTTGACTGAGAATTATCAAAATTAATGGAATTATTTTTGAATGTTTTGAACTTAATGACGTCTAATTAATTCCATGAAAACAATAATTCTGTTAGAATTCTCTGGCCCATTCAGACTGTATATTTGCTCTTGATGAATTCCTTATTTTTATAAATATGGTTATAAGAAAAGTATATTGTATTATATATTTTTATCTATATCTGATACTGTGTGAAGAAAATAAACAAATTTGCATTGGTTAAAATGTTCCTAAATTTTTACTAAATTCTTAATTTTATCTCTTTATTTAAACTCTATTTCGGTCACTAACTGAAATCGACGCCACTTGGACAGTTGCAGTGTCCAAAAATGGGCATGAAGAAGCTTTTGTAGGCCTTCCTTAATGGGCCATCTTGGACTTTCTGCTCAAGCCCAAAATGAGTGCCATTGCTCATTCTGTTAATTTTTAAATTCAAGAGTTATGAACTTGATTTAAGAAAGATGTAATCCTCATTTATCAATAATGAAATTTAATCAATGTAGTTTATAATTTTAAATAAATTAACGATATAGTTAGTGATCACTTATTTTCTTAAAAAATATTTATAAGATTTTAAATAAATTTAAAAAATAATCAATATATTGAAAAGATCAATATATATATATATATAATATATATATATATATATATATATAATATATAAATATATATATATATGATATATATAAAAACACTTCAATAACATTAAAAAGCTTCTTAAAAGATTAAGCAATACGTAACTGAACGTTCTTTATGTTGTCTTCGAAGTAGATAAATTAATTTAAAAAAGAAATTTTAGTTTTTTTTAAATTTATTTACGTATGTGCTTTCAATTAACTTACTTGAAATATTATGCTCGACAGTAGACTTTTTTTTTTTTATTTTAGTAAACTTCAACAATAAAATTCTAATGAGATAAGGCCATAACGTGGCAGACAAAAATATTTTTCATATATATATATATATATATATATATATATATATATATATATATATATATATATATATATATATATATATATATATATATATATATATATATAGATATATAATTTAATAAAGACACGAGCTGCCATGAGCTGCCACATTAAAAGGGTTGATGGGGGAAATGAATCAAGATAGAGTATCATATTGGATAGTCGCCACAGTGACTCTGAAAAATATCAATTTATTTTTATTAAAATAGTTCATTTGCAGCATTAAAATAAATATATTGGAAAAATAATGTTAATATATTAGGTTGACAACATCTCGCCATTAAATGTGACAAAAATGTTTCAAAAATTTAGGTGCTACTTTAATATTTAAATCAATTTGCTTTCTTATATATTTTTAAAATGATCATTTTTTTATTTATCTAAATATTAAAACAAATTAAGTCTCTATTAATATTTGTAATATTAGATATCAGTTTTAATTTCTAAGTGCAATTAACTTAATATATATCTTATAACTATATATATATATATATATATATATATATATATATATATATATATATATATATATATACATATATATATATATATATATAACATAAATCTTAAAATAAATTCAGTCATTTTAATTCTCTCTCTGAAGAAATTTTTTATTTGGATATTTAGTTTATAATTTTAAAAACTATTTGTTTTTGAGAGAGAAAATTGAATATATATATATATATATATATATATATATATATATATATATATATATATATATATATATATATATATATATATATATATATATAATTTTAAAAAAGAGATTAAATAAAAAGAGGGAAGCTGT
Source organism: Cymbidium sinense (assembly GCA_021442155.1). NCBI lineage: Eukaryota > Viridiplantae > Streptophyta > Magnoliopsida > Asparagales > Orchidaceae > Cymbidium > Cymbidium sinense. The sequence continues at coordinate 149,749,329 of CM038219.1, read as the reverse complement.
AGCGTGCCAAGCATGGGGTTATGTTATTACGCCAGCTAGAAACTGTCTTGGGGGCCCACATAGGCCTACAAGTTTAAATATAAAACTTTGACCGACGAGCCCCGGGCCCATCTCGGCCTCATAAAGCAACTCGAATGGGATACGGTCATAGGCGCGTGCGGTTTAAAATAATTAATAAACGAGATTTATTTATGGATTTACTAACATACCATATAATTTTTATAGATTTATACATCTAACCTTTAAATTTTAATATTTATATCCATAATATTTAAGTATTAATTATCACATCAAATTTTAGAGTGAAATATAGCTTTCATATATCTATAAAATATTAGATATGCAAATATAAAATTTTAGATATAATATATATATAATTTTGAATTTAAACCCAAAGAGTGATATGTAGCAAAGTATATAGACTTAATGAAGTTATGCAAAAGCTTCATTTTCAAAACTTATATAAATATTAAACAAATAATAAAAAAAGGTGCATATACAATTATAAACTTATTTAGATTCAAGTGAAAACTATACACAAATTCATTTATAATTCCAAATTGATAATTCTAACATTTATGAAAAAATAGTCATAAATAGTACATTATGTTAAAACTATAATAATAAAAATGATCAGCTAAATAAAAATTAAATAATTCTAAATAATTCAATTTTATCAAAATATTTTAATTTCTTGAAAAGGACAAACACTTACACAAAAATTATGTATTTCATCCCCAATAACCAATTCTAAATAGCTAATTTCATCCACTCAATTTGAATTTTGATCAAGTGATAAAAAAATTTTAAAACTATTCGGCTCAAATTTATAGACTTGAGTTCGAGCTCTAGATCTAGCTGAAGCTCGATTAAATTAGTTAAGCACAAGGCGTAAAGTGACTCGAGCATGGCTAGAATCAGCTCATTTATATCCCAATTAAATTATTTTTTGTGGAGTACTTATTAATGTTAAATAACTTCTATTTCAAAGAAATTAACGATCGATATAAAAGATATTAAAAGAAAAAAAAAGAGATTAGCAAGATGCCCATTCATGAGGAAAATAAGAATTTAATGAACCACCAAATTGAATCAACTTTCCTATCAATCAAATAATCCAATCACCATTAAAACCTAAGATAAAACAAAATTGCCAACCCTAATTCCCAATCAAATTGATAGCCGTTGCCGGCTCGGGAAGAAAGACACCTCACCCACCCGGTCTGGCCCGGTCAGACCTGACAAAAACATGATTTTTATTTTTAAAATGAAAGGAAAGAAGCATGAAGCCATGAATAAAAGTTTCATTTTGATTTCTCCCATCGCCATCAAGCCAGCCAATAATCACTCAAATTAAAAGAGAGGAATTCAAATCAACCGAGACGACGACTTACATATAAATCAAAGAAGAAGCCAACTAACCAGCCAAATCCAAACCCTATTCCTCCTTCCAAAGCTTCTGCCTTTCCAAATGGAGCCAACCAATGAAAATTAAATATATAATAACATAATAAATAAAATAAAATCGATTCTCATACTTCAAATTAAGCTTTTATTTCTTCTTCCGATTCCTAGCATCTCTCTCTCTCTCTCTCTCCCTCTCTCTCTCTCTCTCTCTCTCTCTCTCTCTCTCTCTCTCTCTCTCTATTTATCTGCTTGAAGATTATCTGAATCTATTTTCTAATTAACAAGTAGGTGTGTTTTTGGCTACCTACCAAAAATGCCTTAGCTTGGATAGCTGAAGAAATCATTGCTTACTTGTTGAAACAATTCAAGAATAATAAGGGATGGAAGGCCTCTTCTCTCTTCTAGGTTTGAGGAAATTTTTTAATTTTCTAGATTCTCTTCCATTAAAATATTAAGAGCTTGACCCAAGTTTATACTATTCAAAGAAATACACACACACATGCATACAACACCATTCATGCACATTTATAATTTATTATTTATACTTTTAATACTTTCCTTATGCATGAACTATATTCACTCTAAAAAGAGTATACACACACTACACAATTCATGTATGTTTACATATCTAGCATTTAAAATTTGATATTTCTATTTTTAATATTTTCCTTATGCATGAAATTGTATATTCATGCATGTTAATATTAAAATGAAAGTAATAGATATATAAATATATAAAAATTATGTTGTATGTATGTAACTAGCCCAAATTAAAATCAAAGTGAGACATAAAAAATAAAAATTATGAGCTCTTAGTAGTTGAATTAAATCTCACCTAATTCCCAACTTATTACAAAAAGTTTAGGCTTGATTCTATCACTCATATCAGAAGATATATGCTTCCAAGTTTGTGAAGACTGAAGTCTAGAGAGTTGGCCACCTACTTATCCTAATATTTGGGAGCATATGCCTTAAGAGTTGCACAAAAGATCTAAGAATAATTGCATTTGAAGTTTGTTGAATAAACAATATTATTATTTTGTACTAGTCGATATGATCATAGGGATCTACGATTATGTTTGTAATAAAACTCAATTGTAGGCATTTTGAAACTTACTAAAATAAGATGTTGGAGAACTATATCAAAGGCAAAAGATTCTAAGAGTTTTTTTGTGTGAAGTAAGTTGGCTCCTTTCTTCTAAAAAATATCCTTAATGAGTTAAACATCGAAGTTTTTCTCTTAGGATATTATAGGGTGTCATTAAGTGGCGCTTAAACATCATAAGAGGGATGTGCCGAATTGACATTATCTGAGAGATCCTCCGAAGTATTACAATGAGGTGCGCTATGTAAGTGGCATCAACTTGATTTAGCAGCAAATGATTTCCCTCGGGTTATGATAATACTATGTTTCCTATCTCCTACCAAGAGTGAGATGATTTAATTTAGATGATTCTCTATTAAATGCATATGTTCTTCGAAGATTAAAATTTAATTGTCTCTGCCAAGTAGATGATATTGTCATGATTTGAGAGACTAGTTACTAGACATTGACAAGTATATTAGAAAAATCTTCCATATATAACATCAAATTATTATATGTTAAAAAATTTATAACAATTAATATAAATTGAATTAAGCCCGATGAGAATATTCATGCTAAACACAGATAGAAAGTGATAAAAGATATTAAATTTTTTATGAAAAAAATCTAATAATTAAAAAATCATAAGATCTAGCTAAGTCAAAATAATCCAATTTATATTGAAGTTGCAAAGGTTTACTCATCTCCCTAATTGGAGAAGATGTGGATTCAAAATTTGAATTTTGCTTGTTCATCTATCATACAAAGTAGGTAACAACAACTGATAATAAATAAGATTTGAACAATAACATGACGATCGCTGATTATAATAGTAATAATAGCTAGAGCTAGTAGTTGGTGATAATTGTTAATGGTGATTGAATTCAAGCATTTAAGCTTATATCTTAGCTCCTCCTTCCCCCAATTATTAAAAATAAGATTTTATTTAAATTTTTTTGAAGGGATATTATGAGAAATTTAACTAAAATCTCAAAATACTCCATGACATTATCGGTATTAAATTATTCAATTAAAAATCACTTTTTTAATATTTAAGTATTCTAATAATCTTAAAATTGAGAGATCTTAGATTCTATGATTTCTGCTTATTGAGTTATTCAATTTTATTATAAATTGATATTTTTAAAAATCATTTCATACTTCAATTAATACTTATAATCTTCTAATTACCCATTAAAATTTTGATTTATACTAATTTAAATTTGAATCAAATAATTTTTTATATCAATAAAATCTTTTCATCAATATATTCAATTCGACTTCATTAATAAAAAAAAAGTAAGAAAATAATTCCAAATTTACACTAATTATTTGATATTTGAATGATTGGATTTCACATTCTTATTGCGAAATTATGATTTTTATTTTTTAAAGAAAACATAAAACCTCATCTCATCTATTAATATAAAAGATTTATAAAATTATATATAAATAGATGAGGCAAGGCTTAAAGTTTTCTAAAAATATAAAAATCATAATTTTGCAGTAAGAATGTGAAATCAAATCATTCAACTCCAAACGAAAATATCAAATCATTAGTGTGAATTTGGAATTGTTTTCTTACTTTTTTTTTTTATTATTATTAATGGAAACTTCTTCGACGCGGTCCATCGCCTTTCCATCCCTTAAAACCCTCCAACGGGGTCGAGCTGGAGAAGCCATACAGAGGAGGCAGAGAAAAGGGGGCTCCATATTTAAAACTCGCCCTTTTACAACCCTCTTCCCTGCTGCTTTTTTGGTTCCCAAAGATTCCTCTTTCTTTCTTCCTCGATTCGATTTGTGGGGAGCATCACTACTGTGGTGAGTAACCTATCAAAGATTTCCATTGTTTTCATTTCTTTTTCTTCCATTTTTGTTTTCCCGGAAGCCAAAAGTTTTTTTTTTTCTTAATGATGCGGATCTTAACCTCATTTTACCTTTTTGATCTGAAATTTCTATTCTTATACCGATATCTGACCTCTTTCTTTCTGGAAGATCTCTTCATTCCGCTTTGATTTTTTGGTCACCCTTAAAAATCGCAGTTTTTCCCTCTCCATTCATGTGATCCTTCTCATCTTTTCTCATTTTTCATAAAGCTTGTTTTTTTTTTTTTCCCTCGCAGCCTAAACATGGAGGAAGCAAAACCAGATGCCGCATTACCAAAATCCTCATCAAGGAGGCTCCCAGATTTCAAGCAATCAGTTAAGCTCAAGTATGTAAAGCTCGGCTATCACTACCTAATCACCCATGGCATGTACCTCTTCCTCACTCCATTAGTTGGTATCATCGCCGCCCAAGTCTCCACCTTTTCTCTCCAAGACTTGTATGACCTATGGGATCATCTCCGTTTCAATCTCATCTCAGTCATTCTTTGCTCCACTCTTCTTGTCTTCCTCTCCACCCTCTACTTCCTCAGCCGCCCAAAGCCTGTGTACCTTGTCAATTTCGCCTGCTATAAGCCAGAGGAAGCTCGAAAATGCTCTCGCCAAGTTTTCATGGATAGGTCTCGGTTGACGGGTTTATTCACTGATGAAAACCTTGAGTTCCAACGGAAAATCCTTGAAAGATCTGGCCTTGGTGAAACCACTTATCTACCTGAGGCAGTCATGAATATTCCGCCTAATCCTTCAATGGCTGAGGCCAGGAAGGAGGCTGAGGCTGTGATGTTTGGCGCCGTAGACGAGCTCTTTGCGAAGACCAAACTGAAACCAAAGGATATAGGAATCTTGATTGTGAATTGCAGCTTGTTCAATCCAACCCCTTCCCTCTCTACGATGATTGTTAACCACTACAAGCTTAGGGGAAATATTGTTAGCTACAACCTTGGAGGAATGGGTTGCAGTGCAGGCTTGATCTCCATCGATCTTGCCAAGCAGCTGCTTCAATCCCATCCAAATTCTTATGCTTTGGTTGTGAGCACGGAGAACATCACTTTGAATTGGTATTTCGGCAATAATCGTTCGATGCTCGTCTCGAATTGCCTTTTTCGTATGGGTGGAGCTGCAATCCTTCTATCAAACAAGAGATCGGATCGAAACCGCTCAAAGTATCAGCTGATCCATGCGGTTAGAACGCACAAAGGAGCTGATGATAAGTGCTATACTTGTGTGACTCAGGAAGAAGATGCTACTGGGAGGATTGGAGTTTCCCTCTCAAAGGATCTGATGGCTGTGGCTGGTGATGCTCTGAAGACCAACATCACTACATTAGGTCCTTTAGTCCTCCCCATGTCCGAGCAGCTTCTGTTCTTCGCCACTTTGGTTGGCAGGAAGCTTCTCAAGATGAAGATTAAGCCTTACATCCCAGATTTCAAGTTAGCATTCGAACATTTCTGCATTCATGCTGGTGGGAGAGCTGTGCTAGATGAGCTAGAGAAGAACCTGCAGCTCTCCGAATGGCACATGGAACCATCGAGGATGACTTTATACCGATTCGGCAATACATCGAGCAGCTCCCTATGGTATGAACTGGCCTACACTGAAGCTAAGGGAAGGATGAAGAAGGATAGGATTTGGCAGATTGCATTTGGTTCTGGTTTCAAGTGCAACAGTGCTGTTTGGAAGGCTCTGAAGACCGTCAAACCTGAGAAGGAGAAGAACCCATGGATGGATGAAATTGAAAACTTCCCAGTCATAGTTCCAAGGGTAGCAGCAATCAACTGAACTCTTGATGCAGCTTTAATTATCTCATCATCAGGAGTTTCAAAGAAATTTGGTTTATGATTTATTTTATCCTATTAGTTATAACCTTCTCTCTCTCTCTCTCTCTCTCTCTCTCTCTCTCTCTCTCTCTCTCTCTGAAGTTGTAGTGAAGAAGCTTCATTGATGGAATTAATCATGGTTTAACTTCATTGCCTGAGGAGAAGAAACTAGCCATGTTTAATTAGCCTGTGCTGTTTCTCTTGCTAGTTTATGGAGGATTAAGGTGCTGATATTGACATTATTTGTTCTATTGTATTAAAAATTCAATTTCTATTGTAGCCATGATTAAATTTGGTGCTTGTTTATATATTAATTAGGTTCGGTTTGGTTTAATCTGTAAAAGCCTTGTTGTTGTTATTAGTTGGTTGTTTGAAATTTAATGGATGGCAAGTTGTGCAGCACAGGCTTCTGTCAGTTTTGCTTTTGACAACTAAGCACTGCTGAATGCTGACCCACACAACTAAATTATAAAGGTTCACCCTTCCCATCTGTGATCACAACCAACCTTTTTATATTATCCTTTATATTAATATCCAAGTTTTTATTGCATTTTGTTGGAACTTTTTAAATTGGTGTTTCAAAATAATTGTAATTTATCAGCCAAATGATTAAGAATTCAAAATTTATATATATGAGTTTATATTTAAATTCACCCAATTATGCCAAAAATATATGCATATAATATATATATATATATAGAAGTTGCATGATTATATGATTTTTTAGGAGCATTTACATAAATAGCACACAATTCATATATATTTATATATATAACACAAATAACACTTTTTTAAAATTTTTGAAATAAAATTCACCTTTTAAAGCATAAGAAAGGTGTTATATTGATAAATATCAAATTTTAAGTATTAGATATGTAAATGCATAAGAATTGTGTGCTATGTATGTAAATTTCTCTTTTTTTTTTAATAAAATGCAAACAAGTTGTACTAAGTACTAGATGATTTGTAAAACATAATGCACAAAACATAATGATTTTTGAATATTTTAAATATCCCACAATTATCACTTATTTATACTTCAAATCAAAGATTTTGAGAAAAAAAATTGGAATGTAATATGCTACTGATGCTCCCAAAGGAATTGGGAGAGTGTGAAAACGTTTTACTTTCTTCATTATGAAGCCATACAATAATCGTTGCCCAAAAGCATAGAACATTTAATGTTTACATTACTAAGGATAGCAATTCAACCAAAACAAAAGCTTTTTTTCAAGATTGTAACAACTTTAAAACAATAATTATTTGATAGATACTACTAACACCTAAATAGATAACATTTAATTAATTGGGAGATTTATATACATACCATACAATTCTTATGCATTTACATATTTCACACCCAAACTTTAATTTTTACTTAAATAATACTTAAATCTTTATTATTATATCAAAAATACCATCCTGGTTACTTTTTCCAAGTTAAATGCACATTTTTCTGCATAGGAAAAGTGCTAATTTTATAAATATTCAAATTTCAGTGTGAAATATATAAATGCATAAGAATTCCATGATATGTATGTAAATTTACCTTAATTAATTATTTGACAGATAATTTTTTTTTTTATATATATACTTAATGAGTACAAACACTTATATATTGTTGAATAATCACCAGCCATAGTATAAAGTAATGGTTCAAAATAATTAATTAAACAATCTGTAACTTGAATTAGAATAACATGCCATAATTAACCATTATTCTGATCTGTAGAACAAAAACATAACCGCACTCATTCAAATAACAAGAGTAAGAGAATCAAAACATAAGAAACATTTCCCATCCAAATAGAACAATAAAAATTCAATGAAATTATTCTAATTTAGATTTTAAAATAAAAAAAATCCAATAAATCAAAGAGGTTTGTCAGAAAGCCACCTCTCAAATAAGGCGAAGCACTGTTTGGGCTTGTTAGATGGCGCTGCATGGCTCCCACCCTATAAGCAAACAACAAATTAGAAAATAATTATTTGAAATTCATTTTTCCAACAAAATTATATTTTCCTCAATCAATTTTATATAATACAACCAAGTCTATAAAATTAAATCCAAAATGATTTAAAATAAAAAATAAAAAATCTTACCTTAACAGTGGCATAAGTTAGATTCCCTGAGTATAGCTCTGTATATCTGAAGTAATCAAGAAAGCCATTACAATCATTAATTATTCAATTAACCATAATTAATCACAAGGAAAAATGCAAATTAATTAATTTTGAACAGATGATTTATTAATAAGAACTCACCCAGCAACTTGGCCGTCGACATGCCATGATCTCCACTTATCCCTGACGGAAAGGTTTAAGGATCTTATCCATTTTGTTGTGCTTTGAAATGGAACGAGCAGATCAAGATCACCACTGCCATTTTGAGAACAGTCAGATAAACCACTAAGGATATGAAGTAAAAGAATAAGCTTCCCTTCCCTTTCAGAGGGAACTTTTATTTCTCCCTTTGGGAATCAGTGCAATCTTATATTTGACACTGCTGAGAGATAAGGCTTATAAATGTAGATCGCAATCACAGCTTTGCATTTAAAAGTATATTCTGCATACGATTTATATTTTGCTAAAATGATTAATAGTATAGTCACCTGTAAATAAGCGCACGATATCCCCTACGTGTAAAGTTAAGGTGGAACTGGGCACTGCTTCTTATGTTTATACTATAAGCCAAATCAAAGTTGCATCTTATCCATTCTTGCACAGTTCCCTGAACATCAACAACACAACATAACGATGCGACTAAAAACTTTAATGCCATTGCTTAGTAACAATAAATTCCCAATCATATGCATCATTTTCTTTCCTTGCTAGATATTTTTTTGTGGGAAAATATAAAATATAAATTTGTTGTTGTTAAGCAGATAGAGAGCAGCCAGCAATGGCACAGCCTCATCCCCTTCAATACATTCTATTAATGATTTTGAAATCTATGGAACACATACCTCCTTGATATGAAGAGCCTCTCTAACAGCGCGGTTATTTGCCCAGTAGTAGACAAGATAATAAGCATAGTTCTGCAAACATTAGCAACTTTGATCAACTTCTGAATAACGTTAACTAGAAGTCATTTGGAAATAAATAATCAAATTAATTAGTTACTTAACTGGACAATTAATAGTTGAAGCAGGTGGTGGGTTGTTTATCGCATCATACTTTCCTTCAAGAAGGTATGACCTCCTTGAAGGTTTGATGGATCTCTTCTTCCAGGGGTCGAAATCCATAGGACAGGCAGGATACAATATATTATCCATCGAAATTTCTTTCAAGAACTGGACAAATACACTGATTGAGTTAATAAATATACAAAATTTATCGTAACTGTACAATGGGCTTAAGCAATTATATAAAAATTTAATTATTAATTGTTTCCAATACTTTTTATAATTCCTTAAGGCTGATTAAATCATAAATCATGATAGAATATAATATGTTGATCTTCACAATGTCATCGAGTGTATTTATCAAAATGTAATTATATTATCTATATATCTTATTGTTAAAAATCCAAAATGGATGCATATTCTTAAAGTCATCAAACCGAAACGTGTTTCATTGTTGACAAACACTTAATTTAAAACATATGGGGGCTCCGCATTTTGTATATGTAGAAAATCCTATTGCAGAATAATAATAATAATAATAATATTATTATTATTATTATTTTAAATCAACTAATAAAATTAGAGAACCTTGATGAAGCTCACACAAGCACAAAAATTAAGATGAAAGAATTTGGTTCATACAACGAAGTATCATTAAAGCTCATTTCATATAAGTTGTTTACTGAAGAACTTCAAAATGAGAGGATTCCTGATTTTTTAAAGCTTGATTGCTTAGCAAAATTATAAAGCTTCAATAAAGTGAGCAGTTCAATCGATTTATTACCCCATCAAAGATATCGAGATTTGCAGCACAATCAGGTTTCGTTCTATGTACATAGCTTTCTTCTCCAACGCAACTTGTCCTTATTGCCTGAAAAATAATTTTCAAATTACCCCTTCAATATATCTTTTAGAAACTGTATGCCAAGAGGCAAATTTGAACAACTGTGAGTAAAACTGAGAACTGTAAGGCTTTATTGATTAGAACTTAACTGAGAATCCTAAACCTAACATCCAAAGAATTAGTTTATATTAATGCCAAAGACACCTAAAATATAATGCATGTAAAAACATAGGCCACTACCATAAATTTTGCAATATCTTGCACAAAATTAAGCTTTGCCCTTTATAGCACAATTCTGCTTAACTTTATGAACTAGTTTGATGTTGTGTATGGTTATTGAGAAAAAAAAAGTAGCACAAAATGGACTTCTATAAAGTTTTGCTCAATGCAGTATTAAAGTTTTATTAAGTTGACATACTTGCATGTGTTTCCACAACACTAGAATGAAACAATAAATAAAAATAAAGAATCAGTCTTGGATAATCATTATTACTGTGCATTAACCGCCCATAATGTTTTCGTAAGTGCAGTAGAACAAATATTAAAACCTCCCAGCTTATTCAATGTGAATTTTCGAATTGACACTTCCACGCAAATGTTACGGTCATGAATTTTTTAGAAAGATGAACAACTTTTATACAGAAATGTTGACAGCGCATATGATGAATCATAAAGAAGCTATAAAAAAAACCGAGCAATACAAACATAACGATTTATGCATTTAGAGATTGAATCATGTCTACATCCATTTGCTGCAGAGGGTAATGGAGTTTCCACTAAGGAGTTGTTTGGTTGGCTCAAAAAAGAATGCAAGTAAATACAAATTTTTTATGTTTAGTTGACTGAAAAAGGAATGCAATATAAAATTTCAATGCATTCTTTTTTCGTCTTTAGTTTAGATTTGGTGAAAAAGAATTTCACCCATTTAGGTGATTTTCATTTACACCAATCAGTATAAAGTGAGCTACTGCCACGCCACCATCTGTCACCGCCGCTCGCCGCCACCATTCGTCACTGCCGCTCGCCGCCACCATCCGTTACCACCACCCTTTGCTACCGCCACCAGCCCACTTGCCAGACCTTGCTGCCGTCACCACTGCTCGCCAAACCCCATCACCAGCTGGACCATGCCACTACAACCCACCTTACATTACATTCATTCTAACAAACAAAAAAATAAACCCTTGCATTTGTAAAGTTTCAAGCCAAACAATTTAGAATAATCCAAATATATTACATTCCTTCAACATTATATTTCTTTTACAATGCACAACAAAACAGTCCCTAAATGAAAGAAGTACAAAGAACAAAAAGAGCTCTCAATATTTTTTTCCTTGTATCCTGATCTAAGGTTTGATAAAAGATCACTCTGTAAAAGCACACAAGGTGTGTGTGTTATAAATGGAGTACTTCAGCATTAAATGTAAAATCAAGCATCTTCTAGCAGGATTCAACAACAAATTAAACTTAGAGAAGCTAACCAAGTAACTTAAATTGCAAATTTGAATTTCATAAACAAAAATAGTATTAGTATGTAGGTATTATATATATACATAAATTTTGAATTTGATAAACTTTGGACGACGCATTTCAAAGTGCCATGTGCTAAAGTTATGCAAATTAAAATGAAAGAAAATGTAAATCCAAAGGATTATTTGAATATTTGGTAAAATTCAAACCTTTTGTGTAGACACTACAAATATAAAAGGTGACCAATTTTGTGAATGAAGATTGACCCGGCATGTTCTTATTAGACTCAAATTTAACATGTACTTATTAGCCTAAAAAAAAAAAAAAAAAAAAAAAAATAAATAAATAAATAAACAAAAAAAAAAAATAAATAAAAATAAAAAAAGCATGTTCTTATTAGCCTAGCTTAGTTTTGAGTATTTATAATTCTACCTCAAACCTTTAGTCTAAGTGGATTAAACCCCATGTAAGCACTGTTGGATTAGGTCCCTCTTTCATCTTGTCGGGATTAATATTGGGTGAATATACATCTACCTTAACCTTTAGTCTAGGTGAATTGAAGTCTCCATAAGCACCACTAGATCAGGTTCCTCTTTCACTAAGCCTAGCAGAAGTTTATGTCTTATACCTTTGACCATTAGTCTATGTAAATTAAAGCCTTCATAGGCACTACTAGAATGGTCTTTATTTGATCTAAACTAACTTAGTTCTACATACATTTAAATCTACCTTCAACCCTTAGTCTTAATGCATTGAAGCATCTATAGGCACCACTTGATTAGGTCTCTTTTTGATCTAGCCTAACTTTATTCTAAGCATCCTTAGAACTACAATTAAGCATTAGTTTAAGAGAATTGAAGACTCGATAAACATTACTAAATTGGTCTCCATTTGATATAGCCTAGCTTAGATATAGTTATCTTCATATCTATCTTCAACCTTTAGTCTAATTGAACCGAAGCCTCCATAAGAACCACTAGATTGGTCTTCATTTGATCTAGCCTAGCTTACTTCTAGGTGTCTTTAGATCCCTTTTGACTTTAGTCTAAGTAGATTGAAACATCCATAGGCAGAAAAAAAAGTTTCCATAGCACCACTAGATTGATCTCCCTTTGATCTAGCTTAGCTCAGTTTTTGGTACCAATAAATCTACATGTCTTTATTCTTAGTGGACTTAAGCACTTATGCCGCACAAGACTAGTCCTCACTAGAGCTAACCTAGTTTAGTTCTAGACAACCTTTGCTTTATCCATATCTTAGTGGACAAAAGCCGTCATAGTTACCAGTAGATTATTCTTTCTTTGATTAACCTAGATTAGTCCTAGGTGATCAAAAACCATACTTTGACCTTAATTTGGTGGATTGAAATCTTCATAGGCACACTAGATTGGTCTTTCTTTAATAATTTGCCTTAGTCCTATGTAACCATAAATCTACTTTAATCTTAATTTTAATGCAATGAAGCCATCATAGGTGCCACTAGACTAGCCAATCTCATAGGATTTGATTAGGCTAACGTTGAATTGATATTAGTAGACCCTAAATCTTATTTATTCTATATGATTGCATAGATTGAATCAGTGGACCTAAAGCTTTTTAATCCCCATTTGATTTCCCTAGCATATAACTTTGACAAGTCAACCTAAATTGGCTCTAGTAAAACTTTACCTTAGGCTAGCCCATAAATTAATCCATACAAACTCAAATCTCAACTTGGATTCGAATTGGCTTACCTTAGATGTAGTCAAGTCTATCACAAGATAGTTCTAAATTTCACAAGGCTTTATTTGAGCCCTTGATTTACTTGGACTACCTAAGCTAAACCTAACCATAATAGCTCAATTGAGCATGAATGGACCTAACTATTCAAATGAACTTACCATTGCTAAATTGAACCAAAGACCCAAGCCAAGTTGAACTTATATGACTTAAAGGACTCACCGAAGCCAACCATACCCATTAGACAAGTAAATAGCCCATATAGGCTAACCTAACTCTAATTTGAACTCAATTGAATTTAATGGGCTTGCCTAGGATAAATTACCTATATTAAGCTCTTCAACTCCATACATGGACATCCTTAAGCTACCCTAATAATTCCTTTAGCTTGTTCAAATGACTATGTTCAAACCAAATCGAACCCTAGAATTCATAAGTATTCACATTCCCTTCTCTCAACCAATAAGAACTCTAAAGAATAACCTTTAACATAGTTGAATCTCATTTCAGTCTCCTCCTAACTGAATTGAGATGTATCCTAATTAACCCTGCCGTAGGCTAGAAAAGTAAAAGAGATCTCCTATTAATTCCATGTTTTCATCAAACTCTTAATATTACCATTTGATCACCAAGAGTGCATTTGGGACAACGGTGGTAGTGCGGTGCAGCGGAAAAATGCATTGTAGTGTTATTTTGGAAAAGCATTATAGTCGCATTTTGGAGAATTTGGGATGAGAAAGCTGCATTATCCAAGCTGACTTGACAAAGTGCAGGCGCTACCAAAAAGATATTGTCTAACTTTTTTAAAATAATAAAAAAATATAATATTCATCGCAGTTTTTTAGACAGAATTTTTTCTACAATAACTTCACCACTGCTTTTTCATACTGCTGCAATTGCCCCAAACAAACCCTAAGTTTTTCTTCGGTGACGTGAGCTAAGCCCAACAGTTTGTCCCTTCCTTCAACCTTATATATGTGATTCCAGAGAGCTCCTACGAAGTTGTGGCAGGATTCTCCAAGGTAGAGCAATCGAAGATGAGGCAAGAGAAGAGCAACTCAAAACCACTTTACATCATCTAAGTGAAGCTTCCTAACCATTGTACAACTATTCTAGCGGTACTCTCATAGACCTTCAAGTGTAAGTTTGTGTACAACGATCTCTAGATTAAACCATTGATCTAAACATCTCAATCTCCATACTAAAGCATCAGAATGGATGCTAAATTTTTGGTAATTGGAATCCATTTGAACAAATGGTCATCATTCCAACCAGGAGTTTAGGGATGATGCATAAGTTGTTTAATCTAATTAAATTAGATAAATAAATATCATTCAATTGCATTACTTGAATCTGAAACTAAGTCCTTAGCTGCTTTATTGACCCAATCTAATTTAATCTATGATCAAACAACCTCACTAATTTAATATTTTCATTAGGTCATGTTTCCAAATTGCAACACCAACAGAGTCTGCCATGGCTAAATGGCTCATTGATTGTGCAATTTGAATTAAAATGAAATTTAAACTATACTAAAACCCTTTAAAAATTCATAAATAACTATTAAAACATAAAAAATTATAAAATTAATTTCTAAAAATGAATCATACTAAATAAAAAAAACTTAAGGAATTTTCCTTTTATAATTTTTTCAAGACTTTGAAAATTCATAAATATTTGAGATTAATCCCAAAATTAATAAAAAGTACTAGGTGGGTTCATAAATATTTAGATAATTCAACAATGATTCAGGATATTATTAGCAAGCTAGAAATGTAAGATATTTATTCAATAGTTTGAAGAGGAGCGTTTAAAGACGTGCATATGACAGAAATTCAAGGAAAGGAAATTGAGATCATATTGATTAATATGAAAATCAAGAATCTATTTTTTTAAAAAATTTGCATCTATTTATATGGATGTCAATATTTCTTATTTCATTCCTTAATCAGTCTATATATTACCCTATATCAAAGACATTATTAAATAAATAAAATTCCTCCATGCCTTCTCCCACACAAACTAATTTAAAATCACATGAAATATAAATCAAGGTAACTCCTAAATAACTATTATTTAATCCAAATTCAAATCAATCATATCATTTAAAACAAAATAAAGATAACTAACACTAAAACTAAAATTAAAATAAAATCTAACACTAAATAAAGAAATAGAATTTTCTCAAATTAATCTTCTTATGCTACATCAATTCTCCTAAGACCTACAAAACTCTTATCCTAAAGAGTTCTATATAAGTTCCTTTGGAGTAAGTTCATCAAAATACTCATTACAAACTATTGATCATCAAACAATCGAATTTTCAAATGATTAGAAGTGCAATAGATGTTAAAACTCTCAGAACTGATAGAGGATTTTAAACTTTCAAATTTCAAGAAACTAGCATATATTATCATATGTTGTGATAAATTATTTAACGTAGAATGGAAAGACATTAATGAGCTTGATCAAATATGTAAATAGTGCCATAAAACTAATTCTAAAATGACTAAGAATGACTTTGTAACCCCACGGAAGAATTTTCATATTTATGGTGTATCTTCCAACCATATTCAATGCATTTTAGACATGCCATCTTTCTTGGCTTTATCAATGTCAAGATAATAAATGGCAAAAATGTAAAGGGCTTCAAGATGGGGTTTACATATAAGCACCATCAAGAAATTTAGCTCTGAAATCATATAATGTAGTTCAAATGATGTCAAATTGATGTTGGGTTCTTGATGAAGAACAGTTTGTTGATCATATTTTTCAGTAATCCTATGAATGCCTTTGATTTGTTTTTCTCAAAAAATAAAATGGTATTAAATAAAGGAGTACTTTGAAGAGAAAAGCAAAGGGTTAAAGCTAAATTAATACAGCATTGCTATGGCATCATCATGGTTATAAGGAACTACGGTGATTTGATCGTCATGGTATAATAGCAGCGAAGAGAAATTCAGAGGAGAGTGAAGGGAATTCATCGATTACAAGAGAGAAGACTGAGATGTGATAAACAAAGGGTAGGAGGAATCTTTCAATTTCATTCCCTAATCAATAATTCACACACTATACAAACTAAAACAATCCAATTTATAGAAATAGGATGATCAGATAAGAATAAATTAATTTGAAATCAAACCAAGAAAACTACTAAAGTCTTCAATCTAATCCAAATTCAGATCAAATATCTATCATTTAATTCAAAATAATCCTACATCAAATAAAATAAAATTTGAAATGAAATCTAAAAACAATCAAAAGTACAAAATTTTCTTAAAGTAATCTTCCAGTGTTGCATCAGATACTCTAGAAAGCGAAAAATAATTACCAAAAAGAGCTCATATGAAATCATCCCTACTTCAAATCCATAAGCCACAGCCATCCTGTACTCATCTTCATCATCAGTGACCGGGTTGCCAGCTATATAGCCCTGAAATAATTGACCATTACAATCTAATGACAGAATGATATAATTATAAAATGGATTCTGCCTGCAGATTTATTTATACTGAAATTTTGAGTAACATGTTAAATTTATTGGGATCCAGGCACAAAACTGCTGTACAACTACCACCATTAAAATATAATAAATGTATGTTCACATGCCTTGAGATTGAGTATTGGCTGCTGCCCTGCATCATTTCCTGTGGGTTGAAATTGCAAGAGCATGATTAAGCAAAACAAGATCAAGTGTTTGATTTTGTTTTAATTTTATAAATTGAAAAAAAAAAACAAAGTTAACCTTCTGCTACTTTTGAAGCAACAATTGGTATAATCTTCCCACCATAGGAGTCGCCAGCAACATAGAATGGATTCGACGTGAAATGAGGGTGATCCATAAACCACTGTAATTTTTTCAAGAAGAAATCATTTGAGACATAATTGTGGAAATTAAATACCTGAATATTTACACACTGTAAAAATCATATGAAAAACCAGTTCTTTCGGGTAAAACAACATTTAGGAAAAAAAATTTCATGCAGAAGTAACGCAAGGGTTTTGTTATCTATTGTACCAATTATTACTATGATGCATAACGTGGAATAGTGTTTTGGCTAATATAAAAGAGTCCAGTGAAAGAATGAAAAGCACTTCTCTGTCATGCATTAGAAGAACAATGTCTATCAAGGACATCTAAAATATACCTCTCATAAATCTGTAAACTTTACCGGCCCTACCTTTCTTATGAATCTGTAAACTTCATCTGAAAAAAGCAGGTCATCACTGTAATAATTTTCAGAGCTCGGTGAGAAAGAAAATCCAGTACCAACTGGACAATCCACTAAAATGATGCTGCTGAGCTGAGAAATCCAAAAATGTTTATAACAAGATAATTAATAACATAGTAAATGCGGCTGTAGAAATTGGAAAATCACTATAATTACTGGATGGAAATTAAACTCCTCACCTTTGTCCAAGAGTAAGGATTAGAGACCAATTTGGGCAAGGCTTGTTCACTTGCATTATAAGGAGCATTCTCAAAAAGTAATGGTCCTGTACATATGATCAGAAGATGGAATCATCCATCTGCTATAAAAAGATTACTGACTTTTTTTTACATTACCCACTAAGTTAGGTTTGGGATAAATTGATGGAAAAAAAGACTAGAAAAATACATAATAAAAATTGAAAATTATTGGAAATGTTATCTGTTTAAAATATTCTGTTCTAACTATAAGAAGTGACAACCTTTAGAAGTGCTATCACTTAGTAATTGTCAAATTTTCTTTTAAGATGTATATAAAAATTATTCTTAGAACATTTTTAGCTCCACTTCAAAAAAACAGACTAATGTTATCAAGACTAGTTGGATAAACCGTTGATATGGAAAGTTATCAAAAACAATGACATCACGAGAAATCAACTAGTGACACTAAGGATGCCATGTTCCTGTGGCAATCCTCTAAAGCTAACACTTATTCTATTTTATTCACATTGGTAGTCCTTATAGATATTTTTAGATTCAATTTGTTCGTGGGTGCCTGGGTGATACTACAATCTTATTGACAAGTATAAAACAAGCCTAATAAAAAGAATATAGAGAAAGAAAAGGCTAGAAAGAAATATATTGAGATTTTACTAGTTTTTATAAGAATGCATAAGCTACTTAGGCCAATTAAAATGTCGTTCATCAGACTCCAATCTATAGGTTCAAAATGAGGTTTAGTGCTACAAAAATGGAGGACAATCAATATTCTCCAAAATGACCAAAGATCAAACTTCTATAACATTGACATATTGACTCTTCTAACCATGTCCTGCAATTTGTAGTACAAGATCTCCTTATAAATATTTAGTCATGTCTTTAATAAAATTCCAAAGCTTCACTTTCTAGATTCTTCGAATTCTCTCTTTTTCATCTATTTTTTTATTCTGTCTTGTGATTTTTATAAAGTTTTGATATTGTCTACAGAAAAATTTGAATTCAACAATCTCATAGATATTGTTAGTGTGAATTAATGCCAAGAAATAAAAACCAAGCAATACAACAAGCAGAGCAGCACCACATAAATGCATCAGTTAAAATGGAGCAACCTAGAGCTAGTGAGTAATAAATAATTGGCAAAGACAAAGAGGATGACAAGAATGATTCAAGGAGCCTTGGTGCCCATTCCTAGAATCATTCTAAGTGTGGAAGAATTGGAGAGATCATCTGATTCTATCATTTGAAGGAGACCTTTTAAGTTTCAGTGTGATAACTTGACCTTTAGAAGCAAATGAAACCTACCACCCAAACAACTATGAGTAGTCAACTCCTTCCCAATGGGATTAAAAAGAGAAAGGCTCAATTAATAAATGCATTCTCGAGGAACATCACTAAAGCAAAACCATCAAAAAAAATTTAAGACTCCATATCTTGATGCTTACAAGGGGAAGACAAACCCTGTTGATCATGCATCCCTATTGGATATAGAGGATGTTCTAAAGTTTCATATTGTCTTCACTACATTGGAAGTGATAGACTTGGAGGTAGTAATAGCTCAAGTATCACTTACCCATAGTCTGTGTTAAGGATCTTTCAAATATACCTTTGAATTGCAACAACTAGAGATATTGGCAAACTACTCGATCTCATCACAGTCATATCAATGCTAAGAAAAATAATAAAAAATATGTCGCCTATTCATCAAGTAGCCCAAAGGATAATTTTTTGGGCATTGTTTAAAATAGAGCAATAAAAATGTCACCGTAAAATTGCCTTAGCGCTTTTTTTAAAAAATCACAATGAGGTTTACACCTCATTAGTGTTATACAAGGTGCAATTCAAGATATGCCTCGCCTGAGTTTTAGCGAGGCGTGCATTTTTAAATCCATTTTTTAATCAAATATAAACTTTACTTGTCCAAATAATATTCATATAACACACAACCAATCTTGAGTTATTTTGTAAGGCAACAATTTGCATTTCAAATTACACTTCAATTGTCATTACCTCTTCATCAATTTTCCACTCCAACAATATTAGCTTTCTCAGTAAATTTGGCAAAAGCTTGTTTAACTAACTTAAGTCTATCAAAGAAATAATCATTTACCCGGATGGTTGCACAACTCATCTCCCATCCTATCCACCTTCTCATAGCATCGAATAGCACATTTTCTTTACTATCATTGTACGCCATTTATAACTTATTATTTTTCAATGATGATCTCGTGTTTGAATCAAAGGTATCACTCAAAATTCCCTCAATTTTGTTCCTATGGATTGGTCAAATTCAGATAGAGGACAAATCTTGACTAAAGCTTTGACCACTAAATATATCACAAAATTTAAACAAAAAAATAGAATAATGATTATCAATAAAAATGGATTTGCACACTTACACAACAAAATTGACTAAAGAGAGTCTAACTCAATGAGC
This sequence comes from Cymbidium sinense, assembly GCA_021442155.1. NCBI lineage: Eukaryota > Viridiplantae > Streptophyta > Magnoliopsida > Asparagales > Orchidaceae > Cymbidium > Cymbidium sinense. Next base: position 149,729,117 of record CM038219.1, on the reverse strand, counting down.
GACTTTGAACTATACTTCATGATCCAACTCTCACGATTATAGATTTAAAAAAAAAAATTAAGTTCTTCATCAAAAAGCCACCAAATATTTATCCCAATAAATGGACGCCCTACTAGTAGTGTGAATAGGCCATCCTTTTATTGAATATGTAAAGAAAATTTTCTTGTATCAATCCCTCACCCTTTTTAATCCTTAAATTTCTATGTTCTTAAAAACATGGATAAAGTCATCCTTAGTTGATTTTATTTTTAACATATATTAGTAAAGACTCACACTCTATTTGATAAGTTGTTCTTGCAAAAAAAAAAAAAATTGCTATCATAATAGCACAAGAATTTCGAGCTAACTTGACAAGAATCAAATTATGATGCAAATAATAGTTGACAGTTCATGAGAAAAGGGGTGTCATAGCCTTGAATAAATTTGATCTTAGAAAAAACAGAGTTCTTTTTGTATCATTGTATTTAGAAACTCGCCTTCCATTGAAGCTCAAAACATAAAGTCTCCCTTAATGGCCAAACTCCTAAGATAAATTGATATCCTGCTTCGTGATCAATAAAGAAAAATTAAAACTTGCCTTTATTAACAACCTTAGAGAAGCTCTTGGCACAACATCTAGTGAGAAAAATTTTATTGTGAGAAAATTGTGAAGGAATTGAAAGTAATGAAAAGTAGAAATAACTAGAATTATACAGAAACAAGGTGGAAGGCAAAGCGTCACACAATCCAAGGTCAAATCATAAAATATTACTTATATTTTTTAAAAAATTGAAGTAGCAGTAACAATCAAATCAAAAGATTTATCCAAAAAAAAATCAAATCAAAAGATAATTTGATAGGCTAAAACATATCTCTCATAAATATTCAAATCTTTAAAGATTTGCAAATTCATTGTTTCCTATAAAGACAGACAAGGATGAGCTACTGATAAAATCATAAAAGTCCGAAAATAAAGTCAAAGCTATTTCAATGTGGTTACATGGTGAAACTTTTGCATCCATTGACAAGTAAAAATGACGTAGATGATCCAAAAAGTTGAGCTAAGTAGATCGGACAAATCCAAATAAAGTTCTTAACATAGCAAAGAAAAATATTTTTATTTTGATCTTTTGTTCTTTTTTAAGTAACTTCCACAAATATAAAAAGTTAAAAAACTAAATACACGTATAAAAATATTGGATATATTAAACATGGCAGTTCAATCCATAGCAACCAATCAAAATCAAGTAGATGAGATCGCTACAATCATGACAAACTCATAGGACAAACTCATAGCAAATTCACCTGGGCAAGCTGACAACTTCATCTAGCAAGTCAACAACTCCGATTTCACTTAAGGCAACTATTTTATCTAACAAGTCAACAACTTCATCCAATGAACAAATGATTTCACTTAACCAAGTAAGGCATCTTCACCCAACAAGCTGGCAACATTGTCCAGTAAGATGGTGACTTGAGCTAACTAAAAGCATATAAACAGATGTGATTTTCAACCAAAGATGAAGATTCTTTCCTTATATATATGACTACATGCATTTTGTAATTGTAATGCAATCTCATAATATATGTTCAGCCTTTTATAGTTTTTTCATGTAGCACCAAAACTCCTAGCTCAAGTTATAAATAAGAGTTCAAGGGGAGGCTTGACACACAAAGTTCATGGTACTTTAAATTCTCTACTTTAAAAGCTTTGATAACTTTTCTCTCTAAATTATACTGAATCTCCCTTTCTCTCTCTACTTATTATTCTATATCTTGTGATTCTTGAGAGGGGCATTTTGTTACTGCCCATGAACAATTTTAGGTTCAAAAGATTTGATATGTGTTTGATTTGCCCTTTATTTTATACTCATCAATACTTAATGTAACATTTGTGTCTCCTTATCCCATAAATGAAGGTATCTTTTATTGAACCATGTGAATTTGATGTTAATGTATATGTTATTATTTTTATTGCTATATATCATATCTTGTGGTAATAATTTGCTTCTTTTAATTCTAATGCAACATTGAACATACTTAATATCTACATAGCAGGAAAAAAAAACAAAGGTGGTAACTTGTGATTGATATGAACAACAACAAAGTTTTTGTAGGAATCCACATTGTAATCTCTAATCACTGCAAGAATTTTGAGTTATTGAATATTCTACTTAAAGGCATTGATAAGGTTTAATTGGTATTCATAGTTTTACTCATATTTACTAAAATTTTAGGACTTGATCATGTGACTAAAAGTTTAGCTCATGCTTGTCAATAGTAAATGGGGAACTCATAGAGCCACATGACATTATGCATGGTGCAACGCGTGCACCATTTTAAATATTGTGTAAATCATTTAAATATATATATATATATATATATATATGTGTGTGTACATCTATATACATACATATATACAAATATTTAATTGTGCGTACTGGGACTATAAATGTGACTATATATGTATGCATGCATGTATATATTATTTTTTGGCATCAAATCTCAAAAATCAACTTATCTGCCATTTTAATGCTCAAAAGTACATGCAAATGGCATTTTATTAATCGACATGTATTATTTAACTTGGGTTTCTCTTTTATTAAGGCACTGCTTGTCAACAAATAAGATTTAGTTAATCCTGTAAATTAGTATTTACTAAGTCTTGCATGCATCAAATCTTGAAAACTATTTGGCATTATAGATGTTCAATTTGAATACAACCTAGTGAATTATTTGACAACTATTTCAAGATTTAGGATTTAATAGAAAAGGAAGTACAATAAAGAGAAGGGATTTAACAGAAAACAGGGAGAAATAAGAAAGTATTAGGATTTAATTGGCGTAACTAAATATAAATTAACCTTGCAACCAAACATCTCCTTAAAAAAACGTAGAAAACAATTAGCTAACTTTAATCATAAAATCTTTAGCCCCTTAAATATTTGTAATAAGTTAACAAAATATGTAGCGAGAAAAGATAAAAAAAATTATATTCAAATCTTAAAAGAGCTCACCAATTTCTGTAGTTAACGCGGTTAAGGTGGAGCAGCCAGGGCCACCGGTGAGCCATAGTAGCAACGGATCCACTTTCGGGCTCTTCTCAGATTCTATAAAGTAGTAGAACATTTGTGCACCGCTAACCTCATCGATTGTTACATACCTTCATATATATATTTAAATGCAATATCTATGAGTAAAACCTAGCCTTTGATCAACTTCACTTTAGCCATGCACATTGATCGGTGCTTCTATGTAACAGGAAACAAAAATTACAGTGCGGAAGTATGAAAATCTTGAAAAAGGTAAGCGGGCTTACCCTGTTTCCAAGTAGAAAGGAAGTTTGCCTTCAAAGCCCGGAAGATGAGTAACGACATTCGCAGATTCGATAAAGCAAGGCCATACAAGAAGAGTGCAGAAGAGAAAGAGAAGCTGTCGATGACTTCTGTAAGCAATTGAAGACATTGCTTGTTGGCGAAGGAAAAAGAAGAAATCGGGGATGGGGGCTTCGGGGGAAAGAGAAAGTGATCGCTGGCCAGAGAGAGAGAGTGTGTGTGTGGTGTGTCTGTGTGTTAAATAAGAGAGAGAGAGAGAGAGAGAAAGAAGTGGATTTAAAAAAAAAATAGTTTGTGAGAAGTCGTGGATCGATCAGAGATCCACATGATATATTATTTTTTTGTTAAAAAAATATATAAACTTTATCTATTTATCTATTCTTAATTTTATTTTCTATTCAACATTATCGTTAGACTCAAAATCAAATAATCTATAATATAAAAATATATATTTATTAAATTTCATTAACTTTTAAAGTTTAAACACTAATTAATGATATAAATTTTATAAAATTAATTAGACAGATTATAGAAACTCTCTTGAAATTAAATTATTTTTTTTATTTTAAATTATAATTAAGATAACTTTACATTGAAATTTTTTACATCATATTTTATGACAAATTATATTAATATGAAATCAAAAAAAAAAAAATCAAAATTTTTAAAATATATTACTTAATAAACTTATATTACTCAATTTTATTGTCCTCATTAACAAATTCTTTAAAATATATATCTTAGGGCAGAGTAGCTTAGAAATAAAGCCACACACTAGTCATAAATAAATAAATATATATATATATATATATATATATATAATATATATATATATATATATATATATATATATATATATATATAATTTGATCGCCGATTATATAAATATAATATTGCTCGGTATTAAAATTATATACATATCAGTCAACAATATTAGTATCTTCTAAATTATTAACTGCATAATATTTTTTTAACATTTTGGATTTTTGACGCAAACTGTATGTATATCGTTCAATGCATTAAGGTCTATGTTCATTTTTCTAAGTCAAGTAAAATTATTATTTACAAGATTATTAAAATTATATTTCACCTTTGATCGGTTTCGTTAAAATTATGACTTTCTATTTAAATCTTAACTATATATCTGATAATTAATAAATGAATGACCATAATTTGATTTTGAATAAATTTAAGTTTACAATTTTTTTATGCACTAAAAATATTTCAAATTTTCATGATGGCTATAAAAAATTTATCAAGTTATTAAATAAATTTGATTTATTTACTTCCATCAAAAATTTTTTAATAAATAAATCCAAAATCAAAAACTAAATTTTTTGAATTGAAATCAAAATCAAAAATATAAAATTCAAAACCAAATTAAATTGCTCAAAAAATTTTGTTTGATTTAATTTTTTGGTTAAAATAAGATAATGCACATGCTTAGCAATAAAAAATAGGGACGTTGATGGGTAATTTGAGTTATTTTCATCCCCGTAAAAGTTGTTCCATTTTCTTCTGACAAGAACTTGATTCCAACATCACAAGGAAGTTAAATCAATTTTTCTTTTTATCAAATTTATTATTTTCTAAAATAGTCTTTAATCAAATTAATTATACTTTCAACATACAAGCTGGTAACTCTAGCATCATTTGATATTATAATGTTATGTTGTATACTACTTAGACAATATAAAATTATATTACATAAAATCGATGCTTAAATTATGAAAGATGCAACTTGTCTATTTAATCAAATTTATTGTTGCACACACACACATATATATATATATATATATATATATATATATATATATATATATATATATATATATATATATATATATATATATATATATATATATATATATATATATATATATATATATATATATATATATATATATTATATGAGTTGATTGTATGATTGGTATATATAAGTGGGACTGAACTATTCCTTAACTATAAGATGCTAGATAGGCACCTCTTGTGCATGCAATTTTGCCAAAGCATCTCTCATGCATGCTCCAGGGTGAAGTAGCTTGAGCATGAAAGGCAACCTCTACTATAGAATGAAAGCACTCTATGATGCTTTTGCTATAGTTCTTCTTAGTCTCCCACATTGTTCATGTCTACTTCTTGTTGTTCTTCAACTAATATTTTAGGATCAACGATATCAATTAACCGATGGGGATAAGCCGTGACAAGATTATGAAGGTTTAAGTCATCCTTGAAAATATCATCAGTAGGCCTCCTTCCGGTGAGCATTTCTAATAGTATGATTATAGACATCACCTGAGCTAGATGGATAGGCTCCTCTTCCATATTCTGCAAATAAGATGGAGAATCTCTCAGTAATTGTGTGTTTTTGAACTTTATTTGTTTGCATAGTTTTGATCCTTATATGTCAATTTTTTGGTTTTCTTTTCCTAAAAATTCAAGGAAAGTTGAAGAATTCAGTTTAAGTATATTATAATGCTTAGAAAAGTACTCACCTGGGGCAACATAACCAATAGTTCCTTTAATCCAACTCTTACTATCTGAATTTTGGAGAGGTATGCTTATAGATTCAGAAATAATTCTTACTTGAAATCTCCTACATGAGCCATCATGTCTTCATCAAGTAAGATGTTGCTCGGCTTCATATCACAGTGAATAATAGGTGGCTTACAACTATGGTGAAGATATTCCAAAGCCTCAGCGACATTAATGGCAATGTTCAACCTCTGTTCGAGTTGAAGAAAAACTCTTCCATCTTCTCGATGCCAAGTTCCCCTTCATGAATTCAAATATGAGAGCTTTGAAATCTTTGCCATTGAAATCAATGGTCGAGCAAGATCAGACTCTCACAAGATTCTGATTGTCGAATGTTTTTTAAAGCATCACATTCAATAGTGAAACTCCTGGAGCCTCCTCGTATGTCAAGATCGAATACTTTGATGGCTGTTGTTGGCTTTGTGCATTGTGCCTTGACCCATATCTTCCTCTCCCTATAAGATTAGCGGAGAGAACTTCGTTGTTGCTTTAACTAACTCTACTTAAGAAATCATTGGAAATGGTTCTTCTATAGCTGCTCCGCGTGAAGCATTTCTCCTTCTTTGAAGTTTTATTTTGTATCTGTAGTAGTACAGAATAACAACAAAGGATAGGAAGATCAAAAGTGCACCTAGGATTGGGAACAAAATCTTGAGAACCATGAAGCCTTCTCTTCATTTTTCTGTTGTTTTTAAAATCCTTGATACATGCAGGAAGGTGAAGTTCGTGAATCCCTCCACATAGCTTAGTGTTTCCATCGAGATCGATCGCTGTTGCATATTTAAAAATACCAACATTTGGCACTTCACCTTCAAATTTGTTATATGATAGATTCAACAGGTTGAGCAAATTAAGATTTTGGAGAGAATCCGGAATGGCCCCAGACAAGTTATTTCGAGAAAGGTCTAATTTTTCTAAGCTTCGCAGGTTTCCTATAGTAGTAGGAATAGGGCCATAAAACAAGTTTTCGTCCAGGTAGAGTTCGGTTAACATTTGACAGCTTCCAAGTGTTTGTGATATCATGCCTTTAAATTTATTGTGAGAAAGATCTAACACATTGAGGTTTATGAGCTTGCCAACTTCTGGGGGAATCGTCCCATCAAAATGGTTGCCACTCAAACCCAGATAGTTCGATAGCGCAGGAATGCTTAGAAGTTCTTTGGGAATGGTACCTACAAGGTTGTTATGCTCGAGTCCCAAAAAGTTTAGGCTGCTGAGATTTCCAATATTTGAAGGAATGGATCCTGTTAATTGATTATAGCCCAAATCCAATCGATTAAGGTTGGTGAGGTTTGCCATGGAGCGAGGGATAGCTCCCGTAAGTCCGATGGAGCCAAAATAAAGCCCCTGCAACAACTTAAGCTTCCCAATGCTGTGTGGTATGTCTCCCGTGAGATTGTTGAAGTCCATTCCTAATAAAATTAAGTTGACCAGCTTCTCAATTTCAGATGGGATGCTTCCTGAGATATGGTTCTGGCCAATTGTTAGGTATTGGAGCTGGATCGAAAGGTTGGCAATTGATTTTGGCAGAACACCCCCAAGCTCATTCGTGTTAAGATCGAGGACTCGTAAGCCAGTGCAATTGGTCAGAATCAATAAATTTCCAACTTTCTGCATCATTGGATTCAAATTCATTATATCCTAAGTTAAGGAAGAGATTCTGCAAATTTCCAAGATCAGTGAAGTCACCTGTGAGTTTGTTTGCCCCATGTTGTCACGGTAAAATTAATGAGAACTTGAATTAGAGATCCGCTGAGCATATTACCAGCTAAATATAGGATTTCTAGGCGGGGAAGAGTACTTGTGGTGCCGATGGAAAGGCCACCAGAGAGACGATTTTGGGTCAAAGCAGCTGCGTAGAGGTTGAAGATACAAGAAGGAATGATGCGTGATTATTCAAACTCAGACTTAATTTTCTTAGATTTGTGAGGCTTCCGATTTGTGCAGGAATGCTCCCCTCGAGATTGTTTTCCGCCATGTAGAGATTCTATGGATGAAAGATTTCCCAGAAGTTGGGATGTTGCCACTGTATGTTAATGTTCAGGTAGCTTTGCAAGAAGAAGAAGGCGGAGGGAATTTTACCAGAGAAATTGTTTTCTTCCAGGATTATAAGCTCAGCTCAGGTTGGTGAAATGCTCCTTGAAGGGAATTGTCGTCGAGAAGTTGCAGCGCCTCAAGCGAGGACTGGGAGGGATCTCGCCATACAGACTGTTGTTCTGAGGCGAAGCCCTCTGAGGAAGGTGAGATTGGATGTAGGAAGAGGACCTGTCAAGCCGATGGACCTGAGATCCAAAGCTATGACTCTATCAGGATGCTTGCCACCGCATGTGACCCCTTCCCATGAGCAAAAAAGCTTATTGGTGCCGTTCCTCCATGAGCTCAGGATTAAAGTGGCGGAAGAAGAAGAGTTGCTCTGCTGCTGCTTCAAGAGTTGATGCTTGAAACAAACAAGTGCTTCATAATCTGTTTTTTATTATTAACAGCAATGGAGGAGAGTGGATATGAAAGATCTGAGTATACAAGCAAGAGGAAGAGAGCTATGAGGAGCCTCATAATGATTAAAAAATCTTCCATCCACAACTTCATGAATCTACTTTTAGATTCTTGTTATTATTTCACAGGAGCCACAGGAAATTTATCTCCTTCTCATACTCGTTCAGATTTATCTCTTTTAAATTTTTTTATTTCCAAGTCAAGCAAAATAAAGTCTTAGTCAAGCAAAGTAAACTCTCCAATCATATTTAGCGCATGTCGCCGATGAAATATATTGGGATTATTTTTAAAATAGACTTAGTACTAATGATAATTAGTTGTTTAAGTACGAAAAAAATATTAATAACAAAATAGGCCTAGTCGGCCGTTGGCGGGGAAGAGAGAGAGAGGGAGATTTTATTTTTATTAATTTTTTTAAATAATATAATTATTTAAAGTATATAAATTTAAAATATTTTTTATAAAATATTTAATAACTAAATATTTATATATTTAGTTATTAATTTTTATTTATATATATAATTAAATATATAATTTAAAAATATTTTAATTATATATATAAATTTATAAATTTATTTAATATTTTTATTAATTAATATAACATTATTTAAGATATATAATTTTTTATTTTTTTTTGTTAATATATAATATAAACATATTTAAAATATATAAATAAAGTAATTATATATATATATAAATATATATATATATATATATTTATATATATATATATAATTAGTTATTTGTTTATTTAAAATATTTATTTCTTTAAAATATATAATTAGTTAAATAAATAAATAAATAATTGTAAATTATATAAATATTTAGTTATTTATATATTTATAAAATATTTAGTTATTTATATATATATATATTATATTTATTCATTTCTTTATTTATTTATTAAAATTATTTTATTTATTTTTATTTTTTATATTTTTATGTTTTTTTTATATTTTTTTTATTTATATAACTTAAAATATTTATATAATTTAAATATATAAATAACTAAATAAATATAAATATATATATATATATACTTTATTTATATATTTTAAATATGTTTATATTTATATATTAACAAAATTAATAAAAATTATATATTTTAAATAATTATATTAATTAATAAAAAATATTAAATAAATTTATAAATTTATATATATAAAATATTTTTATATTTATTATATATATAAATAATATTAATAATAAATCTAAATTATAAATATTTTTAAAAAAATAATAAAAATTTTAATTAATCATTTTAAATTATTATTTTATTAATTATGTCTTTTTCTCTCCTGCTCTAAATTATAAATATTTATTTTAAAATAATCCCAAATATATTTCGAAGTGAATAATCAATCAATTTTGTTATCATATTCTTTCTGTATAATAGAAGAGAGGTTGATGGTGAGTTAAAGATATTTTCTTGTGGACGTAAAATTATAATTTTTGTAGCATTCTATTTATTTAAAGACTTAGCATCACACCAGCACATAATAAAAGAAAAAAAAAAGCACAGCTATTACTTTCATAAAATTACCAGAATATATATATATATGCAAAATTTTTAAAATGCATTCTTACTTTAATAATTGATTCAGGCATTAGAATTTTTTTATAAAATAAGTCATGTCCATCGGAAATGACGGGCTGAGACTTATAGACACGTTATTTGTTTTTTTTTATTTTTTGTTTTTTGCTTTTGTAGCGGGCAGAAAGATAGAGAGAGATTAAAATAAATAAATAAATAAGTGTATATATATATCATTAATAATTAAATAATTAAATAATTAAATAATTAAATAAATAAATAAAGTTTTAATAAATAAAAAATAAAAAAATAAATTTTTTTTATTTGCGTGTTTTATATCAATAATAATTAAATAAATAATTAAAGAAAAATTTTAATCAATAAATAATTAAAGTATATATATATATAATAAATTTTAATGCATATATATTTCACGTGATTAAAGATGAATTATTATTTATTTATTTTATATATTTATATTTTTTTTATTATTATTATTTAGACTTATTTTTTTTCTTTTTTTTTAATTTATAAATCTTCATAATTTTTTCTTTGATATTATAAATTAAGAAAATAATATATAAAAGTTATTAAAAATTATGAATATTTATAAATTAAAAGAAAGAAAAAAAGAAAATAAATAAATAATAATTTATCTTTAATCGTGATATGTATTAAAATTAAAATATAAAAAAAATATTATATTTTATATTTAAAATAATAATATAAAATATAAATTATAAAATATATAATAAAAAATAAAATATAAAAATATAAATATAATAAATATAATAACAAAAAAATATAAAATGTAAAAAATATAAAAAATAATATAAATAAAAAAAAATTTAGATGAATTATTAATATATTTATATATTTATATATTTTTATTATATATATATTTTATATTTTTTTAAATATTTATTTATATTTTTTTATATTTATATTTTATATATTTTATATATTTTTTATATTTTTTTATATTTTATATTATTATTTTTAATGCATAAATATAATATTTTTTTTTATATTTTATATTTTTTTATATTTGTTTTATATTTTTTATTTTATATTATTATTTTAAATATATATAATTTTTATTTTATATATATTTTATAAATTCATAGATTTATTTTTTATTTTCTTCTTTTCTTTCTATTTATAAATCTTCATAATTTTTAATCATATATTTTTTTAATTTATATCAATTAAATATAGATTTATAAATTAAAAAGAAAGAAAAAAGAAATAAGTCTAAAAATAATAATAAAAAAAAAATAAAATATATAAAAAATAAATAATTTATCTTTAATCATGGTATATATACATTAAAAATTATTAAATATAATATAATATAAATATAATAATTATATTGTATATATATATATATATTATATATAATAATATTTATATTATTACATATAATAATATTTTATATTATAATATTAATATTATTTATATATATATAATAATATATATTTTATATATAATATATATATAACATATATATATATATATTATAAATTTATATATTATATTAATTATTTATTTTTAAAATTATTTATATTTTTAATTATTAATAAATTAAAAAAACAAATAAAAAAATTTATTTATTTATTTATTTATTTAATTATTTAATTTATATATTTAATTTAATAATTAATTAATTAATTTATTTATTTTTTAATCTCTCTCTCCTCTCAACGCTCTTCTCTCTGCCTAAAAAAAAAAAAAAAAAAAAATCCATTTGCATTTATAAGTAAATTTAAGTCATTAATACATTAAAAAAAAAAATATCTAAATTCTTTTAATAAAAATGTGTATTTTAAAAAATTTTTATATATATATATATATATATATATATATATATATATATATATATATATATATATATCTTTCTCTTGCTGTATAATAAGTGTTTGTTCCTTCTATTGGTGAGTTTCTGCCAGCTTAATAAGTTTGAGTTTAATTTAAGTTATATCACACAATTTAAAATGACTCGATGAATCATTTATGACAAGATTAGTTAAATATTTTTAATGATTTAGAAATTAGTTTTTGTAATGCTACATGTCTGATTTTTTTTTTTTTTAAGTTGATATCTTTGACATATTTTGCGATGTCTCTATTAATTATTTTAAATATTTGAATATTAGTACTAACAATCATATCAAATATATACCTTATGGTTGTAAATGATAATGAAGCTAATACATACCACACAATATTGGTGGACATCAGCTATTTATGATTTAATGGATCTTGATTTTAGCATGAATTCTAATATTGAAGATGAACAAATTATTGAACAAATTATAATCTCTTGATCACCTCAACTAATTTGCAGCATGCCTTCAATATTGAAACAACTATTGCTAAGATATCAAATAGCATTTTCATGCATGTAATCAAATTAGCACAAGAATGGGATATAATTAATTCATGTGATCCTCTGATAAAAAAATTTAGATAGATTAATAATATAGTAATTCCAATCAGTCTTGAAATGGTCATATTTTTTTCTAGCTAATCTTTAAGTCACCCTATTTTGAATACCAACCATCATTATTGTATTTCAAAATTCATTTGCTAATATATCATAACTATAATTAATTGGCATTTAGATATAAAGCCCTAAAAGATCATAGGATAGATGGAGTCTAGTTTAATATTAGAATATCATACAATTAAAAACATGGATATTATATGTAAAATCAAGTTTTATATTGAATTAAAATAGTTGACTAGTAATGATTTCACTATCAGTAAGTAATAGTTTATTCCTTTAGCATTTTACAATTGTTGAATGAAAACAATGATTTATGGATGTTATCTAGAATTTTATTAAAGGTAGATCAGATCTTATCGTGCAAAATTATCCAACCAGATATGAACAGGGGTTATCATGGACAAAAAAACCACGCTTTGCAGCCATCGGCTTTCACTATGTGTTCAAAATCTGGTCGCCACCGTTAGTTAGAAAGAAGGTGTTTACAAGAAAATAATATTAATGTCTCAATTACTCAAAGGAGAAGTTTTTATCGGCAATCTTGAGCAATGATCTTCGGAGAAAGGCGGTGGCATCTTTTTAGTCCCTGAGCGATCTCATCTTGATTCACAGTGGTAACGGTGATGATCGTCATAGGTGGTTGAGCTGTCCTGCAATTGATGGTCCTTAGGTAAGAATAATTTATGATTTTGGGAAACTTCTCCTTGGGTTGAGTTTATATCTTATTGTTTTCACTTAGTTCTTCTTCTGAACTAAGAAGCAAATTATCTTTGAACACAAGTTCTACAGGTAGGGCAGCCAGTTTTCATACGCTTTCCAAAATATCCATGCTCATATCCCCGCCGGTTGATAATTTTTTATAACAAGATCATCTAAGAATAAAATTCATGCAAATAGCGTCGTCTCAGGAAAAGACTCCCTCAATCATACTTTTACCTACATCATGATGTTGATCTTCGTATACACCTTTTTCTTCACTTTATGTTTGGACTGGACCAAAGCTTCGTAAACTTTCACTATATGAATTCAAGCATCAATGGATATACTTTTGGAGAGCGTTGATTGAGTTGGTTGCAACTATTCAATCTCGTAGTGACTTATGTGTAATTTCTGATAGATATTCTGAACTTGTATGCACGTGAAAGTTTTAAGAAATTCTTACTAGCCATGGCTGCTCCAAACGTAGATGAGTTATTGGATAAAATGTATAGCAAAGGGAACAATGATGATGTTAATTACGGGACACAAATCTTATCTCCTAAAAAGAATCTTATATTAATATAAGATGGTGTACATGAATGTATCTTAGGAATTCCTTCTATTATATTTGATTTTTATCAATATCATGCTTAATTTTATTTAAATAATTGGCAATCAAAATATATAAGTTGTATTGTGCATTAATATTTTCTTTAAGTTGAATGGTGCATCAGTTGGAAAATTTTTCGAGCTAATTGAAATGAATAGATTTAAGGATGTATTTTAAAAATTAATACAATTTGAAAGGTGATTTGTTGACCTCCACATATATTTCATATGTCAATTCAAGCACAAACAGCAAAATCGATAAATTATGGACACGCTGCTACGTAAATCAAAGCCAAAAAGCCTTGATAATTAGCAAATTTGATCGAAATGACCTCTAATTGCAAAATGTACTTTGCCAACACGTTCGGAATATTAAAATAGATCAAAATATATATTTTTGTGCTATTCACAAACAATCATATAAGATAGTCGATACGTTACGCGGCATATTGGAGCTAAAGGCCTCGACGACGCCAAACTCGCTTCATAAAATTTATCATGCCGACATCGCCAAAATATAAAAAAACC
>CM038219.1:149645335-149714796 GCA_021442155.1 Cymbidium sinense | reverse complement strand
AAGGAAGGAACTTAATGCTATTCGACTTTTCGAGCTGGTCAAGACTCCGTAATCGAGAAGGGGCCGGAGGTTGGGAGAGGAGAGCTAGGGTTTTGGCCCCGAGAAATGGATCTGCCTCCTAAAGAAGAAGAAAAGGAAGGAGAAGAAAAAGAAGAAGAGATAACAACAAGTTTCAATCTATTCTCTATTTGTTCTCAAAAGCCTATTTATAGTTCTATTTCTTTACATTCTTTACTAAATCTAACTACTTTTATTATTTATTTGTATCTTTATTTTCTTTACACGATTTGATCATCAAGATTTGGATTTATTTTCTATTTTTTTGTTATATTGTTGTTGTAGCTATCGATCAAGATCTTGCTTTCTTGTACTAGTTATTTGTAGAATTGTTATTCAGCTTTCTTTTGGCTATCTGTTACAAGGACTTATCTTTATGTTTGTTGTAGTAATCTACTGGTATTCACCGGTTCTCTCAGATTCACTTTTTTTGTATTTATTTATTGTTTTATTTGGCAAAATCATTTAGCCATGATGGAGATTTTCTTTCTCTTGTACTCTTGATATGTTCTGCTCTGTCTGGGTTCATATCATATTATGTTAGAATATAAGAGATTTTTAGAACAACAAAATAAATAAATAAATAAAAGATGATAACAAATAAATACAAAACATATATTCATCCAAAAACATAGTTATGAAAAATTAAAATAAATTTATTAACCTTCAAAAGATGTACGAAAAGGATTTTAATTTACTCATAAAGATGATTTAAAATTATTATTCTGCTAAATTTTAATCGCATGTGATGTAAAATTTTATATATGGAGGGGTTTGCATTCCATACACATAATTAAAACCATTAAGGTATCACTGTGTAATACAAGTTATGCATTTTGATTATCAATGATTCAACAAACAAACTTAAATAAATAAAAGTAGTATTTGATAAAAATAAAATATAATACAAGGAATTCAAAAATGACATCCTAAATTATTTTTCAACGGAAATTTATTAACAATTCATTTATTAAATATTAGATATATAGTAGAGATTTAAAATGTATAAATAATCATAATTTTATTGAGGTGGAGTGTCAAATATATATAATATCTTATTGTTAAGAAACATGGACAAAGGAAAAGATGAGCGAAGACCTAATGACTTTGAAGGAGTTGCATAAAATTCCAAAATATTATAGAGTATTATATTCCAGTCAAGCATTCGGGAAAATATTGATGTTGCTGACTAACAGATTTAATTTTAATATTAAATTATAATTATGATCACGTTTATATTTTAGTATTTGAAACGTCGCAGAAAAATAAATATCCAAATCATCTAAAATAAATTCTTTTGATTTCCATTTCATTTTTTTTTTTTTCATTAACAATTAATATGCTGAAGCAAGCATTGATTCATAGCGAGTGAAGGAAAAGTCACACATATTGAGCTCTTATCAAATAATATCAAGAACATATAAATAGATTAATTATGAAAGTTTTAAAATAAATAATATATTATAAAATTTGTTGGCGAGAAAATATGTTGCTAGATTTGACGGTTGCTCGTCACTCGCATTGAGTCCTCCAAATTGGTCCCGAATAGTCTATTTTGATAGGTTTTTATATTTTGACGATATCGACATGATAAATTTTATGAAGCGATACTGGACGCCAGGCCTTTACAATATGCACGTAAACATGTCGACGACTCATCTTCTCCATCGATTATTTGTTGAATAGCACAAAATATATATTTTGATCAATTTTAATATTCCGAACGTGTTGGCAAAGTACATTTTGCAATTAGAGGTCATTTCGATCAAATTCGCTAATTATTAAGGCTTTTTGGCTTTGATTTACGTAGCAACGTGTCCATAATTTATCGATTTTGTTGTTTGTGCTTGAATTAACATATGGAATATATGTGGAGGTCAACAAATCACCTTTCAAATTGTATTAATTTTTAAAATACATCCTTAAATCTATTCATTTCAATTAGCTCGAAAAATTTTCCAGCTGATGCACCATTCAACTTAAAGAAAATATTAATTAATACAACTTATATATTTTGATTGTCAATTATTTAAATAAAATTAAGCATGATATTGATAAAAATCAAATATAATAGAAGGAATTCTTAAGATACATTCATGTACACCATCTTATATTTATATAAGATTCTTTTTAGGAGATAAGATCTGTCCCGTAATTAACATCATCATGTCTATACATTTTATCACATAACTCATCTACGTTTGAGATGGCTAGTAAGAATTTCTTAAAACTTTCACGCATACACATTCGAATATCTATGAAATTGCATAAGTCACTACTGAGATTGAATAGTTGCAACTCATTCAACGCTCTCCAAAAGTATATCCATAAATCATTGTTTTCATTCCTAACAATTGTAAATGCTAAAAGGAATAAACTATTACGTACTTCGATATCGATTGTTGAACCATAAATGTTTTAAGCTAAAAGGTCTCGTCTTTACAAAATGTCCAAACATATATGCATGACTTGAATGCTCAAAATATATAGTGAAATCATTACTAGTCAACTATTTTAATTCAATATAAAACTTGATTTCCTTACATATAATATCCCATGTTTTATTAATTGTATGATATTCTAATATTAAACTAGACTCCATCTATCCTATGATCTTTTAGGGCTTTATATCTAAATGCCAATTAATTATAGTTATGATATATTAGCAAATGAATTTTGAAATACAATAATGATGGTTGGTATTCAAAATAGGGTGACTTAAAAGATTAGCTTTCGAAGAAAAAATTATGACCATTTCAAGACTGATTGGAATTACTATATTATTAATCTATCTAAATTTTTTATCAGAGGATCACATGAATTAATTCTATCCCATTTTTGTGCTAATTTGATTACATGCATGAAAATGTTATTTGATATCATAGCATCAGTTGTTTCAATATTATTGAAGGCATGCTCGCAAATTAGTTGAGGTTGATCATTCAAGAGATTATAATTTGTCTCGTCAATAATTTATTCATCTTCAATATTAGAATTCATGCTAAAATCAAGATCCATTAAATCATAACAACTAGCGATGTCCGCACCAATATTGTGTGGTATGTATTAGCTTCATTATCATTTACAACCATAAGGTATATATTTGATATGATTGTTAGTACTAAAAATTTAATATTCAAATATTTAAAATAATTAATAGAGATATCGCAAAATATGTCAAAGATATCAACTTAAAAAAAAAAAAAAATCAGACATGTAGCATTACAAAAACTAATTTCTAAATCATTAAAAATATTTAACTAATCTTGTCATAAATGATTCATCGAGTCATTTTAAATTGTGTGATATAACTTAAATTAAACTCAAACTTATTAAGCTGGCAGAAACTCACCTCAATAGAAGGAACAAACACTTATTATACAGCAAGAGAAAGAAGAATATGTATATATATATATATAAATTTTAATATAAAATATTTTAATTACTAGAAATTTAGGTATCAAAATTTTTTTTTATGAATATTACGTCTGTGACGGACGACTAGCCGAGGGCCACGTCGGCAATCTCGGATTTTTTTTTTTTTTTTTTGTTTTTCGCGTAGCAGGCAGAGAGAGAGAGAGAGAGAGAGAGAGAGAGAGCGTTGCACGGAGAGAAGAGAGAGAGATTAAAATAAATAAATAATTAATTAATTAATTAATTAATTAAGTATATATATGCATTAATAATTAAATAATTAAATAAATAAATAAATTTTTTTATTTGCATGTTTTTTAATTTATTAATAATTAAAAATATAAATAATTTTTAATAAATAAATAATTAAGTATATATATATAATTTTAATATACATATATATATATATATATATATATATATATATATATATATATATATAATAATTTTTTAATGTATATATATTTCAATTAAAGATGAATTATTATTTATTTTTTATATATTTATATTTTTTATAATTTTTATTATTATTATTATTTTAGACTTATTTCTTTTTTTCCTTTTTTTAATTCTTCATAATTTTTAATAACTTTGATATTATAAATTAAAAAAAATAATATATAAAGTTATTAAAAATTATGAAGATTTATAAATTAAAAAGAAAGAAAAAAAAAAAAAGAAATAAGTAAACTAAATAATAATTTATCTTTAATCACGTGAAATATATATGCATTAAAAATATAAAATATAAAAAAAAATATTATATTTATGCATTAAAAATAATAATATAAAATATAAAAAATATAAAAAAATATAAAATATAAAATATAAAAAAATATTATATTTATGCATTAAAAATAATAATATAAAATATAAAAAATATAAAAAATATAAAATATAAAAAATATATAAAATAAATAATAATAATAACAAAAAATAAAATATAAATATAAAATATAAAAAATATAAAAATATATAAAATGATATAAAATAATAATTCATCTTTAAATTTTTTTTATATTTTATTATTTTATATTTTTATATTTTTATATTTTATATTTTTTTTTGTTATTATTATTATTTTATATTTTTTATATTTTATTTTATATTTATATACTTTTATAATTTTATATTTTATATATTATTATTTTAATGCATAAATATAATATTTTTTATATTTTATATTTTATATATATTTCACGTGATTAAAGATGAATTATTATTTATTTTACTTATTTCTTTTTTTTTCTTTTTAATTTATAAATATTCATAATTTTAATAACTTTATGTATTATTTTCTTAATTTATAATATCAAAGTTATTAAAAATTATGAAGATTTATAAATTAAAAAAAAAAGAAATAAGTCTAAAATAATAATAATAACAAAAAAATATAAAAAATATAAATATATAAAAAAATAAATAATAATTCATCTTTAGTCACGTGAAATATATATGCATTAAAATTTATTTTATATATATATATATATATACTTAATTATTTATTGATTAAAAATTATTAATTTATTTATTTATTTAATTATTATTGCATATAAAAAACACGTAAATAAAAAAAATTTATTTTTTTATTTTTTATTTATTAAAACTTTATTTATTTATTTAATTATTTAATTATTTAATTATTAATGTATTTATATATATATATACTTATTTATTTATTTATTTTTAATCTCTCTCTCTCTCTATCTTTCTGCCTGCTACCAAAATCAAAAAACAAAAAATAAAAATAAAAATCCGCCAGTCGTCCATTTGATTTGACGACTGAATTATATAAATGTCATTCGTCAAAATATTATTTTCATAAAAAAAAAATTTATAAATCATAATTAAAAGAAGAATTATTTTAAAATTTTATATATATATATATATATATATATATATATATATATATATATATATATATATATATATATATATATATATATATATATTATGGTAATTTTATGAAAGTAATAGCTGTGCTTTTTTTTTTTCTTTTATTATGTGCTGATGTGATGCTAAGTCTAGTCTTTAAATAAATAACTAGAATGCTACAAAAATTATAATTTTACGTCCACAAGAAAATATCTTTAACTCACCATCAACGTCCCTTCTACTATACAGAAAGAATATGATAACAAAATTGATTGATTATTCACTTCGAAATATATTTCATGGATGACATGCGCTAAATATGATTGGAGAGTTTACTTTGCTTGACTAAGACTTTATTTTGCTTGACTTGGAAAAAAAAAAATTTAAAGAGATAAATCTGAACGAGTATGAGAAGGAGATAAATTTCCTGTGGCTCCTGTGAAATAATAACAAGAATCTAAAAGTAGATTCATGAAGTTGTGGATGGAAGATTTTTAATCATTATGAGGCTCCTCATAGCTCTCTTCCTCTTGCTTGTATACTCAGATCTTTCATATCCACTCTCCTCCATTGCTGTTAATAATAATGAAACAGATTATGAAGCACTTGTTTGTTTCAAGCATCAACTCTTGAAGCAGCAGCAGAGCAACTCTTCTTCTTCCGCCACTTTAATCCTGAGCTCATGGAGGAACGGCACCAATAAGCTTTTTTGCTCATGGGAAGGGGTCACATGCGGTGGCAAGCATCCTGACAGAGTCATAGCTTTGGATCTCAGGTCCATCGGCTTGACAGGTCCTCTTCCTACTTGTACATCCAATCTCACCTTCCTCAGAGGGCTTCGTCTCAACAACAAAAGTCTGTATGGCGAGATCCCTCCCAGTCTCTCGCGCTTGAGGCGTCTGCAACTTCTCGATCTGGACGACAATTCCCTTCAAGGAGCATTTCCGACCAACCTGAGCTCCGAGCTTATAATCCTGGAGTTAAGCAGAAACAATTTCTCTGGTAAAATTCCCTCCGCCTTCTTCTTCTTGCTGAAGCTCAAATACCTGAACATTAACCGCAACAGCTACAGTGGCAACATCCCAACTTCTCTGGGAAATCTTTCATCCATAGAATCTCTCTACATGGCGGAAAACAATCTCGAGGGGAGCATTCCTGCACAAATCGGAAGCCTCACAAATCTAAGAAAATTAAGTCTGAGTTTGAATAATCTGTCAGGCATCATTCCTTCTTGTATCTTCAACCTCTCGCACTTACGCGTGCTTTCTTTGACCCAAAATCGTCTCTCTGGTGGCCTTTCCATCGGCACCACAGTACTCTTCCCTGCCTAGAAATCCTATATTTAGCTGGTAACATGCTCAGCGGATCTCTAATTCAAGTTCTCATTAATTTTACCAGCCTCGTGCAGCTTGACATGGGCGCAAACAAACTCACAGGCAGACTTCCTGATCTTGGAAATTTGCAGAATCTCAGCTTCCTTAACTTAGGATATAATGAATTTGAATCCAATGATGCAGAAAGTTGGAAATTTATTGATTCTCTGACCAATTGCACTGGCTTACGAATCCTCGATCTTAACACAAATGAGCTTGGGGGTGTTCTGCCAAAATCAATTGCCAACCTTCGACCCAATACCTCAATTGGCTGAATCATATCTCAGGAAGCATCCCATCTGATATTGAGAAGCTGGTCAACTTAATTTTATTGAATGGACTTCAACAATGGAGACATACCACACAGCATTGGGAAGCTTAAGTTGTTGCAGGGCTTTATTTTGGCTCCATCGGACTTGAGCTATCCTCGCTCCATGGAACCTCACCAACCTTAATCGATTGGATTTGGGCTATAATCACTAAGGATCCATTCCTTCAAATATTGGAAATCTCAGCCTAAACTTTTTTGGGACTGAGCATAACAACCTTGTAGGTACCATTCCCAAAGAACTTCTAAGCATTCCTGCGCTATCGAACTATCTGGGTTTGAGTGGCAACCATTTTGATGGGACGATTCCCCCAGAAGTTGGCAAGCTCATAAATCTCAATGTGTTAGATCTTTCTCACAATAAATTCAAAGGCATGATATCACAAACACTTGGAAGTCAAAATGTTAACCAACTCTACGACAACTTGTTTTATGGCCCTATTCCTACTACTATAGGAAACCTGCGAAGCTTAGAAAAATTAGACCTTTCTCGAAATAACTTGTCTGGGGCCATTCCGGATTCTCTCC
The DNA here is from genome assembly GCA_021442155.1 of Cymbidium sinense. Lineage (NCBI taxonomy): Eukaryota > Viridiplantae > Streptophyta > Magnoliopsida > Asparagales > Orchidaceae > Cymbidium > Cymbidium sinense. Next base: position 149,707,221 of record CM038219.1, on the reverse strand, counting down.
AAAATCTCAATTTGCTCAACCTGTTGAATCTATCATATAACAAATTTGAAGGTGAAGTGCCAAATGTTGGTATTTTTAAAAATGCAACAGCGATCGATCTCGATGGAAACACTAAGCTATGTGGAGGGATTCACGAACTTCACCTTCCTGCATGTATCAAGGATTTTAAAAACAACAGCAAAATGAAGAGAAGGCTTCATCGTGTTCTCAAGATTTTGTTCTCAATCCTAGGTGCACTCCTGATCTTCCTATCCTTTGTTGCTATTTTGTACTACTATAGGTACAAAATACAACATCAGAGAAGGAGAAATGCTTCACGCGGAGCAGCTATAGAAGAACCATTTCCAATGATTTCTTATGCAGAGTTAGTTAAAGCAACAAACGAGTTCTCTCCTGCTAATCTTATAGGGAGAGGAAGATATGGGTCGGTGTACAAAGGCACAATGCACCAAAGCCAAACAATAACAGCCATCAAAGTATTTGATCTTGACATATGAGGAGGCTCCAGGAGTTTCACTGTTGAATGTGATGCTTTAAAAAACATTCGACACCGTAATCTTGTGAGAGTCTGATCTTGCTCAACCATTGATTTCAATGGCAAAGATTTCAAAGCTCTCATATTTGAATTCATGATAAGGGAAACTTAGATGCCGCACCGAGAAGATGGAAGAGTTTTTCTTCAACTCAACAGAGGTTGAACATTGCCATTAATGTCGAGGCTTTGGAATATCTTCACCATAGTTGTAAGCCACCTATTATTCAGTGATATGAAGCAGCAACATCTTACTGAAGACATGATGGCTCATGTAGGAGATTTTGGCTAGGAATTATTTCAATCTATAAGCATACCTCTCCAAAATTCAGATAGTAAGAGTTGGATTAAAGGAACTATTGGTTATGTTGCAGAGTACTTTTCTAAGCATTATAATATACTTAAACTGAATTCTTCAACTTTCCTTGAATTTTTAGGAAAAGAAAACCAAAAAATTGACATATAAGGATCAAAACTATGCAAACAAATAAAATTCAAAAACAGACAATTACTGAGAGATCTCCATCTTATTTGCAGAATATGGAAGAGGAGCCTATCCATCTAGCTCAGGTGATGTCTATAGCTTTGGAATTATACTATTAGAAATGCTCACCGGAAGGATACTGATGATATTTTCAAGGATGACTTAAACCTTCATAATCTCGTCACGACAGCTTATCCCCATCGGTTAATTGATATCGTTGATCCTAAAATATTAGTTGAAGAACAACAAAGTAGACATGAACAATGTGGGAGACGGAAGAAGAAACTATAGCAAAAGCATCATAGAGTGCTTTCATTCTATAGAGGGTTGGCCTTTATGCTCTTTCACCTGAGCAGAGGCTATGCATGAGAGATGCTACCACAAAATTGCATGCAATAAGAGCTGCCTATCTAGCATCTTATAGTTAATATTTCAGTCCACTTTATATATACCAATAATAATCAACTCATATATAATATATATATATATATATATATATATATATATATATATATATATATATATATATATATATATATATATATAAGTGCAACAATAAATTTGATTAAATAGACAAGTGCGATCTTTCATAAATTAAGCATCGATTTTATGTAATATAATGTTGTATTGTCATCAAGAAGTATACAACATAACATTATAATATCAAATGATGCAGAGTTACGTATGTTGAAAGTATAATTAATTTGATTAAAGACTATTTTAGAAAATAATAAATTTGATAAAAAAGAAAAATTGATTTAACTTCCTTGTGATGTTGGAATCAAGTTGTTGTTAGAAGAAAATGAAACAACATTTACGGGGATGAAAATAACTCGAATTATCGATCAACGCCCCTATTTTTTATTGCTAAGCGTGTGCATTATCTTATTTTAATCAAAAATTAAATCAAACAAAATTTTTTGAGCAATTTAATTTGATTTTGAATTTTATATTTTGGATTTTGATTTCAATTCAAAAAAAATTTAGTTTTTGATTTTGGATTTATTTATTAACAAATTTTTGGATGGAAGTAAATAAATCAAATTTATTTAATAACTTGATAAATTTTTTATAGCCAGCATGAAAATTTGAAATATTTTTAGTGCATAAAAAAATTATAAACTTAAATTTATTCAAAATCAAATTTGGTCATTCATTTATTAATTATCAGATATATAGTTAAGTTTTAAATAGAAAGTCATAATTTTAACGAAACCGATCAAAGGTGAAATATAATTTTAATAATCTTGTAAATAATAATTTTACTTGACTTAGAAAAATGAACATAGACCTTAATGCATTGAACGATATACATACAGTTTGCGTCAAAATCCAAAATGTTAAAAAAATATTATGCAGTTAATAATTTAGAAGATACTAATATTGTTGACCGATATGTATATAATTTTAATACCGAGCAATATTATATTTATATAATCGGCGATCAAATTATATATATATATATATATATATATATATATATATATATATATATATTTATTTATTTATTTATTTATTTATTTATTTATTTATTTATGACTAGTGTGTGGCTTTATTTCTAAGCTACTGTGCCTAAGATATATATTTTTAAAGAATTTGTTAATGAGGACAATAAAATTGAGTAATATGTTAAGTTTCTTGAAAATTAAGTAATATATTTTTAAAGAATTTTTTGATTTTTTTTTTATTTCATATTAATATAATTTGTCATAAAATATGATGTAAAAACTTTGATGTAAAGTTATCTTAATTATCACTATTTATTAAATATTTTGCAAATTGTCACCTTTATTTGTTAAATTATATGATCATTTATGTTTATTTAAAATAATTTAAAACTTTTTTAATGCATAACTTTGTTTTAAAATATAAATGCTTTCAAAAGGAGAATTTATAATGGATGAATTTAAATTTAAAAATAAAAAATAATTTAATTTCAAGAGAGTTTCTATAAGCTGTCTAATTAATTTTATAAAATTTATATCATTAATTAGTGTTTAAACTTTTAAAAGTTAATGAAATTTAATAAATATATATTTTTATATTATAGATTATTTGATTTTGAGTCTAATGATAATGTTGAATAGAAAATAAAATTAAGAATAGATAAATAGATAAAGTTTATATATTTTTTAAATTTTTATATTTTTTTAACAAAAAAATAATATATCACGTGGATCTCTGATCGATCCACGACTTCTCACAAACTATTTTTTTTTTTAAATCCACTTCTTTCTCCTCTACTCTCTCTCTCTCTCTTATTTAACACACAGACACACCACACACAGAGTCTCTCTTTCCCCCGAAGCCCCCATCCCCCGATTTCTTCTTTTTCCTTCGCCAACAAGCAATGTCTTCAATTGCTTACAGAAGTCATCGACAGCTTCTCTTTCTCTTATGCACTCTTCTTGTATGGCCTTGCTTTATTGAATCTGCTAATGTCGTTACTCATCTTCTCGGCTTTGAAGGCAAACTTCCTTTCTACTTGGAAACAGGTTAAGCCTGCTTACCTTTTTCAAGATTTTCATACTTCAGTACTGTAATTTTTTTGAATCCTGTTACATAGAAGCACCGATCAATGTGCATGGCTAAAGTGAAGTTGATCAAAGGCTAGGTTTTACTCATAGATATTGCATTTAAATATATATATATATATATATATATATGAAGGTATGTAACAATCGATGAGGTTAGCGGTGCACAAATGTTCTACTACTTTATAGAATCCGAGAAGAGGCCAAAAATGGATTCGTTGCAACTATGGCTCACCGGTCGCCTTGGCTGCTCCACCTTAACCACGGTAACAACAGAAATTGATGAGCTCTTTAAGATTTGAATATAATTTTTTTATGTTTTCTCGCTACATATTTTGTTGACTTATTACAAATATTTAAGGGGCTAAAGATTTTATGATTAAAGTTAGCTAATTGTTTTCTACGTTTTTTTTAAGATGTTTGGTTGCAAGGTTAATTTATATTTAGTTACGCCAATTAAATCCTAATACTTTCTTATTTCTCCTGTTTTCTGTTAAATCCTTCTTTATTACTTTTTCTATTAAATCCTAAATCTTGAAATAGTTGTCAAATAATTCACTATTGTATTCAAATTGAACATCTATAATGCCAAATAGTTTTCAAGATTTGATGCATGCAAGACTTAGTAAATACTAATTTACGGATTAACTAAATCTTATTTTGTTGACAAACATTGCCTTAATAAAAGAGAAACCCAAGTTAAATAATACATGTCGATGGAACAAAATGCCATTTAGCATGCAGAAAGTGATTAAATGGCACACACATAAGTTGATTTTGAGATTTGATGCCAAAATAATATACATGCATACATGTATATACATATCAGATTATACACTACGAATTAAATATTTGTATATATGTATGTAAGTATATAGATGTACATATATATATATATATATATATATATATTTAAATGATTTACAATATTTAAAATGGTGCACTGCACCATAACAATGTCATGGCTCTATGAGTTCCTATTTACTATTGAAGCATGAGCTAAACTTTTAGTCACATGATCAAGTCCTAAAATTTTAGTAAATATGAGTAAAACTATGAATACCAATTAAACCTTATCAATGCCTTTAAGCAGAATATTCAATAACTCAAAATTCTTGCAGCTATTAGAGATTACAATGTGATTTCCTACAAAAACTTTGTTGTTGTTCATATCAATCACAAGTTACCACCTTTGTGTTTTTTTTTTTCTGCTATGTAGATATTAAGTATGTTCAATGTTGCATTAGAATTAAAAGAAGCAAATTATTACCACAAGATATGATATATAACAATAAAAATAATAACATATACATTAACATCAAATTCACATGGTTCCATAAAGGATACCTTCATTTATGGGATAAGGAGACACAAATGTTACATTAAGTATTGATGAGTATAAAATAAAGGGAAAATCAAACACATATCAAATCTATTGAACCTAAAATTGTTCATAGACAACAACAAAATGCCCCTCTCAAGAATCACAAGATATAGAATAATAAGTAGAGAGAAAAAGGGAGATTCAGTATAATTTAGAGAGAAAGTTATCAAAGCTTTTAAAGTAGAGAATTTAAAGTACCATGAACTTTGTGTGTCAAGCCTCCCCTTGAACTCTTATTTATAACTTGAGCTAGGGGTTTTGGTGCTACATGAAAAAATTATAAAATGTTGAACATATATTATGAGATTGCATTACAATTACAAAATGCATGTAGTCATATATATGAGGAAAGAATCTTCATCTTTGGTTGAACATCGCATCTGTTTATATGATTTTAGTTAGCTCAAGTCACCATCTTACTAGACTGCCAGCTTGTTCGGTGAAGATGCCTTGCTTGGTTAAGTGAAATCATTTGTTCGTTGGATGAAGTTGTTGACTTGTTAGATAAAATAGTTGCCTTAAGTGAAATCGGAGTTACTGACTTGCTAGGTGAAGTTGTCAGCTTGCCTAGGTGAATTTACTATGATTTTGTCATGATTGTAGCGATCTCATCTTCTTGATTCTGATTGGTTGCTATGGATTGAACTGCCATGTTTAATATATCCAATTTTTTATATTTAAGAATAAAGGTGATGCACAAGAGTGTGCAAATTATAGAGGAATTAAGTTAATGTGTCATACATTAAAATTATGGGAGAGAGTAATTGAGCATAGGTTACGATGTGATACAAAAGTTTCACAATCTTTTGGTTTCATGCCGTAGATCTTATGGATTTTATACATTTGTTAAGAGGTTTGATGGATAAGTATAGAGAAAGTAAGGAGGATCTACATATGATATTTATTGATTTAGATAAAGCTTATGATAAAGTTTCAAGAGATGTTCTTTGGAGAGTTCTAGAACAAAAAGGAGTTAATATTGGTTATATTCAAGTCATTAAGGATATGTATACTAGAGCTGTTACTTGTGTCCAAACATAAGGAGGATTGACAATATTTTCCTATTTCAGTTGGATTACATCAAGGATCAGCTTTAAGCCATCTTTTGCTTTAATTATGGATGTTCTTACTAAGCATTTACAGAAGATGTACCTTGGTTTATGCTTTTGTTGATGACATTCTTCTTGTTGATAAGACTTGAGAGGGAGTCCAAGAGAACTTGAATTATGGAGGTCAACATTAGAGTCTAAAGGTTTTCATTTAAGTAGATCTAAAACCAGTATATGGAGTGTAATTTTAGTTGTAGAAGTTCTAGTAGTAGTTGTGACATTAGTGAACAAGTCATTAATAAGATTGATTTATCAAATATTAAGGCTCTATTGTTCAAAATGATGGTGAAATAGAGATGTTATTAGTATTCAATTGGATTGGTTGAAGTGGAGGAATGCCGGCCTATTGTGTGTAGAAAAGTTCCACTTAAACTTAAAAGAAAAATTTTATAAGATGGTGGTAAGACCGCAAATGACTTATATGCGTAATGTCACAATAAGAGAAACATAAGACTAAGTTAAGTGTTACCAGATGAGGATGCTCGTGGATGAGTGAATTTACTCTTAGAGATAAAATATAAATGAGTATCGGAAAAAAGTTGGAGTAGCTCTGGCGATAAGATTAGAGAGAGTTCTAGATGGTTTGGCCACATAAAGAGTCCCGTCCAATGACCCAATTAGGAGATTAAATGCATTAGATTTTCCTTATGTTAAAAAAAGGTAGAGTAGACCTAAAAGACTTAAGATGTATAAAAAAATGACCTTAGTATACTTGAATTAAATGAGAATTTTTCACATAATAGACACATGGAGACAAGGATTCATGGAGACCCACTTAGTGGGATGAAGGCTTGTTGTATTGTTGTTGTTGTGGAAGTTACTTAAAAAAAATAAGAGATTAAAATAAAATATTCTTCTTCTTTGCTATGTTAAGAACTTTATTTGGATTTGTCCATCTACTTAGCTCAACTTTTCGATCATCTACATCATTTTCACTTGTCAATGGATGAAAAGGTTTCACCAAGCAACCACATTGAAATAGCTTTGACTTTATTTTCGAACTTTTAAGATTTTATCAGTAGCTCATCCTTGTCTGTCTTTATAGGAAACAATGAATTTGCAAACCTTTAAAGATTTGAATATTTATGAGAGATATGTTTTAGCCTATCAAATTATCTTTTGATTTGATTTTTTTTGGAAAAATCTTTTGATTTGATTGTTACTACTACTTCAATTTTTTTAAAAAATATAAGTAATATTTTATGATTTGACCTTGGATTGTGTGACGCTTTGCCTTCCACCTTGTTTCGGTATAATTCTAGTTATTTCTACTTTTTACTTTCAATTCCTTCACAATTTCTCACAATAAAATTTTTCTCACTAGATGTTGTGCCAAGAGCTTCTAAGGTTGTTAATAAAGGTTTTAATTTTTATTATTGATCACGATGTTGGATATCAATTTATCTTAGAGTTAGGGAGACTTTATGTTTCGAGCTTCAATGGAAGGCAGTTTCTAATTACAATGATACAAAAGAACTCTTTTTCTAAGATCAAATTTATTCAAGGCTACAACACCCCTTTTCTAATGAACTACCAACTATTATTTTCATCATAATTTGATTCTTGTCTAGATAGCTCGAAATTCTTGTGCTATTATGATAGCATTATTTTTTTTGCAAGAACAACTTATCAAATAGAGTGCGAGTCTTGACTAATATATGTTAAAAATAAAATCAATGAAGGATGACTTTATCCATGTTTTTAAGAACATAGAAATTGATGGATTAAAAAGTGTGAGGGATTGATACAAGAAAATTTTCTTTACATGTTCAATAAAAGGATGGCCTATTCACACTACTAGTAGGGCGTCCATTTATTGGGATAAATATTTGGTGGCTTTTTGATGAAGAACTTAATTTTTTAAAAAAAATCTATAATTGTGAGAGTTGGATCATGCATAGTATAGTTCAAAGTCGCTCATTGAGTTAGCACTCTCTTTAGTCAATTTTTGTTATGTAAGTGTGCAAATCCATTTTTTATTGATAATCATTATTCTAATTTTGTTTAAATTTTGTGATATATTTTGTGGTCAAAGCTTTAGTCAAGATTTTTCCTCTATCTGAATTTGACCAATCCATATGAACAAAATTGAGGGAATTTTGAGTGATACCTTTGATTCAAACACGAGACCATCATTGAAAAATAATAAGTTATAAATATGGGGACAATGATAGTAAAGAAAATGCTAAGTGCTATTCGATGCTATGAGAAGGTGGATAGGATGGGAGATGAGTTGTTGCAACCAGGGTAAATGATTATTTCTTTGATAGATTTAAACAAGCCTTGCCAACTTTACCGAGAAAGCTAATATTGTTGGAGTGGAAAATTGATGAAGAGGTAATGACAATTGAAGTGTAATTTGAAATGCAAATTGTTGCCTTACAAAATAACTCAAGATTGGTTGTGTGCCTGTTAAGGCGTGAATATTATTTGGACAAGTAAAGTTTATATTTGATTAAAAAATGGATTTAAAAATGAACGCCTCACTAAAACTCAGGCAAGGCATATCTTGAATTGTAACTTGTATAACACCAATGAGGTGTAAACCTCATTGTGATTTTTTCAAAAAAATGCTAAGGCAATTTTATAGTGAAATTTTTATTGCTCCATTTTAAACAATGCCCAAAAAATTATCCTTTGGGCTTGATTTGAATAGCATATATTTTTTATTATTTTTCTCAACATTGATATGACTATGATGAGATCGAGTAGTTTTGCCAATATCTCTAGTTGTTGCAATTCAAAGGTATATCTAAAAGATCCTTAACACAAACTATGGGTAAGTGATGCTTGAGCTATTACTACCTCCAAGTCTGTCACTTCCAATATTGCCCTTTAAAATCTCACAATAAAGTTCCTTAGGGACTTGGCTCCTATTTCATCACCAATAGTGAGTACGATTCTTTAGCTGCTTCTAAACATTAATGAATTGACTTATAATCATCATTTTGAACTCGACAAAGGCATTATCACACCTAGTGGAACCAAGAAGATCCACGCGATAGGTGATTCATTGAAAGTAGTGAAGACAATATGAAATTTTAGGGCATCCTCTATATCCAATAGTAGTTAACTCAATATAAGTTACATGATCAAGGGTTTGTCTTCCCTTGTAAGCATCAAGATGTGGAATCTTAAATTTTTTGATGGTTTTGCTTTAGTGATCTTCCTCGAGAATGTATTTATTAATTGAGCCTTTCGCTTTTTAATCCATTGGGAAAGAGTTGACTACTCATAGTTGTTTGGGTGGTAGGTTTCATTTGCTTCTAAAGGTCAAGTTATCACCCTGAAACTTAAAAGGTCTCCTTCAAATGATAGAATCAGATGATCTCTCCAATTCTTCCACACTTAGAATGATTCTAGGAATGGGCACCAAGGCTCCTTGAATCATTCTTGTCATCCTCTTTGTCTTTGCCAATTATTTATTACTCACTAGCTCTAGGTTGCTCCATGTTAACTGATGCATATATGTGGTGCTGCTCTGCTTGTCATATTGCTTGGTTTTTATTTCTTGGCATTAATTCACACTTACAATATTTATGAGATTGTTGAATTCAAATTTTTCTGTAGACAATATCAAAACTTTACAAAAATCACACGACAGAATAAAAAATAGATGAAAAAGAGAGAATTCGAAGAATCTAGAAAGTGAAGCTTTGGAATTTTATTAAAGACATGAATAAATATTTATAAGGAGATATTGTACTACAAATTGTAGGACATGGTTAGAAGAGTCAATATGTCCGAATGTTATAGAAGTTTGATCAGTTTTGATCCTTTTGGAGAATATTGATAGTGTCCTCCATTTTTTGTAGCACTAAACCTCATTTTGAACCTATAAATTGGAGTCAGTGGATGAACCTGACACATTTTAATTGGCCTAATTAGCTTATGCATTCTTATAAAAACTAGTAAAATCTCAATATATTTCTTTCTAGCCTTTTCTTTCTCTATATTCTTTTTATTAGGCTTGTTTTATACTTGTCAATAAGATTGTGGTATCACCAGGCACCCACGAACAAATTGAATCTAAAAATATCTATAAGGACTACCAATGTGAATAAAATAGAATGAGTGTTAGCTTTAGAGGATTGCCAATACAAGAAATGATTGACAGCAGCCAATATAATCTAAGGCATGTGAGCCTACATGTATTATATTATTTAGTAGTTGTACAACAATTATGGGATCCAAATAAATTTACATGTTCTAATTTCAGTATAAATAAATTAAAAGAAAATTTTATAATTTATATATTTTTATTTAATGTAGAATTATCTATATTTGTAAATGATCACAGATGATGAAGATGAGTACAGGATGGTTGTGGCTTAAATAGGATTGTTTTAGCTTGTATATTCTGTGAATTATTGATTAGGGAATGAAAGTGAAAGATTCCTCCTACCCTTTGTTTATCACATCTCAGCTTTCTCTCTTGTAATCGATGAATTCCCTTCTCTCTCTGAATTTCTATGCTTGTTGCTATTGTATCATGACTAAATCACCGTAGTTCCTAATAACCATGATGATGCCATAGCAATGCTGTATTAATTTAGTTTTAACCCTGCTTTTCTCTTCAAAGTACCTTTATTTAATATCATTGTATCTTTTGTAGGTCTTAGGAGAATTGTTGTAGCATAAAAAGATTAATTTGAGAAAATTCTAGTTCTTTATTTAGTGTTAGATTTTATTTTAATTTTAGTTTTAGTATTATTATTTTATTTTAAATGATATGATTGATTTGAATTTGGATTAAATAATAGTTATTTAGGAGTTACCTTGATTTATATTTCATTTGATTTTAAATTAGTTTGTGGGGAAGGCATGAAGGAATTTTATTTATTCAATAATGTCTTTGATATAGGTAATATATAGATTAAGGAATGAATAAGAAATATTGATAGCAATATAAATAGATGCAAATTTTAAAAAATAGATTCTTGATTTTCAAATTAAACAATATGATCTCAATTTCCTTTCCTTGAATTTCTGGCTATGCACATCTTTAAATGCTCCTCTTCAAACTACTGAATAAATATCTTACATTCTTAGCTTGCTAATAATATCCTGAACTATGTATTGTTGAATTTTCTAAATATTTATGGACCCACTTAGTACGTTTTATTAATTTTGGGGTTAATCACAAATATTTATGAATTTTTAAAGTCCTGAAAAAATTATATAAGGAAAATTCCTTAAAGTTTTTTTTTTATATTTAGTATGATTCATTTTTAAAAATTAATTTTATAATTTTTTATGTTTTTTATAATTATTTATGAATTTTGAAAGGGTTTTAGTATGGTTTAAACTTTGGAAACGTGATCCAATGACAACATTAAATAAGTGAGGTTGTTTGATCATAGATTAAATTTGCTTGGGTGAATAAAGCAGCTGAGGACTTAGTTTCATATTTAAGTAATGTAATTGAATGATATTTATTGATCTAATTTAACTAGATTAAATAACTTATACATCATCCCTAAACTCCTGGTAAGAATGATGACCATTTGTTCAAATGGATTACGATTACCAAAAATTTAAGGTCCATTCTGATGCTTTAGTATGAAAATTGAGATGTTTAGATCTATGGTTTAATCTAGAGATCATTGTACACAAACTTACGCTTGAAGGTCTATGAGAGTACCGGAATTATTGTACAATGGTTAAGCTTCACTTGGATGATGTGAAGTATGAGCTACTCTTCTCTTGCCTCATCTTTGATTGCTCTACCTTGGAGAATCCTACCACATAGGAGCTTTGGGATCGAAATATAAGGTTGAAAGAAGGGAAATTGTTGGGCTCACATCACAAGGAAATTTATTGCTTATAACCAGAATGCATTTAAAAAAGCAGGAGTTATTAGAAGAAGTTATTGTCTAAAAAATTATGATGAATATTATATTTTTTTATTATTTAAAAAAAGTTAAACCATATCTTTTGGTAGCCTGACACTTTGTCGTCAGTGGATAATGCAACTTTCTCATCTCAAATTTTTTCAAAATACAGCCATAATGCTTTTCCCCAACAACACTATAATGCATTTTTCCATCGCACCACTCTGCCACCACTGTCCCAAATGCACTCTTAGTGATCAAATAATAATATTCAGAGTTTGATGAAAATATGGAATTAATAGATCTATTCTGCTCTTCAAGCCTACAATAGGATTAATACTATATATGAATAAAATCAATTCATGAGCTCCTTGTCTTCTTGAGGGACATTGGACGTTTTGATGCTTTTCTAATGGTAAAGCCATTAATATCTTCTCAAGTAATCTCCCATTAGTTTTTTTCTAATGGTAGAGCTTGATTTGACTCATCTACACCTCTAAAAGGAAGGGTACTATCCATTTAAAAAAAAATTTTTTATATGTAGCATAATTCTCATAATTGAAAAAAGTCATTGATACTTATTTTGGGAGAAATTAATATACTGAATGTCAGTTCAAATAAAATTATTCTCTTATGTATTTGTGGATTATTTATTGAAATTTATCACTAATGAAATTGTTTCGATTAAGTTTGAATTAACCATTGTTTGAACTTAGTTATTACATTTTCTTCACAAATGTTGGTCACACAATGCTTTCTTTAGCATGCTAGATTACATATTTTTCTTTCCTCAAAAACCATTCATAACAATCTCTTTTTGAGAATACAATAGAATATTCCTTATGGACCATAATTTCATCTCAAATAAACTTTGATGCATATTTTTAAGAATTAAATAGGGATGATTTGCTTCTAATTACATTTACCAAATTACTCATCTAAAAATGAAAGAAGCACTAATCTTTTAAACATATTTTATCGTTTAAAATCATAAATTTTAAATGAATAAGATGTGTAGTAACTAAAAGGCAAAAATTATGATTGAAAAAGTATTTTTTTTAATATATTTAGCTGTTTCAAAATATTAACAATTTTAAAGTTACAATGGTTGGTAAAAGATGTGTGAGAATAAATGGATTCATTTTAAATAAAAAATAATTTAATTCTCTCTCTCTCTCTCTCTCTCTCCACGCGCATGTGCAGTATATCTATAAGTTTTTGTGGATTCTATATATAACATTTTATCATTTTGAAATGATAATCTTGATTATTTGAATATAAAACTCTCCCAAATACCATTTTTTTTACTAATTATATTTCTTCTAATCTTCATCATGTTCACTTCCATTATTTTTTTAAAATTTTGTTAACAAAAAAACTAGTACACTTAGCCTAAAATTTAATATTCTGTAGAGATTAGAATTTATTTTATAATTCACATTTAATTAAATATTAATGTGATATATAATTTTTAATAATATCATAAATACTTCTACATTTTTATTTATTTTATTCCATTTTTTGAAGTTGAATATCCTATACATATGGAAGATTTATGTACATACCACACAGTTCTTATCATTTATATATAACAAAAAAGTTAGATATTTATTTATCTAACACTTTCATATGCTTAATATGCATTTTACTTTAAAAGTGAATGATGATGATATATTTGATTTGATGTAAAGACATGTTATATAAAAAATAATTAAGATTTAGATGTTATATATGTAAATACATAAGAATTATATGGTAAGTATGTAAATCCTTATAAATATATCATATATGGAGAACTTAGTAAAATTTCTTTCAATTTTGGTTGTCATTGACTCTCCAAGCTACTAGTAGTATTCTAGATATTTTTACAAGTATTTGTAAAAGTCTATAATTATATGTGTAAAGTATATTGGAAATGATTAAAATATTATGTTCAAAAATTTTAATTTGGAATTATATTCAAAATATTCAATGATAAAATGCCTTTATTTGAAATATTATATAGTAGATCATTGTAAATATTGTTATTGCATTCTTATTATGCCATTTTTTTTATCACAATTAGAATTCTTTTGACGGGGACATTTTATTTACAAATAGTCAAGAAAGTATTATGTTAGAATATAAAAGAATTTTAGAACAACAAAATAAATAAATAAATAAAAGATGATAACAAATACATATAAAACATATATTCATCCAAATACATAGTTATGAAAAATTAAAATAAATTTATTAACCTTCAAAGGATGTATGAAAGGATTTCAATTTACTCATAAAGATGATTTAAAATTATTATTTTGCTAAATTTTAATCGCATGTGATGTAAAATTTTATATATGGAGGGTTTGCATTCCATACACATAATTAAAGCCACTAAGGTATCATTGTAATACAAGTTATGCATTTTGATTATCAATGGTTCAACAAACAAAAATAAATAAATAAATAAAATTTGTTTTTGATAAAAATAAAATATAATACAAGGAATTCAAAAATGACATCCTAAATTATTTTTTAATGGAAATTTACGAGTCATTCATTTATTAAATATCAGATATATAGTATGGATTTAAAATGTATAAATAGTCATAATTTTATTGATAGTGCCAATATATATAATAATAATAATAATATATATATATATATATATATAATAATAATAATAATCTTATTGATAATAATTTTGTTTGACTTAGAAACATGGAGAAGGAAAAGATAAACAAAGACCTTAATGACTTGTGAGCTTAAAAGGTATAAAATTCCAAAATATTATAGAATATTATTATCCAGCCAACTGAGTCAAGTATTCTAGAAGATATTAATGTTGATAACTAACATATTTAATTTTAATATTAAACAATATTATAATTATGACCTCATTTATATTTTAGTATTTCAAATGTTGTGGGAAAATAAATATCCAAATCATCTAAAATAAATTCTTTTGATTTCCATTTCATGTATATATATTTTTTTCATTAACAATTACATGCTGAAGCATGTATTGATTCATAGCGAGTGAAGGCAAAGTCACACATATCTGAGCTCTTATCAAATAATATCAAGAACATATAAATAGATTAATTATGAAAGTTTTAAAATAAATAGTATATTATATAATATACTATTTGCTAGCAAGAAAATATGTTGCTTGATTTGACTTGAAAAGTATACAAAAAAGAAAATATAAGGGCTGTGGAGAATGCCTAAGCATTGATTCAACTAATCAAAGTATATCCAATGATCGTTATCGATCTCTGAATAATATGCATATAAATAGATTAATGAAGGTATGGTTGCCTATATAAAATTGGATAAACAACTCTAACTCATATTAATTAATATGAGTGTGAGGCTCTTTGTTATTCTCCTTCTCTTCATATCATGTCCCGCCTACTCTTTGTCATTAGCAATAACATTACATATTACAATGCATTTATTTCTCTCAAGCATAAGCAATTTCATGAGCTCATGGAATGACACTAACCAAAATGTTTGCTCGTGGGAAGGTATCTTATGTGGTCTAGCACCCAAATAGAGTGACAACCTTGGATCTTCAATGGCTTGATAGGCCATCTTTCTCTTCTATATCCAACCTCACCTTTCAAAAGGCTTGATCTCAACAACAATAGTCTATATGGTGAGATCTCTCCTAGTCTCTCTCTCACTTGCATCTACATCATCTCAACCCGAGTTTTAACTCATTTCATGGAGACATTCGCTCTCATCACCAATTCTCTATGTTTCAAGTTTTGGAACTGGTGGCACCAACTCACAAAAAATCCTCCTATCATGAACTCTTTGTCTCCCCAGTTACTCAATCTTAGAAACCACCTCTTTTGTACATTCCACCATGCTTGTAATCACCTTCTTGGAAACTCTTTATGTTCATTATAATCATTTGAGGGAGGAATTGTAATTGGAGATTGGTGGCCTTCATAAAGAAAATTTTAATGTAGTGATAATAATCTTTCTAGTAACATTCCTTCTTCATTTTACTATCATCATTAGTAAGGTTTCTTTGGCAATCAATCACCTATATGGTGACATTTCAATTAACATTGCCCAAGCTTTTCCAAGCCTAGAAATCTTTTATATTGTTGACAATCATTTCAATGCTTGATCACATTTTTCAAAATGTTACAAGTCTCATGTCTTTGGACATCAATACAAATAATTTCACATGAGTGATACCAACAAATTTTGGGAAAATGCCAAGCCTTATACACTTATATGGAACTAAATGAGTTTGAAGCAACTAATGCACAAGGCTAGGGATTTCTTGATTCATTAACTAATTGTACCATCTTAAAATTTTAGGCCATTATGGAAATAACCTTGGTGGAATACTTCCAAAATCAATAAGGAATTTATCCACAAGCTTCAAATAACATTAGGATCCAATTATATTTTAGGAAGCATCCCTTCTGAACTTGATAGGTACACCAATTTATTTGGTTTTGGGATGGATGAAAATCTTTTGGAAGGTCCCATACCTGATTGCATTGGAAAGCTTGAAAATTACAATATTAGACACTTCAAAAGAATAGTCTTACAGGATTATTCCTTTCTCTTTAGGCAATCTCACAAGATTAACCAATTGTGGTTAGATTTTAATAATTTAATAGGCTTTATATACCTTCAAGCTTAAAAAATCTTTAGATTCTCTCTATTTTGGCCCTCAATCATAATCTAATCAAGATGATACCAAAGAACTTTTCTCATTCCCTCACCTTCAAATATTTTTGATTTATCATATAATTCTTTTACCGGATTCTACCATTAGAAGTTGGTCACCTAATAAATCTAATGTTACTTGATTTTTCTAATAATAATTTGACGAGAAATACCAAAGTAACTTGGAGCTTGTCAACTATTATTTGAATTATATATGGACTACAACTTCTTCGTGGCTCCATTCCTATTTCCCAATAAAAAATAAAGCCTTCAAAACCTAGACCATTCATAATAATTTATCTGTCATTCCTCAATCTCTACAAAATCTTATCTTTCTTAAGCACTTGAATCTATCATTTAATAATCTTGGGGAGAAGTTCCATATTAAGGTGTCTTTGCAAATTCTTCGCAATCTCTCATTGGAAATAAAAAATATGTCAAGAATTCCAAAACTTCATTTAGCAAAATGTAATGATAGATTATCATCAATTAAAAGTACTCATAATTTAATCAAAATTTTAGTTCTCACTTTTAGCATGCTAGTTATATTACTAGTCTTTTTTTCTTCTATTATATGTTGCTCCATCGAAAACAAAACCAAAGTATCCAAAGAAGAAATTCATCAAACTCATCCTTAAACACTTCGTTTCAAGAATTTCTTATGCAAAATTAGCCAAAGCTATAAATGATTTTTCCACTTCATATCTAGTAGGATATGGAAGATATGGCTCGTATATAGAGGCACCTTAAGAAATTATCCTATATTGTCTTATTAAAGTTTTCATACTTGAGGTTCATGGAGCTTTTAAGAGTTTTACTGAGATGCATTAAGATGCATACACCATCATAATCTTATCGGGTCCTAACCTCATGCTCAAGCATTGAACACCATGGCGAGATTTTAGCATTGATTTTAAATTCATGCCAAAAGGAAACTTGAACAAGTGGCTCCATATAGATATGAAACTAATGGAGATGTTATTTTTCCTTAGGCAAGAGATTGAACATTGCAATTGATGTGTATGCCTTGAGTATCTTCATCTGTTGTGAACCATCAATCATTCATTGTGATGTCAAGCCAAGCAATGTTTAACTTGATAATGACATGGTTGCACATTTAGGAGATTTTGGGCTCTCAAGAATTCTTTCAAAGGCTATGAGTACATCTCTCCAAGACTGTTCAGATAAAAATGAGATTAAAAAAACTATTGGTTATGTTGCCCCAGGTTTGGTAATGATTGATTTTTTTAATGTTATAATTAATCAAGTTGATGCATTTAAATATGATGTAATATTTTAATGTAATAATTTTCTAAAATGTATATTATTATTTAATTTGTAGAATATGGTGGAGGAGCTCATCTATCTCTCAGATGTTTATAGCTTTGGAATAATAACTAGGGATGCTTTCTGGAAGAATTCCCACAAATGATATCTTTAAGGATGACTTTAATTTACATAATCACATTAAAATGGTGTATCACATAGAATCAATGACATCATAGATCTTAAAATGTTTACAGAAGAGCAAATATATTCTAGTAAGATCAATTGCCAAAGCATTAAGAAATGCTTGGTTTCTTTGGCAGAAGTAGGTCTCTCTTGTTCGACTTCATTACCAGATGAAAGGCCATAAATGAGAGATGTCACTACAAATTTACATGCAATTAGAGCTGGCTACCTTCAATTCAATGGAGAGTTGTCCTAGGAAGGTGGAGCCAAAAAAAGCACATAATAAAAATATTTATGTCAATCACTTTATATTTTATTCATAATTTGTTAAGTTCTTTACCATATTGTAACTATGATTTTAATTAACTGATGATTAATAATTAGCTAAAAAAATTGTACTTTCAACCAAAACTATTAACTATTTGTTCATAATTTCTAACTTTTTTTCTTTTAAGAACACTTACACCAATAGTTGTGAAATATTTTAAGGAATATCATGCATTTTTATATTTCATCATTAATAAATGAAAGACTATATATCAAGAATTTATATTAATTTTCTTAAACATTTCTTTAAGCTAAACAATTGAAAAAAAGTATAAAGAATTTGAAAAAAGTATTTTCTCTTAAAGTTAAAAAAATATTTGTATAGTACTTCTAATGTAAAGTTGATTTCAAATATATGGTGACTTTAAATTAAATTAGGTGTATAAATAATTAACTTAAATAAAATGAATCAAATCAAATACATTCAATTGGTTTTGTTTTCTTTTATTGAAGGACATTTTGGTTTAGGTTTAAGAGTAATTACTTTATATTTCAGTTAAAATTTGATTTTAAAAAAAATATATATCATTTGATCAACCAAAAATTAAAATTTAATGGTGTCAAATATTATTTTCTTTGAAAATGTTTACTAACTTAAAGAAACAATATTAGTAAGATTTACATTTATACTACACAATTATTAATTTACATGTAACATTTAAAGTTAAATATAATTTATCCACATTTTATTATGCGTAAAAGTGAATTTCACCTTTAAAAGTAAATAATGATTGTATTTTTAATGTAATATTAAAGATTGAGATATTATATATGTAAAAAATTATTTAGCTATTAGATATATAAATACATAAGAATTGTGTATGTATGTAAATCCCATGATAATATTATTACTCTACATTTTAGTTATACCTATAATTTGGCTTGATTTATTGATATGACAAATCCTTATCCAATCAATCTAGATTGAGTGAAAGCACATATTCTAATTTATTTGGATTTTAAATTTAGTAAAGTGAAATAAATTAAATGAAATAAATCAAATTACAACATGATTCAATTTGGTTTAATTCTACTTACATTTAGTCAGTTCAATCCAACATTTATAGTTCAATTTAATTAATTTAATAAATTTGTTTATCAATTCATTCAAACTAGCTGCTAAATGCTCACTCTAATTAAAACTTATGTTCTTTATATTGAAGAAACAACTTTCCTCCCTTATGTGATAAAAGCTAAATTTTTGCTAGCTTCTTTGAAGTCAAATATATGCATTCACATAAAAATATGAATTATATAAAGTATTTTAAATTTTTTTAACTTTTGCATAGCTGGTTGTTGTCGAGCATTGTTGTGAAGGCTAGATTGGTGAACTATAAAGCTTAATAGTTATAAATACCCTTGGTTGAAATCATATTTTGATTTAAATACTTGGTTGAAATCTCCATTCAACATAGTTATCATCGTGAATTATTTGATCGCTCATATTTAAATTTGAGAATTTTATTTTTAGATTAACCCTTGGTTGAGATTTGCAATCAATATGGTCATCACATATATATTTCTGGTTCTCCGCCTCCATCGTCAAATGACTTTCATGACTGTGTTCAAGATTGTGGCAACTTGACTTTCCTAGTTTAGGTCTATTCTATTCAATTTAAGAAAAAATCTATATTCATAAAGATTGATAGAGTGTTTTGTAATATCAATTGGTTGGATAAATTCCCATCCTCTTCTACAAAGTTATAGCTCCTCTTCTTCATATCACTCCCTCTTATCACTTACATCTACAATCATATTTTCCCCTCTATCAAATTTATGTTTAAAAATTATTGGATAACTTTCTAGACTTTCAAAGAAGTAGTCAACAGAGCTTGACATACTTTTGTTCAAGGAGAACTGCTTTGTTAAAAAATAGACTTGGGAAGCTTCATTATTGAACCATTAGATTTTTCTTATCAGAAAAGAACAAGAAAATGTTCTACTCACCCTCAATACAAGGATCCGTGATAATGTGGACTAATTGTGAAACTCAACATTAATGTCGATATCAAGACCTATTAAATAGAAGAGCTTGTGGTGAAAGATAGCAAAGCTCATTGGCTCACAAATTATGATGATGATCTAAAATGCATCTATAGCTCAATAAAAAAAGAAAGAATTCAAACTTCATTAGATGTCTCCACACTAATCGGGGCACAATCCATGATTCTTCTACTATTTTTGATGAAATATTTACCTACTACTCTTCCTTATTCAACTACAAAATTTCTCTTGCCTCAATATTCATGATGTCCCTTTGGGTAGTGTTGTTTATCCTTTCAAGCAGCTGATCTTGATGTTGAAATTGCAAATCAAGAAATTATTAATGCCTTTCGTGATATTAAGAATAAGTCTCCGCTGGATGGTTTCAATGTCAAATTCTTTACTTGAAGATGGGATATGGTGGGTAAACAATTCCTCTCACCACCCACCACTTTTCAAAACTAAAAGGTTTCTCTAACATGTTTAAGCATAGCCTTATCACATTGATTCCCAAAGTTAAGCATTCCAACTCTCTCATATATTATAGACCTATTTCCTTATGCAGCACATTCTATAAAGTTATTGCCAAAATGCTAAAATAGACTCAAGAGGGTTCTCCTGATATTATCCATTCAAGTCAATAAGCTTATATTAAGGAGAGGATTTTTCTAATAATCCAGCTTTGTCCATGAAATATGCCTTGACTTCTCTTCTCATTCTATGAGAAGTTCATTGCCAAATTTGACTTGAGAAAAGCATTTGATACGATCAATTGTCACTCTTTATTACATAAATTAGCCCTTAATGGCTTCCCTCTATGATTTGTTAGTTGGATCAAAGCTTGTATAATAGATGTGCCTTTCACTATTGCTTTTAATGGAGAAGTTAGAGAATTTTTTAATTCCTCAAATGGGCTAACACAAGGTTGACCTCTATCTCCTTTTCTCTTCACTATTGCCATGGATTCATTATCTATTTTGTTTTGTTTTTGGAGAAGGAGGTGAGCTTGACCAATCATAAACCCTTTAATTCGGTTTTGCATAAAACATTTCCCACTTGTTGATGGATGACTTTGCTAGTCATGGAATGATTCTAACATGGTGTCATCTCTCAAAATGCTCTTGATACCCTTGCAAATTATATAAGACTTAAAATAAAACCATATCTTTATTTCTCCAAAGAAGCTCTCAAGGAGGAGTTATGTATATATCTAAATGCAAAAAGGTTATTTTGCTTTCAAATATCTTGGGATGCCTCTTTTGGATTGGCCTCTTAAATCTATTCATTTCAATTTGTTTGATTAGCTTATAAGGGTTGGAAAACTAAATTCTCTCTTATGGCAATAATTCTTAAGATCTTTCATCAATAACTTTTCATTAGTTCAAATCTATCAAAAATTTGTTCTTCTACTAAAACTTTTTCTACTTAAACTTTTATCCTATGTCCAATAAATCTTATTAGTAAAATCAAAATTATGTGGAAAGTTTTGAACAATTCCCTCCTTTAGCTGATTAGTGTCAATAGGATTCCTTTGGGAAAAGTTCTCTTCAACAATTTGGACTTTGGAGGGAACTGAAAACATGTGCTACACATTTCAAGAAGAAAATTCCATAAAGAATATTAGGCCAAACTTTGATTCTGATTCCATTCTATGGAACAACATTAAACTCTCCTAAGCAAACTAAATTGGGATTTTGAACAAGCAGAATGCATGGTATGATTGGATATGATTTAAGGGTTATGCTATCAATTTGCAATTTTGATTGGATGGCATATCTTGGTGTTTGAAAACCTAAATCAATTCTCCAATAGAGGATTGGCACATTAGACTTGCAAAGTTTTCTGAGTCACACACTCATTTATTCTTTAAATGTAATGAGTCTGAAGGATTTGGAGTGTCAAGGAACTTTTTTTTGATGCAGTATTCTCTATCATAAATCTTATGTGCTTTAGTCAATCTGGAACACAAAGTTATTGCTAGACTTTGTTATCTTATCACTGCAATTATTGTGTATGTCATTTGGGGAGAAAGAAACTAGCAATTCCACCACCTAGCCGACACCTTTATATTTGGTATGGAAGCAAAGATTAACTCTCTATTTACATACATGATAAGTCGATGAACTATTAAACCTTCTTGGCCAACATTTGTTAAAACTCTATTAGATAATTGGAGGAGCATTGGAGCCCATAGCACATTACAATACCACAACTTTTTTTCCATTTTCTATTTTTCTTCGATTTTCCATACATTGATCCTTCTCGGCTTTTTCGAACTTGGACAGTGATGATTTGTTGCAAAACTAGTTCACTATTACAACCTTGCTTGTAGTCATGTTGGATCTCCTCTACAACCGAGACCTAGCTACTTTGGCTACCTAGCAGGTTCTTCCCAAAATAGATACTTTGTCCCTTCAGCAGGCCCTTATGGATGGCAGTGAGCGGTATCAGCGGGATGGACTGCAATCAAGCTAAGAGACTCTTCAACATTTGGTTCGACAGAGAGCTAAATTTTGATGATTTTATCTTTTATCTTTAAGTCGATTTGATAGTTTTTCTTATTTATTCTTTCTTATTGTTGTTTCTATTGGTTAGGTTGAATCCTGTCTCGACTCCTATTTTTATTTCTTATGTATGTTAATACTTGTAATTTCTCATTTGGAATGATATTGTGCCTCTTCTCTTAATTTTTTTCCCAAAAAAAAAGACTAGATGTGCGAGGTTGTGAGACTGCAAAATTGGGAATGAGATGGATTGAAGATGCCTCCATCTGCCTTGGGGAAGCGGGGGTCATTTAGGACTTAGATTTTTTTTTTTTTTGGTTTTGGTTGCCTCAATAGGACGACTGGAAGATGAGAAGCTCATGATATTCATGGATGGTATAAAATTCAGATTTCCTAGAATTTGGAATCTAAGGTAGGAAAATTTTATTTTAATTTGATAAAGATTTTATTAAATGTATAATACTAATTAAAATGCATTTAATTAATGTTATTCCCAATAGCAAAATCACATTTCTTTGAATATATATATATATATATATAAATAGAATATATATATATATATATATATATATATATATATATATATATATATATATATATATATATAATCAGTTATAGAAATTAATATATGTAATAAATCTGAAAGTAATAGCTATGCTTTGAAGAACATATATTGCATTCTCCATTACTGCTTTATTTCTAAAGAATACACAAAAAATAAAATATTAAGATATGTCAATGAATAAAAAAAATTGTGCCATGTAAATAAAGTTTTTTTTTTTACTTTATTATGTAATTTTTTTTTAAATAAATAGAATGTTACAAAAATTATAATTTTATGTAGTTAATATGGAGAGCATCTATTTTAATTACCTAATAAGATAACAAAATGATTGATTATTCACCTGAAATATATTTCATTGACAACATGCTAAATATGATTGGAGAGTTTACTTTGCTTGACTAAGACTTTACTTTGCTTGACTAAGACTTTATTTTGCTTGACTAAGACTTTATTTTGCTTGACTTGGAAATAAAAAAATTTAAAACAGATAAATCTGAACGAGTACGAGATGGAGATAAATTTCCTGTAAGCTCTAAAGGCACCATAGATATCAGAGCTCCTGTGAAATAATAACAAAAACCTAAAAATAGATTCATGAAGTTGTTCATAGAAGATTTTTTAATCAGTGTGAGGCTAATCATAGCTTTCTTCCTCTTGCTTGTATGCTCAGATCTTTCATATCCACTCTCCTCCATTGCTGCCAATAATAATGCGACAGATTATGAAGCACTTGTTTGTTTCAAGCATCAACTCTTGAAGCAGCAGCAGAGCAACTCTTCTTCTTCCGCCACTTTAATCTTGAGCTCATGGAGGAATGGCACCAATAAGCTTTTTTGCTCATGGGAAGGGGTCACATGCGGCAGCAAGCATCCTGACAGAGTTATAGCTTTGGATCTTAGGTCCATTGGCTTGACAGGTCCTCTTCCTACTTGTACTTCCAATCTCACCTTCCTCAGAAGGCTTGATCTCAGTAACAACAATCTGTATGGAGAGATCCCTCCAAGTCTCTCACGCTTGAGGCATCTGCAACTTCTCAATCTGAGCACCAATTCCCTTCAAGGAGCATTTCCTACCAACCTGAGCTCCGAGCTTATAGCCCTCGACTTGAGCATAAACAATTTCTCTAGTAAAATTCCCTCCACCTTCTTCTTCTTGCCGAAGCTCAAATACATGTACATTAACTACAAATAATGGCAACATCCCAACTTCTTTGGGAAATCTTTCATCCATAGAATCTCTACATGGTGGCCAACAATCTCGAGGGAGCATTCCACAAATAGGAAGCCTCAAAAATCTAAGAAATTTAAGTCCGAGTTTGAATAATCTATCGTGCATCATTCCTTCTTGTATCTTCAACCTCCCACTTACGCTGCTTTTTTAAAATCATTTCTCTGGTGGCTTTTCAACCAGATCACAAGTACTCCTCGCCTAGAAATCCTATATTTAGGTAACATGCTGGATCTCTAATTGGCTTTCATTAATTGCACCACCTATGGCTTGATATGGGCAAAATAAACTCACAGTGCACTTCACTGATCTTGGAAATTTGCAGAATCTCAAGATCCTTAGCTTAAAATCAAATGAATTTGAATCTGATGATGTAGAAAGCTGGAAATTCATTGATTCTCTGACCAACTGCACTGGCTTACAAACCCTTGCTCTTGAAACGAATAAACTTGGGGGTGTTCTGCCAAAATCTATTGCCAACCTTTCGATCCAGCTCCAATTCCTCACAATTGGCAGCAACCATATCTCAGGAAGCATCCCATCCAAATAGAAGCTCACAACTTGAATACATTGGGAATGGAGTTGAACAATCTCACGGGAGACATACCACACAACATTGGGAAACTTAAGTTGTTGCAGGGGCTCTCTTTTGGCGCCAACAGACTTACGGGAGCCATCCCTCTCTCCATGGCAAACCTCACCTACCAATTGGATTTTGGCGATAATCAATTAACAGGAGCCATTCCTTCAAATATTGGAAATCTCAGCAGCCTAAATGTCTTGATTCTCGAACATAACAACCTTGTAGGTACTATTCCCAAAGAACTTTTAGGCATTTCTGCACTATCGCGCTATCTGGGTTTGGCTAGCAACCATTTTGATGGGATGATTCCCCCAGAAGTTGGCAAGCTCGTGAGTCTCAATATTCTAGATCTTTCTTACAAATTCAAAGGCATGATACCACAAACACTGAAGTCAAATGCTAACCGAACTCTACTTGGACAATAACTTGTTTTATGGCCCTATTCCTACGCTATAGGAAAGTTGGAGCGAAAAATTAGACCTCTCTCAAATAACTTGTCGGACCATTCTGATTCTCTCCAAAATCTCAACTTGCTCTACCTATTGAATATATCATATAACAATTTTGAAGGTGAAGTGCCAAATGGTGTTTTTAAAATGCAACTACGATCGATCGATGGAAAATCGAGCTATGTGGAGGGATTCGCAACTTCACCTTCCTCATGTGTCGAGGATTTTGAAAACAACAACAAAGTGAAGAGAAGGCTTCATCGTGTTCTCAAGATTTTGTTCCCAATCCTAGGTGCACTCCTGATCTTCCTATTCTTTGTTGTTATTCTGTACTACTACATGTACAAAGTACAACATCGAGAAGGAGAAATGCTTCAATTTTATAGAAGAACCATTTCCAATGATTTCTTATGCAGAGTTAGCTTAAAGCAACATGAGTTCTCTCGCTAATCTTATAGGGAGAGGAAGATATGGGTCGGTACAAAGGCATATTACCAAGGCCAAACAATAACGACCATCAAAGTGTTCAACCTCGACATAATGAGGAGGCTTCAAGAGTTTCATGAATGTGATGCTTTAAGAAACATTCGACATCGTAATCTTGTGAGAGTCTTGACATCTTGCTCCATTGATTTCAATGGCAAAGATTTTAAAGCTCTCGTATTTGAATTCATGCCAAAGGGAAACTTAGACGCGTGGCTGCACCGAGGAGATTCGACTGATGGAGGAGTTTTTCTTAAACTAGAACAGAGGTTGAACATTGCCATTAATGTCGCTGAGGCTTTGGAATATCTTCACCATAGTTGTAAGCCACCTATTATTCGTGTGATAGCCAAGCAACATCCTACTTGATGAAGACATGATAGCTCATGTAGGAGATTTTGGGCTAGCAAGAATTCTTTCGAATCTATAAGCTCTCTCAAAATTTAGATAGTAAGAGTTGGATTAAAGGAACTATTGGTTATGTTGCCCGTGAATTTTTCCAAGCATTATGATATACTTAAACTGAATTCTTCAACTTCCCTTAATTGTTAGGAATAGAAAACCAAAAAAAGACATATAAGGATCAAAACTATGCAAACAAATAAAGTTCAAAAACATACAATTACTAAAAGATCTTCATCTTATTTGCAGAATATGGAAGAGGAGCCCATTCATCTAGCTCAGGAGATGTCTATAGCTTTGGAATCATTCTATTAGAAATGCTCACTGGAAGGAGGCCTATTGATGATATTTTCAAGGATGACTTAAACCTTCATAATGTCATCGCAACTACTTATCCCCATCGGTTAACTGATATCGTTGATCCTAAAATATTAGTTGAAGAACAACAAGATGCATACATGAGCGGTGGAAGAAGCAAGAAGAACCTATAGCATCATAGAGTGTTTGCATTCTATAGCAAAGGTTGGCCTTTCATGCTCGCTACTTCACCGAGCAGAGACTTGCATGAGAGATGCTGCTGCAAAATTACATGAAATAAGAGCTGCCTATCTTCAATCCAAAGAAGGTTAGGGAGGAGGACTTTGAGGAGATAGACAAGCTGCAATATCATCTTATAGTTAAGGAATATTTCAATCCACTTTATATATATATCAATGCAACAATAAATTTGATTAAATAGACAAGTCACGATTATTCATAATTTATGCATCGGTTTTATGTAATATAATTTTGTTGTATTGTCATCTAAGCAATATCGAAAGTACTATTAATTTGATTAAAAATAAAATTTTGATAAAAATAAAAATTGATTTAACTTTCTTGTGATGTTTGAATCAAGTTGTTGCTAGACGAAAATGGAACAATTTTTGCGGGGATGAAAATAACTAGAATTATCCATCAACATCCCTATTTTTTATAGCTAAGGGTATGTATTATCTTATTTTAACTTAAAAATTAAATCAAACTAAATTTTTCTGAGCAATTTAATTTGGTTTTGAATTTTATAATTTGGATTTCAATTTTAATTCAAGAAAAGTTTAATTTTTTATTTTTGGATTTGTTTATTAAAAAATTTTTGGATGGAAGTAAATAAATCAAATTTATTTAATAACTTGATAAAATTTTCATAGCCATCATGAAAATTTTGAAATATTTTTAGTGCATGACAGTATATATATATATATATATTTGAACATCATACATAAATGATTTTTTTAATCGTAGCATAATTTAATGATGTATATCTAATATAGTGATAATGAAAAAAAAAAATTACAATGGGACATAATATCAGCGTGGTGGAGAAAAGTGGGTAGAATTGAATTGAGCTAATGCATAAATCTGAGCGACAGTAATGGAAAAATAAAATATTTCAGGGGAAAAAAAGAATATTATGGGATGAAGATGTTTGGAATTTTACATTTTTTGTCTCATTATTTTATAATTAAAATAATACGCATTAATATTTGAATCTGTTAATGGGAAATTTAAAAAATATCACATGATTCTTTTGTATTTACATACATATCACATAAAAAAAAATATATCATTATTAACTTTTAATCTGAAATATTTTTCTCATAAGATAGTGTTATATATAAGTAAATTAGAAATTTTTGATATTTGATATGTTTTTTTTTTTTTTTTTAGGGAAACCCCATTATATGGGTATTTTATTGCCACAAAATTACAAGCAAGGTCCTTAAAAGGGGTTACACCAACTACTCCAAGAGCTACAATCAACCCAAAGGAGAAAACCCCAAGCTAAATACATCCAAAATCCAAAGCATAAAATTGAGAAAAATGATAAATCGAGCAATCATAAGAAGGCAATGACCGCAAAATAAGGTCGAACTAACGGAGGGGAAGAGTCCATGACACATCTAAGCAACCTGCAAGGACAAAACTAAAAACCTGCAAAGGGAAAATCCAAAGTTTATTTTAGCCAATTCAATAGTGAAAATGAAACGAATGCAAGATAATTTGAGCTTGATAAGAAGGGGATAAAGAAGGCGCCAGGTCATTCACTGCCAATTGGGGCAATTGCAAATATGAGCATCCAACATCAGGAAACCCCAAATGCAACTACCAACCAAATGAAGTGAAGAACACGCCCTCCTCCTATCCCACAAACCGACTTAAGTGTATCTAAAAAACAAACAGCAGCCCCGTAAATGAATGACATCCATGTAATCGAAAAATGCCCCAATACAGAAGGATAAGCCAAATACTATAGCAAAGAATGATGGGATAACAGGTGCAAAGAAGCCACCCGACACCTAGAATCCAAAGTAATAATGATGAGGCCAAATATTGCACTTCAGATACTTTAGATAAGATAAACACAAAAAAGGGCAGTCAACAAACAAAACCAAGGCAACAATATAAACAGATTCTTCACATACCAACCATACCAAAGACTTATGCCACCAGGGAACAAGTAATTACAAAGAACCACATTAAATACCATAATAAAAAAATTAAAGCATCACGTTATCCATACAACCCGCAAACCCAATAAAAAAACAAGAAGGCTAACAATCAATACCGAAAGTCCATAATGAGTAAAACAAAATGAATACAACAAACCCGAATATATTTTCCAACCAATACCATAAAAATAATGCCGCCATAGTATCATAAGCATACACATTAGCATCCAAACACCAACATTCCATTGCCAATGCTAAAGCTAACAAAAGCTCCACGGTTTAGCCAAACAACCGAATCCCAACATAAAAGAACCGGATATACCATGGAAGGAAAAGCAGAAACTTTCATTGGAAAGAAACCAGAACAATAAAAAAATTAAGGGGTGATTGGACCCAAGCAAACAAAGAAAACCATTCGAGACAATGCCCCCAATCGTTAAAATCGCAATAGGGAAGCCCAACCATCGAGGTTAACTTTTAGATGATGAGGTAGAGTTAAGTTATCAAAGATAGCTCTGTCCTAGCACCTAAGTTTGCTAGAAAATCGGCGATGCATTGCCTTCCCTCCAAACATGGGAGATCTTATAATTGAATTTAAGGAGGGTCCTGATATGCTTGAGGACATAAAACAATTCAGATTACTAGCCAGAAGTTAAGAGATTAATAATCGAAAGCATCCACTTCAATCCAGATGTTAAACCTTGTTGAAGGCAAATCTCAATGGCATAGTACGCCATAAGCTTCAAAGATATGGGATGTAACAGGATGAGAGGAAAAGCAAAAGCATAAAGAACTTTACGGTAGTCTCTAAAAATACCGCCACAATCAGAACCATTACGGTGGACAACCATCCAGATATTTTAAGAAGGTTGTTTTGGGTTTAACCCAATAAACAACCTTCTCTTGTACATATAGTTGGAAGAGGTAGATGAAGACCTAATTTGGTACCACAATAAAACAACCTTTGAAATGTTTATGCTTGATAACGCCGGCATTGAATAATTCACTAGTTTTGTATATTATTCTAGCAATAATTTTTCTGATTCATAGCTATACCGTTGTTTTGCTTGCTTCGCCATCCATATAAACCAAATAATAATACTATGCCATAGTGATTTTGATGTGACCTTTAGGGATGTTTTAAAGTAAATATCTAGAAGTTGGAATATGGATAAGGAACCATTGAAAAGGTCAAAGTTAAAAGATCATCATACCACGCCACGCCTTGACGCAATGGCCCCATTAACAAAGATGATTAACATCTTCGATGTGAAAACAACAATAGCATTTAGAGGGTAAGTAAGCCTTTGTTCCACATTAAAGAGTCAACCGGAATAAAGTTCTTAAGAATACGCCAAACAAGAATTGAGTAAGTGGTAGGAATATTGTTATGCCAAATTTTGTCAAAGACGTTAGAGAAATGAGCATTTCTGTTATTATACATCCAGATGTTTTTTAAATTAAATTCACCATTCTGAGAAAGTTTAAAAAGAATCTGATCTTTGATGGGCACGGAGATTTGAATGAGATTTAGCTTATCTATTATAGAGGAGGGGATGTATTCCAGGAGTTTAGAAATATTCCACTTATTATTAAGCCAAAATGAGTTAACTCTAATGGTATCGAGAGCGAAGAAAGTAATTCAATCAATGGACCCGCATCAATCCAGCTTATCTTGCCAAAAAAAGGAGTTTCCGAATTTATGCCCCAAGTAATATGATTGACCATCCATTTAATGCTACATAGTCTTCTCCAAGTCGGAGAGTCTCTAGCATTGTAAGAACAAGTTATAGTGCTTCCTTGGCAATATTTAACATTCATGAAGTTAGCCCAAAGGTTATAATTGCATCTAAAATTCCACCAAAGTTTGTGAGAAAATGCATTGATTGTATCTTTAATAGTCTTACAGCCAAGACCGCCTTCCTCAAATGGGCCACAACATTTTTGCCAACTGACCAATGCATTTTTTGGTGGAAGTGTTAGAGCCCCAAAAAATTTATTTATCACCTCTCAATCGTGATGATAGAATTGGTAGGCCTAATAGATTGAATGAGATAAATGGGTATGGAGTTGAGGGTGCTCTTAATCGAGTAAGCCTACCGCCAAAGAGAGAAAGTTATATTCCCAAGAAGAAATACGATTAGAGATCTTTTGGATTATCTCATCGAAATGATGTGACTTTTGTGACCTTTGAAAAGAGGAGCACCAAGGTATTTAAGAGGCGATGTTGCAAAGCTGATACGCTGAATATGATTAACCCTATGGCAATTTTGGAAGAAGGAATGAAGCAACATTTTGTCTTGTTAAGAGTTAAACCACTTTCCCTACCAAAATTCTTGAGTAATTGTAAGATTGTTTTTATATGAGGATACGCATCGAAGATGATAACGCCATCTCGCAAAGCTAAGATGACGGAACTCTCCACGAGTTTTATAAATCAAGTTAGCTTTATACAAGAAAATATCATTTAAACACCGGAAAGGTAGTCAAAGAATGACAAAAAAGAGTCGGGAAAGAGGGTCTCCTTGTCTCAAGCCATGGGAAGATTTGAAAACCGCCTCACTATTGATTATCACGTAAAACCAAGCATTGGTGGCACAATTTTAATAAGATTAATAATCGCTGAGAGAAACCAAAAAGGCTAAGAATCTTAAATAAAAAATCCCAAGAGAGATTGTCAAAAGCTTTAGAAAAATCTAGTTTGAAGATAATGTCCACCTGTGGGAACGTCGATGTCATGGATTAATTCTTGGGCAAGGAGGATGTTATCGAAATAGCTCTACCTTTCATAAATCGACCGATTTGGAGATAATGGTAGGGAGCAAGGGGCTAATTGACAGATTAGCTTAGCAATTAATTTATCAAAAGGTGCAAAGATCGATAGGTCTAAAATCACCCCTGTGATTCCTGGTTTGAATTTTTAGGGATAAGAATGATTGAGGTACTATGAAGGCTCTAGGAAGGGGTTCCTCAAAAAATCCCAAACCGCATTAATCAAATCGCCTTAATAGTGGACCAAAGAATGTTGGAAGAAATGTGTAGTAAACCCATCGTCCAAAGAATAGAATGAAGTTCATGCTAGTAAGGGTATCAAGAATCTCGCCTTCCATGGGACGACCGTGAGAAAAATTGTTTTGCTCGAGGTGATCGGAGGGAATCAAGTGAGGATTGGAGATTTCAATAAGTTCGGGTTTGTGTTAAGTAATTTTTTAAAATGGTTACCGAAGTCTTGCAATTGTCGCTAGTGATCCACCGCCATTCTCGCTTTAATTTTTTTAATAGAGTTTAGAACTTTCTTTTTTTTGAAAAGATGAAAATATTTAGTATTTTGTCACGCCCTTATTTGTTTGCTAGCCGCTTTTGACGCCAATAAGTTTCTTCCATATTTTGAAATGTGATACTTATCCTTTCCTTAAGTGGTGTTGAATGATGACCTTCTTCAAGAGCAAACCAAATTTTCCATACTTTTAAATTAGTAAAGGTTTTAAATTGATGTTTGTTCCACCAATTTAGAGTTTGTTTAAGGCTTAAGTTTTAGCCAAAATCGATCATACCTTTAACAGAGTTGTCGGTGGATGCCATCCAATTCATCGAGACAACATTCAAAAGTCATTATGTTAAGGCCCACATATTTTGAAATCTAAAGGGAGAAGGGGACTGTCTAGGAGGTGGGGGGTTCATTACAGAAATAAGAAGTGGAGCGTGATCCGAAAGAGTTCTACTTAAATGTTCCAGTTAGGCCATTGGTCAATCCATAGAGTTGAATAGTATGCAGCGCTAAAGTCCTGAGTTGTTCCAAGTGAAGTTAGAACAGAAAACCGATGTCATTAAATTACAATCAAGGATCATATTCAAAATCTTCCATGGAATGGGAGTTGGGGAGGATCCCCTTCTTTCTAAGCGGTAAGAATAGTGTTAAAATCACCTCCAACAATCCAAGGTAAAGTGACAGATGAGGCAAAGGATCTTAAACTATTCCAAAGAATGTTCTGCTACAAGCATAAATAAAAGAACCCAGCAGAAATCCCCAAAAGAGATGAGAACATTAATCAATTGAATCGTCTATGATGGTGATAGTGATTGGTGGTTTTCAAGCACCAAATTTTATTACTAATGTTATGAAAGTAGTTTTGGAAGTATTTTAAACCCAAGCAATCTTGGAGGAGTGGATAAGAGGTTCTAAAATAATAAGGAGTGAGACGCTAGAGTGCGACAGAGGCTTCTAACCCTATTATGGACAATAGGGGTCAAATATAAAGGAATTATATGACATGTATATAAAATTTTCTTTATATGATAAGCTAATGAATTAAAATTAACTCTACATTAGTTTAACCGAAGCAGTAGGGAGAACGGATTTACCCGAGAGAGCATCCTTGAAAGATTTAATGTAGTCGTAAGGATACTTGATGCTGCACTGGCGCGTTTTGTCCAGCAAGCTGGAAAGCCATTTCCGCCATCCCAAGAGAGGCGACATTACCAACTAACAGGGAGAGATCGATACCAAATCGCAAGAAGAACCTTGATGACGAAGCAAGGAAAACACGGGAGCCGCCAGGAACGCGCTAGGTTTTCGAAATAATTTGAATGAAGGTGGTCTGGATTGCAAATCTATCAAAGACACCATCAACGCATTCTCTTATAAACTTTGGTGGAATTTTAAGCAACAATAGCCTTTGGGCTAACTTCATGACAAACAAATATTGCCTATCTAAGCACCCATTGAAGCTCTTATAAAACTAACGCTTCTCCTATTTGAAAAGACTTGTAATATCAAATGGAAGGCGGAATCTTTAATTTTTGGGGCATTAACTCGCAACTCTTTCTTCCGCAAGATAACTAGCTTGGAAATAACTCTTTGATGAATTAATTTCCTCATGTTCTATTGATACCATCAAAGTCAAATCTTTCGGAATAATAATAAATGGAACTTTTCGTGCTCATTGATTATATCCCTTCATCCTTTTAGACAAACTCAATAACATAAACATTACATCCAATAAAAAGACCGATTCTTTTTAAACTCTCTCACAATGGCAATTCGCTTTTAAAATGTTTGGCTTATGATCAAAGAACCTCGGATTATGCCAAAGTGTATGCTCGACTTTGGCATAATAATATTCCCACCTCATATTCCATACTCACTTGTGATCTTAAAAGCTTTGTCCCTATTGATTCCTTGATGTGGGGTAAAGGTTTTATCTCCCATCAAAATGTCATTTGTGCTCCCATATTGAAAATGTAAATCACCAATTGAGTGGAGCGATTGCATCTAAACTTTGGATTTGGTACGATAATCTTTTCTCCATTGACAAATATAACGCTCGCTTTCTATTTATCAACTCTCGAGATATATTTTGAAAACAATATAAAAGGTCATATTAAAATTGTTATGCGATCATTATTCTCGGTTCATTTGATGGCTAAAATGATGCTAAGCATAACGATATTTCTATGAATCATTCCAAAATAATTGCCAAAACTAAATTCAAAAATGTGATCTATTTAAAGCCAACCTTATTAAATATAAACACTTAAAAGGGTGTAAATTTGTCTCTAAATTGGGTTTGCATTTGCCGATACAAACACCTCTAATCAAGCCAAAATACTTTATTGGGCCAAACCACATGATAACGTTATCAAAATTAACACCGAACAATATCCCCTAATGCTTCGGTTGTGGTGGCATCTTTAGAAATTTCAAGGGTGATGTTCTCATGGCCTTTGCTAATCCTATTATTACTAACTCGCCTTTTGAACTTATGGTGTATAATGCTCTTAACATTGCATGTAAAGGTTGGCTTAATATCCGCTTGAAGTGGATGCCTTACTACTAATTGATCTCAAATCCAAAAAAATGGCAATGTGGAATTATATTATTTAATCAAGCAAACTAAAATTCTGCTCAATCAATTTTGTTACAAAATCACTCATATATGGAGGGAAGGAAATGCTTGTGCTAATTACCTTGCTAACTTAGGAACTAGATTGAATGAGCCCACTAATTTTGATAACCATTCTATTCCTAAACACTTACAAGGATTGGTTAACCTGGACAAGACGGGTTTGCCTTACATTAGATCATGACATTTTCGGCAGACTTTGCATCTTGTCTTCATATTTTTCTGAATGCTGAAGCACCCTATCGCTTATGTTATTGTTGATCTATCGGACTTCCCCATTAAGCATTGTTGCCTCTTTTCATTCGTAAGATCTAGGCTTCCCCGAATATCTCATTTATGGAAACCGCTTGTGTTTGATGTTACCGACAGGGAATATCGTATTGTTCCTGGTTAATTTTGATCTGATTACTGTATGGCAATCCTATCTGCCGCTTGGAACCGCTACTCTAAACAATTTTTCGGATAATTTTTGGGTTGTTTGTTACAACTCGTATCAGGTTAGCCTTTTTTTTTCACTGCAAAAGATTTCTGGATTGTTTTCGGCCCCTACTTTCATCATGCATTGGTTTTTCTGTTTTCTAATCCCACATTTGGAAAAGTTTCCTTGGATGCAATTCTTCTTTGGTGATTATGGTGCTTATATTGTCCTATTATCTGGATCGATTTCTGATATGAATTATCTGGAAAATTTTTCTGCTTATGGCTACGAATCTGTTTGGAACTGCAGATCTAAACGATTTTCCTAGAAACTCTGTTCCTACTAATCAATGTTCATATGGGTATCATTTCTAAGTGCATTTGGTTTATACTTTGGTTAGTTGTTACATTTGGCTGCCGCATATTACCTGCATTTTGTCACTTTGCATGATTGTTGGGTTGAGTTGCTTTCATTTTTCTGCTTATGGCTGCAAATCTGCTTGGAACTGCAGATCTAAACGTTTTTTATCAAAAATTGTGGTTGTTGTTCCTGCTAACCGAATATTCATATGGGAATTGCTGCCTAAGTGCATTACCGGGTTTATACTTAGTTGTTACATTTGCTACATATATTACCTTGCATTTTGTCACTTCTGATTGTTGGGTTAAATTGGCTTTCATTTCTTTAATATGTTGGTTATCGCTTTCTCATCTTTCGGTTGGAAAAGCCGCCCGCCGCGGAATATCTCTTCCCTGTTCGCTGGTTGACGATCCCATCACCGATTATGATATTCTCACCGATTACTAACGTTTCTCTCTTATCCGTTCGTTTCATGACCAATTACCTATATGGCACCAATGCCGCTATTGGTATTCCGCTCTAAATGCAATTATCGGATGTATTTTGATGTTTGTATTTCATACCTGGAAATACAATGCTTTACTTTACCACCGCTATCCCAAGGTCATTTAGGGGGAGGGTTTCGGACTTTTCTACACCGATATATTCTATTGGGATGGTGTTAATCTCGATGAGCTTGATTAGTTTGGTGTTATAAAGCTCACTTATCTATCAACAACCTGGATGTTGCCTTCTCTCAAGTTTGTTGGCTATGATGGCGGAGATCTCACTTCCTATTGGTCTTAGTAGCTCGTGATGTAACCCTTCAATAAGTTCTGATGCTCATACAGATGCCTCCATCATGATGTGATTGAGCCCGAGCCTTTTCTATCACATTTCCTTAATATCATTCTCACTTTATGGTGTTTTCCTTCACTTATTGTCGGCATTAACCGCTATATCTTTTGTCGCTCTTATTGTTTTGTGCTCAGCTTATTTTACTTTTAATTGTTTTAATGCTTTCTTTGGATTTTGGATGTATTTAGATTGGGGTTTTTCTCCTTAGGTTGATTGTAGCACTTTGAGCAGTAGTTCTGGAGTGTAACCCCTTTTAAGGATCTTGTAACCTTATTTTTGTGGCAATAAAATACCCCCGTATCATGGGGTTTCCTTAAAAAAAAAAAAAAAAACTCTACATGAAAAGTAGAAGAAATGATATCGACTATGCAAGTAGAATTTGTTCATAATATGCAAGAGATGAAATCTTCTTCGGAATAATTAAGCACCTATGATAAGTGATTTTCTAGGAAATAAGACAATAAAATAAGAATGCTAAGTTTAGCCTAATATGAGATGAGACAAGCCAACCTGATATTGTAATGCCTTCAATTATACTATGCAATGTAGTATTCAATTTGGCCTTGCCCATCTCCCTACACCACAATTCTATCATTTTTTAATAGCTTAACAGAGGCCACTCATCCGAGGAGTGCTAGATTACAAATGTGCAAAACTATGAAGTCATCCAAGGGAAAATCTATTTGTAATACTAAAAGAATTTGTGCATTGTTAGATAATGGCCTATTCTTTATATAATCCAAAGATCTTTCCTTTCACTTCAAAAGGTGAAAGCCATTTGTATTCCCCAAATGCTTAAAACCTATCAAGAACGCTTTTATCATAGTGCCCTCTTTAGATTTTGGAAGTCATTTTCTTTCTTCTTTGAATCAATGAAATGAAGCATATTGTTCTTAAAATAAAACTATCGAAAAATCAAAAGTGTCTCGAAAAAAAAAAAGAAAGATAATATATATACATTGGCATGCTATTACTAGAAAAATTAGGCACAAAGAAGTATTAACTAAACAAACAACAAACTAAAATAGCAATTGATGCTCTCATGAGAAGAAGAGTATGCTATGCCAAAATGCCAACCGAAAATGAAATTTCAATGCTCCTTAAAATTTTCAAAAGTTGTAACCGCAAAAAATAGTATATGATTGCTACGGTCTCTATCCTAATTTATTAAGGACTTGAGCTCAATCATGACATATAGAATTTGGGGTTAGGCATAATATGCATAAGCACTCAACTCCCTCAAAATAAACTAAGTTTATTATTTAACATGAGCAACCAAAGGAAGTGGCCGAGCCAAATAAATGAATAATTTGCCCTTATCTCTTGCAAGTGACAAAATAGGAGTTGTTCTTCATCATCGATTGGGAGGAATGAATAGCATGTCAGTATGAATAAGAGAAAAACATCAAAAGACAAATGTTGAAATAAGAGAAATCTAATCCAACTAATGAAACGTCATACCGAAAATCATCAAGTGCAACTAGGTTTAGATCTCAGATTCCTCGAGCGAATGGAAAAGGAAACATTGCCAGTGATTCAAAACCAAATTAAATCAATCAACATCTACAAAAAGATTAAAAACAACAAAGAAGAATCTAGTAATACTTCTTTCGTGATACAAGAAAAGAAGAAGAAGAGCTACTAAAATGTTGAACAATACCTAAATCTAGCCTACCGCAAGCGTAAACGCAGATAATGGTAACGCTCTTAGAAAGGCAAGACGAGGTGAAGAAGATGTTAGAGAAGGAGCCAAATGAGGCTTATCAATAAATTATTTTTTAAGCCGTGGATCCTTGCCACCATCTTATTGTCGTTTAATCCATTTGCAAAATTGTGATATAAATAATTGTATAAAATTAAAATGATCTAAATCACATGAATTAAATTTTTAAAGATTAGTGTGAAAAAATCAAAATGGACTATGATATATATAGATATAGGTATGAATTATAGAGAATGTATTCTATGGTAGAAGTTAAAGGACCCTTAAACATTGGAATTATATTCAAAATATTATTTTAATGTGTTTATTTAATGTTCTTTGAGAAGAGGAGATCATAGGCTAAGAAGTCCAATATAAATCTTTTGTTAATTTGGGAGTTGGAAATCAATGTTTATGATATACATTAGCTTTATTAGTGATGGTGTGTATTATTCGGTGATAATGGGTAATACAATGAGTGGATACATATATTAATGTCCATACTTGAGCATTATCATCTTTGCAACACTTAATTTCATACTTCTCTTTTATTGTTCGACATTTTGCACCATAAAAGCATTACACGTCTTATCACCATCTTATAAAATTTTTCCACCCGATGCATTCCTCCTTTTCAACCATTAAACTTGAGTTCAACTAATAACAACCCCATCTATTTCAGCATCACATTGATCAATAGATTCACACCCAATGTCACAACCCCAATACAAGATCTTTGACAAATAAAATTACACTCTATATATTCTATTTTAGATTTACTCAAGCAAAGCTTTTAAACTTTAAGGTTAACCTCTAAAATTTAAGTTTCTCTTGAACTCTCTCTAATATTATCAAAAAAGAAGAATATCTTAAAAAAAAGAATGCACCAAGATAATGCTTTATCATATACTTTCTCAAAATCAACTAATATCATATGTAGATCCAATACCATCTCTACTTTTCATCAAACTTAATAAATGTACAACATCCATGGTATATGTACGATATAAAACTAAATGAATTTAAAAAAATTTATGTCATAGAATTTATGCTCAATTTCTCTCTAATTTTAATATATGCCACATTCACTTTAATTTCTTTATAATTTGCCCACTCATACATCAACTTTATTGTTAAAATCAAAACTAACAACTCATCTAACATTTTTTAGTTTAAAACAATATTAATAAGATTAGTAAGCCAAGAAATTCTTCAATCTCCTAAGCATTTACACACTTCAATTAAAATATTATCTTGTCCTAATGCTTTTCACACTTTATTTTTTAAAATCCCTTCAACTTTAGTTTTACTAATACAATAATAAAAGCAAAATTTTTATTGTCATTTAGGTTACTAAGAACACTTTCTCACAACCATCACTAAAATTTTTATCAAAATATTGACTATGTTGAATATTATATTCTAAGATCTTTTTCTTAATATAAATCACCCGAATTAAATTTTTACTTCTCCTATCTTTTTAATATAAAGCCTCAATTAAAATTTTATCTTTTCTTGCACATTTTGACTCTATTAGTAACTATTTTAAACTTGTTTAATCTCACTTGTCACTTTTCTTTTAACTTTTACCAAGTATATTTTTATAACATGTTTAATCTCACTTGTCACTTTTGTTACAAACATTAAGTTTATCATCAACATCCCAAATACTAAAATCTTATAGCTTTCTTTTGAAAATACTTTTATTAGAATTTTTAAGTACCTCCATTCTTCTTAAAATCTGAAACTAGTAGTCAATTATGAATATTTAAACTTTCACTGAGAATGATCATACCATCTTTAAAATTTAAATGATCTATTTTTTAAAAAAAATAATCAATTTTATTTTATTAGATCCATTCCTATGAGTGATAATACGCCCATTTCTTAAATAAGGCAATAGAAATTACAAAATCATAAACTAAAATAAAACATGGTTCTAACTTTATTAATCATTACAAACATATAGCTAGCCATCATGAATGATTTTAAAATCTTCTATCACTTTATCAATATATTCATATAAATCTTCTAATAAATTTTTTTAAGAGGTACTATTTGTATTAATCCGCTTAGATCATTTTAAGATTTTTCTTTGGATCATACATTCTAATTTATTTGAGAAATATAAACACTTAAAATATTAATAATCTTAGCTAAGAAAACGCTTCACACAAAACCGGAAGATGAATTAATTGAAGGTTGCATGGATTACAAGTGGCCTATAAGTAGCGTGATAAATACTTGCTGGAGTTATATAAGATAACCCTAAACATATATCAAATGTAGAGAGTCAATAATGTGGTAAGAAGATTCATGTTATTATATAAGACATAAACGTGATCCTATAATTGAGGATGAATGGTGACATGCCTATACTATGAACGATGGATCGTAGATCCATATTGTTAATAGAGAATGATGCTTAAGGTCTTCATGAAGAATACAATGGAGGGCATTGATGGCCATAAATCGGGAGTATCTAACTACCAATGGAGGGTGTTAATGATTACTATAAACATAGGGGACCACACATCTCAAATGATATTTATGAGGGCACAATAGAGAGTATTGATAAAGGGTATTAATGAAGATTAGATCAAATGTATGATATATTAATATATGATATATGTAGAACAACACCAATCAAAAGCTTTCAAGAAGAGTATATCAATAAAGAGTGTTAACGAAAATATCCTTTAAGAAATGAACAAAAATACAACAAAGTTGTTCAATCAAAGGCATAAGAGGCATAACTACAATAGAGGCGAAGATGGTGGGGATAATAAGCCAAAGATGGAGTGCACGAACCAACAGTAAGGCTTATTGCCTAGGGACAAGATTAAGAAGAAGAGAGATAGCAACAAAAGAAAATTAATGGGAGGATATGATCAAAAGAGATTAGAGAAGGCCATAATGTGGTGGCAAAGTCATTAGTGAGAACCAACCAAAGACACAACAAATATGGTCAATTAGTAACATGAAAGATGTCGGTCACAAAAGATATGCTAGGAAATGAAAGGATGAGAATTTAAGCTTATGTCTTCTTGAAGAATAGAATTTTGACACCCATGACTCTCAATTTTAAAAGAACCAAAGAAGATTGTTGAGACATAAAACAAAATTTGATAAAGAGGTCAAAATTGTTGGAAGATTTAGGATAAATCAAATGAGTGATCTTCAAGTGCACATGCAAAAAATAAGAGAGCGGCTTCCTTCCTAGTATCCAATGATACCCTCTAGCTTACTACAGCGAAGCAAATCAAAAAAGCAAAGAAAATGCAGGTAAAAGATACAATTTAGTTTTTTTATGGATGATAAAACCACAAGAAATTGTTACAATAAAACTTGCTTGCTAAAGAATGTTACGCTGAAACTAACACATTATATCATTACAACCACTCTTCTACACTCAAACCCTAAAATCCATCTACAATAAAATTATGGGTGCCAGTGAGGGCTTCAAAACTACATCTTGACTTTTCATTTATTTTCGTTTAACTAAACCCATATCATGGATGGCTTTAAGCTCCCATCCTTCTCTACTCATGTATTAATGTACTGTTTCCTTAATCATCTTCATATTTGGATTTCCTCTCCCTGGTGCCACCCTCAGGATAGACCTGCAACAAATAAAAAGACTGATAAATAAACCAACTTCCATTAAGCAAATCTACTGGACATAATTAGTCACTGTGCTACATGATTTGCATGTAAACAAATCAACCATCAAGAATAAATATGAGCATAATTACTATATGAATTCTGTGGCAAAGGTTTAACAATAATGCAGTTTCCTCACCTGAAAGATTCTCTCTTGCTTCAAGCATATAGTTCTGTGCTTAAGCTCTCCTGCTGGTGGTAAACATTTCAGCATCACATAAATCCTCATCACTACTGTCACTACATTTTTTAGCATCCGATTTCTGCATATCGTTCAACATCTTTCAGATATTTTCATAAGATGTTTCCAAAAGAGACTATTAAGATGAGATAAAACTATTTTCTCAAGTGTTTACTGCCGTGTGTGTGTGTGTGTGGCAATTGACAAGCTCTAGGCTATTATTCACCTCAAATGAGAAGCTACATTCCCGCTTAGGGGCTCCTGTGATTTCTTCATATTCAGCAGCATCAAGTTCCCATAAGTAATTTGGAAGAAAAAATTTAGGGAAGACATGTTGCCTGATTCCAATCAGAATGAAAAACAACAAAGGGAAGAGAATCCCAGCTATAGGTATCCATGTGACACCAAAGCATAGCAGAAGATACAAAAGCTGGAAAACTGTGAAAGCAATTTATTGCTTGAAGGGTACAGACTCCACAAATAAGTAAAGGTGGCAATCACAGGCATTCATTTTAAAACAAACATTAAAAAAAAGAAAAGATTAACTGTAATAAAATCATCTGTTGGGTTGAACATTTACTTGTAACGCCGATTTGGAGCGATGAACAAAAGTAGCAGTCTTTCCCAAAATTGATTCCCAGGAAGGCTGTCTATGGCCATGTAAGCAAAATAACCCCACAAACTGATGTCGGTATCTTTACATAGCTCTGAGACAGGAACCAACCAGAATTGACTGAAGAAGGTTGGTTAACCTCTGCTCATTGACTCGAACAGGCAAGTGAGCATCTATATGTTTCTCAGGATCAAATTGAACTTGATGTTGCTACCTGTTTTATTTCCCAAAACTGCATCCTTAAGTCTTTCAGATCTTCTGCTAGTTTTCCTGCAAGAGATCAGTTTCAGCGTTTATAAGAGACTGCATTGTGCTACTGGGCTATTATGTTGGTTCATGTATTAATAAATGGGAAAAGTCAGAAAGCAGTGTTTTTGATCCGAGTGCAAACTTCTTGACTATCTTATGCATAACAAGTAGACGAACAAGTTGTGGAGCTGCCTTTGAGGACCATATGGTAGATTTTAATTTATTTTATTTTTATTATTATCTCTTTTATATGATTTTTCATATTTTTGACTTCAGATATTTGGGACTTTTCTTTTATGATTTTACTGGGTCTATTTGTATTTAGGGAGTAATATTTTTTTTTATTCTCTTTATTTATACATTTGTGTGATTTTTTTTATCTTGTTAAGACACATGATAGCACTAGGTTTTGGGTTAAAAAAGTATTTGATCATCAATACATCTAACACAACTGCAGTCTTCTTTGGTTTACTCACTAATATGATGATCTTAGGATATCTTTGGGATAAATTTTTTCACGCCTTTTTTTTAGATTGGCACAACAAGATTTTCAGTTAGATCTATTAGAATATGATATCTATATATATATACACTTTATTTAGTTTATACTATTCTATTCCTATTCCTATGGAGTGCATAGTTGCTGAAACAACATGAAAAACAGAACTATTGCTAGGCAGCTTAGCTCACACAATTGATCTATTAACAGAGCAGCTTTGTTTCATGTAAAATTGTTTAAAAAATCTCTATATGGGTGAGGATCAAAACTATGTTTATATATAGTAAAGAATAATGAACCTACAGTATGTCCTTCGTCCATTTCTAAGAAAACCTCATGCATTCTGCCATAGATCTCCAAATTGGTGGCTCGCTGCCTTATGCTTTCCTTCGCACTTTGAACCAACTTACGGATCAACTGCAAACATTGCATTGCATAATTTCAGGAACTTCATCTAACATTGCATCTAGTGAAACTAGCATACGCTTCAATGGTTTATCTCACCCGCCTCTTCAGAACAGCTAGGCTCTTCGTGCATAGGGACTGTGGGAGAACTCCATTGGAAGGAGGGATACCAAGCAATCCACAGATCAAAACCTAAAAATATTAATTTAGTCAACTCAATTATAGTAAATCTAATTCATTATTTTGAAAAGAAAAATAACGATATTCAAAAGGAAAATGAGGATAAGAATATCATAATGGTAAGGGTTTTATAGATTGTATTCTTTCTGTTGTACCAGTTGAGAAGCCACACTATGATCAAAAAAAATAAAGGCCTGTGATCATTAGAGCAGGAACAAGGGCACCAACGATGTAAAGTGGGGAACTGAGAACAAGTCCTGCAGTCATTTTAAGCAAAACAGGATTGCTGATCCGGTAAAATCAGCTCCAAAAAATATAAATTGAAATGGCATTAAATGATTATTTTAAATTATATTAACTGAATTTTAAGAAAACTTAAATCTTTTCTACATGTACAGCTCCAAATTACCTAAGAAACTTCAGAAGGTTGTTTTATAACTACATAGTCAAAGAAATAACTTTTATTGGTGGAACACATCATTTTCTGTTCAAAGAAAAGAAAAAAAGTTTTGTTGGTTTGAAACAGAAAATCCCAATAAGGTGGGGACTAAGGCACATAAAGAGTATCGAGTTTAGTCCTAAATTGAATAGTTGAAAATATATTGTTATGTAAATACCAGGTGAATGACTTTGCCTATAAGCTTGGTTTTGATTTGAAAATAGATTTGATCATTAGTATATTTGATTGAAGTTTGGTCCCATACAATTCACAATATCAAACAAGAGGTGTTAGCACCTTGTGGGTGCCAATTTGTCATTAGTAAGTTGAAAATTGTTG
This sequence comes from Cymbidium sinense, assembly GCA_021442155.1. Classification (NCBI taxonomy): domain Eukaryota; kingdom Viridiplantae; phylum Streptophyta; class Magnoliopsida; order Asparagales; family Orchidaceae; genus Cymbidium; species Cymbidium sinense. The sequence continues at coordinate 149,662,409 of CM038219.1, read as the reverse complement.
TCAATATCTTGATTTTGAATCTTATATCATAATAAAAGTCTTACCTTATAGACTTGATAAGCAAAAAAGTTGTATTACCACCCATAGTTCAACTAGGATAGAATTAACAGTTTGTGGTTCTCATAAGTCATTGATACCTTCAACCATGGTAAAGAGAGATTTGTAACACTCATTTGTTGTGCTTCATTTATCAAGATCATTTTGGATCAAAATTAATCTTAATAGTCTAATAAATTTTAGAAAGCAAATTAGATAAGATACTATTCAAAGATTTCATTTTATAAGGTCTTTAGATATGGTTCCAAGTTTCTTATACGCAGCACTATAATTACTCCTCCCAAATGATGAGAGAGAATTTTATTAATTAGTTATTAGATCGCTAATTGCTTAATGGCAACAACAAATGTATATAAAGTTTATGAAATTCATCATCATTAACTTAAAGCGATGGTTGGGGAATGATGATGCCGATCAAGATCTGTTATAATGAGTGTTCCTTTAATAAAAAAAAGATAGTCTACTCAACAACCAAAGGATCAAACAACCAAGAGTTACGATCCAAGAAAACCTGTAGACTTGGGGCGATTTTGTCTAAAGAGATAATTTTAAGTTCACCTTAGCTATTCAGAATTTACCTTATATTAAGTGCACCATATGGTTCACAACTCAAGGAGGGACACTAAGTTTAAACATTTAACACTGTGTCGGGCCTATGCAGGTTTGTTTTAGACTTGATTGCATGCTCTTTGACACATTACATTTAAATCTTAATTTTGTTTCATAATGTATACAAATATCATCCTTTTAAGTTATTTACACATATCTCAATGTCTTGATTCTGAATATTTGAGACTGACACAATATTTCAATACTTATTTGATATTTCATTTAAAACTTTGATAGCTTGCATACATTTTGATGTGATGAACTTGAATGCAAGGTTGCATTAAAATGCTTTATTAACACCTTCTATTCGCTTGTATAATATGTTAAGAATTTGATAGCGATAAAGAATTGAAATGAACTTATACTTTTTTTTAACTAGATTCAATCTTAGATTTCTAATTAGATGATCCTTCAAAATTTTCGGCTTTATTTGGGCATAAAAATTGTCTACATAAGCTTTAAATAAACCTAAGAGTGACGATTTTTGTTTTACACGTTTTAAATATAATTCAGTAGGCCCCATAAAGTATCTTTCTTTGGCTATAAGCAGGGGATGTCTCACCATTTTTTTTCCCAATCCATTTAGTTTTCTTGAGTATTCTAAGACTTTAGCCTAGAGACTATGTTTATAGTTTGGGAGAAAGTCTTTCAACTTCTTTCAGACTTCTTAAAGTTCACCAATATTTTGATTTTTTTTTTTTTTGCAATTTATGTCTTGGCCTCAAATTTTTATTTAATGTTTGTTTATATCTATTTTGGGTTCAGGTTTAAGTTTGATGAATTCAGTTCAAATTAGCTTTAAGCCCAAGAAATCTTTCATTTAGCTATCTTGTTTAGGTCTGATTATGGCAAAATTTTGGAATCCCTCGACATTGATCCCAAGATAGGTCAGCATCGAGAGTCTTGTCAATATGCCAAGAAAGGCATGAATGGTCTGTGTTGTAAGATATCACAACCGAAATTGCTAAAAAAAATTTTACAACGCTAAAAAAGATGCACATAAAGTACCTTCACAAGAGTTTGCAATCTATAATTGTCTCTACCGCTGTAAGAAAAGCGTGCACAAGGCTTACTTGCTACATCGGAGTGTCGATAATGAAGTTTCCTCTCCACGCTTAAAAAAACATGCATAAGTTTCGCTCGCATGCCAAATGCATTGTAATCGGAGTTTGAGGGGTTTTGAGTTGCACACTTTATACTTGTTATACAAATCGAGGTGGTATGACACAAATCTCGATGAGGGGAGAGAGAGATGGTTGTTTGGATTGAGAGGGGATAAGGTCTATTTGGAGGTGTTGTTATTAAGAAGTGGCTTGAAAGTTGAGAGGGTTTCACCGGTATGGAGTGAGGCAAGCTCGGGTAAGCTGAATGGAGAGTAAAGTTTCGCGAGTGGAGAGTAGAGTCTATGTCAAGTATATACTCTGAGTGGAGAGTAGATCCCACTAGTTACAAGGTATGGTGAGTAGTATACACCCAACAAGTAGAGAATAGAGTTAGGTAAGCATACTTAGCTTGCAAAGTAGGGTTTGACAAGTGACAAGCAGAGAGTCCCGACAAGTGGAGTGTAGATCCTGACGAGAGTGGAGAGAGGGTCGAAGTGGAGAATATCCAGAAAAACGAGAAGGGTGAGACAAAAAAGAAAGAAAGCTGGAGAGTTCGGGCAGAGCTTGGAGGCAAGAAAGGGGTCTAGGATTTGATTGAAGCCTGTTATAAATAGGTGGGAGATAGGGTGTGAGGGATGACAATCAGATGGGGTGAGCCACATGGCAACCCATTATTGGTTAACAAGGGCGGCTAGGCATGGAAGTGTGATAAGTTACATAACAACCTATCATTAGTCAAAACGGTACACATGGGATAGGGTGGTTGACTGCGTGTTAGTTGACTCATGACAATTACCTTGATTAGCATGTCATTAACTCAAAATACGTGTTATTTCCACAAAATTTCTCGCACGGCAACCCAAGCTAAGATTGTTGTTTATTCTAGGTAATTTCAATATTCAGGATGCAACAGTGTTGCCCATTTCATGATTAAAGGTTATTTCGATTAGTTTTGGCTATAATTGAGGCATTTTGACTTCAATAGTGTCGATCCATAGTCCATCGATTTTTCCATGTTCACATGTTTTGATTTATGGAATACATATTGAGTTACTATGTGGCATGATCAAGTGTGAATCAGAAGTTTGACTAATCTACTCCCATGGGCCGGATCTAAATAAGTGCTCCAAGGAGATCCATGTAACTCCCATGATTATGTTCAACTTCACAAAAATCTAAGCAACTCTAAATTTCTCAATTGATCGGATGAAAAGGAGAAAGCTCGAGATAACAACATTGCCACTAATTTCCACTCTTCCTAAGCCGACCAACTTTCTTAAGATTTGCTGACAAGAACAACTCAAACACTTTTGGCAGAAACCCTACTTTTTTGTCTTAACCAAACTTTCACTTCCAAGTTCCTAGAGATTACACCTTTTAGTTCTCCCACACCAAATAACTATTGTCAATTGGTTCATCCATTTGGAGATGCAATGCGGTCACTTCTATTAGGAATCATTACCTAAGGGATATTATGTTGTATCATAATGATTATTTGTCATGTTCCCCACATCATTAGGATAGGCAATTCAGCATAATTCTCCATTTCACTCATAGCATTTAGTAGTTGACAAGATTATAATCAATATTGGGACCTCTCTCATCTCTTATGGATGTAGACTTAATTGTCACTAAACCATATAAATCTCGATAAATTTGTGATTGTTTCTTCTCAATTTTTTTATTTATTGGTGGATATATTGCATATGATTTTGGTGCACACTTTCACTTTGAGAATTTGATGCTCATGTTCCAATAAATTGGTATTAGAGTACATTTCTAATTTTAATGACTATGAAGTTTGTGATTAAGAAATTTGATGGGTTGAAGAATTTTGTTTGTTGGAGAACCAAGATGTGTGTCATTTTTCTCTAGTAAGGTCTTATGAAGGCAATCATACAACATTCAATGATACTAACAATAATGAGCGTGGTTGAAAAATTACGGATGAACAAAAAAATTCCAATTGTTCTTAGCTGAGAGGTCTTAGAGGAATGTACCACAAATGATTTAAGGCTCAAATTGGAGCCTTTGTATACACTCCAAGCATTTTCAACAACCTCTATTAGAAGGAAAATAAGTATTTATTTTGCATGCAAAAGGGTACATATATCAAGGATATATGAATTAGTTTAATTCAATTATTCATTATGAGAGAAATATTGATGTGATTGTTGAAAATATTCATCAAATTTTAGTATTGTAATGCTCTTTTTGCCCCTCTTATAAATTTTTTTATGACACCATGCTAGATATGAGAGATAACATATTTTTAGAGGGTTTGAAAATTTCATTATCATCTAGATATTAGTTCTAAGCTAGAGGATGATGAAGGAAGAAAGTAGGTTATGGTATTGTTTATCATGGGGATACAATTAGAGTAAAGTTCTATCTCTATAATCAAATTTCTTATCAAGGTAATCATCTCCTCTATCTTGTATGGGTGTAGTGAAATAGAATTGATTTTTATCCAATGTAATTTAATTGAATCTCAATTAAAGTTGGAGTTTCATGTTGTTCATTTTGAAGTAAGTAACATTTATTTATTAAAGGATAAATATAGACCTCTTTGTTAGGGGCATTATCATTGATACTTGTAATAGATTTCTTTTATATTTTGTAAGTTATTTGTTATACTCAGCCATTGATATACATGTTTTACTAGATCTTATCTATTATTCATAATAGAAATATTATAAGATATTGATGTAGATAACTTATCTTGATTTATTGCTAGATAAATTCCAAAATATTGAGCAATACCAAAATCTAGCCTACTGCAAGCGCAAGCGCAGATAGTTGCTCGTCGCATTCTTCAGGGCCCCTCTGCAGTTCCAAACTAGAAAAGCTATCATTGAACACCCATAAGGCCCACATCCCCGCCGTCCACAACTTCAATGATCAATTTTTTCTTCTTCTTGGAGAGAATTTCAATAGGGCCAAACTGTTTGATTTCTCGATCAAAGCGGGCCTTTAGGACTCATTGTTTTCAGAATATACTCTTGTTAGAGGGTGACTTCTTATGAAGATTAAGAGAGTTTGGGCTACCGAAAGAAGCCTTGAATATTGATGGAGTTGCCAGATTTGCTGCTTGTGAGGGAGCCTCCCACTCAGCCTTCACGGTTCCTTTAATATTGGATCCTGATTTTCCACTCTCCATCTTCCCACCAATGTTGATCTTGGGCTGCTGCTGATAGTTCCTGGTATTAAGGTCAACTATAAGTGCTTTAGAGGCTTCACGGTTGCTTGGCTTCTTCCTTCTTTTAACAAGAACCCAAGAACCATAGTCTTCATCAACTTCAAGTAGTTATTATCCTTGCTATTTATCAGTAGATTGAAGGTTTAGATGCTGGTCACGGGTCATACAAGACCTGCAGCTTTCCCTGGACAGGGTGCTAGAATCATCATATGGGAAATCAGAGAGTAGATGAACAATTAGCTTGAAGTTGCTGCACTCCCCCACTTCACTTAGGAGAGTAGATTTTTTGTTCTTGCCAAGAATCCCTTCACCAAAGGCACTAGTTGTCAGGATGGGGTCCCTCCCTTATTGAGGTGGGGATTAGTACTGGGAATTTCCTTAAGTTGGGACAAGAGTATATCTTGTGTCCAACAAACCCGTACTGGAAACACAATTGTGTAATGCCTTCATATTCAACATGTTGGTTAAAGTGACCATTCAAACCCTCGTTGGAAGTTTTTTTGGGTAGATCAATCTTAATACAGTCTTTGGCATACATACTTTGACCCCACTCATTTATTTGGTGATCCACCTATAGTGGTTCACCAATGAAAGATGCTATGCAGGCAATATTGTTGTTGTCTCAGTAGAGAAGAGGTAGATCTGAGAAATGAACTCAAATTGGAAAGGATAGTCCACCTAAAGATTTGAGTGAAATCTAGCGACCATTTATCCACTCTAATGACATTATTAGCCAAGAACCACATGCCATACAGAAAGATGGCATCCCGAGCTTCTGTTGTATCAAAAATGCACACAAAATAATCCGGAGCAACCATAATTGGCTTGAAGTTACCCCAATGGCCCCATTTCCTTTTGGAGATCATTATTTAGAAAATAGAAAGGTGGTTTCTTCCCAAGAAGCTTTCCAACTTAAGCCCTCTATGATTTTTTAGACAAAATGCTCTCAAATAGACTCAAGAAGGTTCTCCCTGATATTATCCATCTAGCTTAATACGCTTTTATTAAGGTGAGGGATATTTCTACTAATATGGATCTTGTCCATGAAATATGCCTTGACTTCTCTTCTCATTCTAAGGATGAGAAGTTCATTGCTAAATTTGACTTGAGAAAAGCATTCAATATGATCAATTGTCACTCTTTATTACATAGATTAACCCTTAAAGGCTTCCCTCTATGATTTGTTAGCTTGATCAAGGCTTGTATAATGGATGTGCCCTTCGCTATTGTTCTTAATGGAGAAGTTAGAGTATTTTTTAATTCCTCAAATGGGCAAACACAAGGTTGTCCTCTATCTCCTTTTCTCTTCACCATTGCCATGGATTCATTCTCTTATTTTTTTGAGAGGGAGGTGAGCCTGACAAATTATAAACCCCTTAACTCTAGGTGTTGCTCAACATTTCCCACTTGTTGTTTTCGGATGACCTTCTAGTCATGGGAATTGCGGATTCTAACATGGAATTATCTCTAAAAAATGTTCTTGATACCCTTGCAAATTATATAAAACTTGAAACAAACCATGAGAAATCAATCATTTATTTCTCCAAAGAAGCTCGCTCCAATGAGGAGTTATGTAGATATCTAAATGTCAAAAAAAGGTTTTGTTCCATTCAAATATCTTGGGATGCCTCTTTTGGGTGGATCTCTTAAATCAGTTCATTTCAACCTAGTGTTTGACAAACTATTCGCATGGCTTGAGGGTTGGAAATCTAAATTTCTTTCTTATGGTGGAAGGCTTCAACTCTTAAGATCTTTCATCAATAACTAATTATCATATTGGTTCAGATCTATCTTCTTACCCAAATGTGTTCTTAAGAAACTCTCCTCATTGACTATAAACTTTTTATATTATAGTGGTGAACCTAGAAAAACTATATCTTATATCATGGGATAAAGCCACTCTAAAGATAAGGGGAACTGGGCTCCTCTAGGTGTCACTTTAAATCTTATTAGTAAAATCAAAATTATGGGCCAGGTTTTAAACTCCTCCTTTTTAGCTGATTGGTGACGGAATAAATATGGATTCCTTTGGGAAAAGTACCCTCTTCAACAATTTGGACTTTGGAGGGAACTAAAAATATGTCATGCTCATTTCAAGAAGAAAATTCATAATGAATATAGGCCAAGCTTTGATTCTGATTTCATTCTAAGGAACGATCAAACTAAACTCTCCACTAAGCAAACTAAATCTGCTATTTTTGAACAACTGCAAAGTGTGGACTGGTATGATAGGATATGGTTTAAGGGTTATGCTATCAATTTTGTAAATTTTGGTTGGATGGCATATCTTGGTGGCTTGAAAACCTCTGATCAATTTCCCTCTAGAGGATTAGGCCAGACATTAGACTATTTCTTTTGCATAGCTTTCCCTAAGTCACACACTCATTTGTTCTTTGAATGCAATGAGTCTATGAAGCTGGTTCAGAGTGTTTTGCCAAATTGGAACTTTTTTCTAATGCGGCATTCTCTATCATAAATCTTATGTGCTTTATCCAGTCTAGAACACTAAGCTAGCACTAGAATTTGACATCTTATCACTGCAATTACTATGTATGTCATTTGGGGAGAAAGAAACTAGTAATTCCACCACCTGGCCGACACCTCTATATTAGGTATGGAAGCAAAGATTAGATCTCTGGTTGCTCACAAGATAAGTCGATGAACTATTAAGCCTTCTTGGCTAATAGAAGTTAAAACTCTATTGGACAATTGGAGGAGCTTTGGAACCTAGAGTGAATTACAATACCATAACTTTTCCCTGTTCCTATTTTTCTTCGATTTTCCATACATTGACCCTTCCTGGGTTTGTTTGAACTTGGATAATGATGATTTTTTGCAAAGCTAGTTCACTATTAGAGCCTTTGCTTGCAGTAGCCCTCATGTTGGATCTCCTCTGCATCCGTGACCTAGCTACTTTGCCTACTTAACAGGTTCTTCCCAAAACAGATACTTTGTCCCTTCAGGGCCCCTTTGGATGGGAGTGGTATTCTGGATGGGCTACAAGCTAAGAGAGACTCTTCAACATTTGGTTTAAACAACTAAGAGCTTGCTCTTGCCATCAATTTTTGATGAATTTTTGATCTTTTCTAAGTCCGATTTGATAGTTTTTCTTATTAGTTCTTTCTTATCCTTGTTTCTATTCGGTATGTTGAATCTTGTTTGGGCTTCTTAGCCTGTTTTGATCCCTTCCATATGTTAATACTTGTAATTTCTCATTTGGAATGATATTAGGCCTTTGCTCTTAATTTTTTTCCAAAAAAAAAAAAAATAGATGAGATATGCGGAATTGTGAGATTGCAAACTTGGTAATGAGACGAACCGCAGATGCCTCCATGCCCCATTTGCCTCAATAGGATGGCGGGAAGGGATGACATTATGATAGACTCGACGTACACGAGGTCAGCGAATGCCGAATGGTATGAAATCCGGATATTCTGAAATTTGGAATCCGAGGTAGGAAAATTTTACTTTAATTTTATGAAGATTTTATTAACTGTATAATGCTAATTAAAATGCATTTAATTACAGTTTTTCCCAATAGCAAAATTATATTTCTAATATATATATATATATATATATATATATATATATATATATAATCAGATTATAGAAATTAATATATGCAATAAATTTGATTAATTATAATATAATAATGATTTTAGTTTGTCTAATCATGCAATTAAACTAAATATAATTATCGCACACTAATAAATTTATTAATTAGCTAATTAACATACATATTTGGATATATTTATAGTGTATCCTAATGGCCATATCAACGTGCTTAATCTAGCCTAATTTGATTTTAATTAAGCGTGATTATCATTACTATATTAGATATATATTTTAAATTTGTTCTCATAAACCTCATCATTTGTACGTTTTAAATTTTGTGCATCCACTTCCCTGGCTTAATTAATTATTTCATTCATATTTGCACATGATTTTGCAATAAGAATGCTCCTACATTTTGAAGTTCAATATGAGCATTTCGCTTTTGCTAACGCATCATTCAAATACTTTGACATCTAATCAAGAGAATTTTGCTCAATAATGAGATAACGTGTCGGGCTTGCTCATCACTCTCATAGAGTCATCCAAATTAATCCATACAAATCCACTGCAGGCTTCACATATCTTTCTACTTTACCCCCCTTTCTTCCCTCCCTAACATCCAAATCTCTCCACCTTTCTCCCTTCAAGCTCCTCCTGTCCCCTGGGTCGAGACTGGTCCCTGATTTCCTTGCATGATTCACATGGGTGACCACAATAGCTCTTTCCCACCTCTTTCCTCTTTCACTCCGCCAAATTTGTGCCAGGGAGCATCCACTATGGGATCCCGGAGCCAATGTAATTGAAGGAGTCGTAGCACGAATGAAAAAAGCAAGGAGTTCCCTTAGCCTACATTCCATCGTAAGTTTCCTTCACCGAGGAGGATCTCTGAAGGACAATGTGAGTGGAACCTATCTTAGTTGGTCACGCCATAGGACCGCTTTTACGTTCTCTTTTGGTCATGCTGGAAGTGGCGTTCAAAGGTACCCTGGAGTTGCTTTCTCTTGAAGGAGACTTCTTTTTATTCAAGTTTACTTGTTTGGAAGATTACCAAGCAGTGTGGAACGATGGCTCATGCTTCCTCAATGGCAGGCCATTTATTTTTCAAAAGTGGACATGGGACTTCCGGCCATCTAAGGATCAAGTGACCGAAATTCCTATATGGATCAAATTGCCCAATTTCCCTCTATGTTGTTGGAACGAAAAAGGGTTTTCAAAGATAGAAGTATGATAGGCGTTCCCCATAGATAACCTTACACGCATCTAGAATCACCTTTCTCGGTGCGTGATTACGCCTTCGTCCCACCGACTGATACCAATCAACATGAACGGGAAGAAGTTCAATCAGCCAGTTATATACGATTGGAAACCAACGGCCTGCTCTAAGTGTAATACCTTTTCTCATGACGATAAAACATGCCCTCGGTCTCAAGCCATACGGGAAATTGCAAATCGAAATCCAAATAGAGGAAGGAGTCGAATTAAACAAAGTCGTAATTACCCCTTGTTAATAACTTCAATGTGGGGAAATAATAGGAGATGAAACGGAGATTGGAGATGTGGAGACAAACGATATGCCCCCTCAAAATGTTCTTACAACAGACCTAAATCAGTCACCCATTTTGTCTCCTCAACCGGAAGACCTAATCGAGCATACAGGAAATCAAGCTATCCTTGAGGATCCTATTACAGAGGGTAATCACTCATACTCTTCCGGTGAACCATAGAGACAGGGTGTCGTAACCAGATCCTCAGTTAATTCTCCAAAGCATTCAGAGCAATCTAAAGGAAAAGATATAGAAAAGCAACCAAATACGCCTAACAAATCTCATCCTAATGGCGAAGTCTTGAAAATAAATGCTAATGCGACACCCTCTAATCAGAAAGGGAAACATAAAAAGGGTAAAAAACCCTCTTCATCTTCTTCTCAATGATATTTCCCAACTTTGGTGTATGGAATGTTCGGGCCTACTGCTGTTTGATTGCCAAGACTCATTAAGGATTTTAGATTGGAACTTCTTTGTCTTCTTGAAACCAAGATTAACTTTGAAGACTCCCTAAATCCTTCCAGATGTAAGTATTCTTTGTTCCCATCAAGTCGTTCAACTTTGAGACCAACCTGAGGTCGATCCGATCAAATGGTGTTCTGATAAAGTCGACTTTAAACCGTTGGTAATTACTAATCAATTGATACATGGGTTAGTTATTATTAATGGCACCTTATCTATTTTTCTAACATGTGTGTACGCTGAGAATGATGCTCAAGCCCGAAACTCCCTTTGGAATTCAATTCGTGAACTCGTCTGGGCTCTGACCCTGGGTGATGATGGGAGATTTTAATTCTATCCAGGAAGATGGCAACCCCTGTCTCTACAAACTCTCAAGCCTTCTCAAATTGCATTCATGATTGTGAGTTTCGGATCTTCCCTATCCGCCTATATTATACATGGTCTAATAAAAAAATCCCATTTTTCTAAATTAGATAGAGTTTTCTGTAATGCGGTATGGTTGGAGAAATTTCCTTCCTCTTTTTACAAAGTGCCTCCTCCACTCTCATCCGACCATTCACCACTCATTATCAACATTCAACATTCAAATCCCGCGGTTCATCGTTTCATGTTTCGGAATTACTGGACTCTGGAACCTGATTTCATGAAGGTAACTAAAGAAGCTTGGAAAGGTTATGTTGTAGGGGATCCCATCTTTGTTCTTGCCAACAAATTATCCAATGTCAAAAAGGCGCTTAAAGCATCTATGAGGATTCCTCTTCCTTGCAATTACAAATAAAAGGCTAAAGGTGATCAAAAGGAAATATTTGAAATGCTTGAAGAGTATCCAATGATTTAAATCTTATAGTCATGGCTAAGGAAATTAAAGACTCTTATATAAACTTATTACAAATGGAGAGTGCTTGTAAGCAGAGCAAAGGCTCATTGGTTGACTTCATCGAGGATGATCTTAAATTCCTATATTTCAATTAAAGAAAGGAGAAGTACTAATTGTAGGGAACTACTCGATAAGGGTATTTTGAAGGAGCAGACCCCATTGTCGAGGAAATATGTACCACTCCTTTGTTCAATAATAACTCCTCGATTCTTTCATTGTGCAGATGTACCAATCGGGAATACTCTCTTGAATCAAGAAAGGCTATGGAGGCGCATTATTAGTGATATGGAAATTAGAGAAGCTCTTAAAAGTATTAATGAGAACAAAGCAGACCGATGGATTCAATTCCAAATTTTTTTCCACACTGGGAGGTTACGAGGATCTTTTCTAAATGCAAAGACATCATTTTTTTAAAACACGTAAGCTCCCAAAGCATTGAAACATTCTTTGATTACCTTAATTCCTAAACACTCAAACACTCTAGTATCGACCTATATCTCACTTTGCAACACTTTTACAAAGTGATAGCTAAAGTTCCCATTAGACTTAAAAAAAGTTCTACCTCATTTGATTCATCCAAACCCCAATCGATTCATTAAAGGGAGGGATATCTCATAATATTATTATGGCACATGAAATTTGTTATGAGTTGTTCCAAAATCGTACACAAGGAAGTTTTCTTGCTAAACTTGACCTCAGAAAGGCATTTGACTCTATTAATAGAGAGGCTCTATTGCATCGACTTCATTCTATTGGATTCCCATCTAGATTTATTAAATGGATAAAAGCTTGTATTTAAGATTCCTTTTCGCTAATGAATGGGGAAATCAAAGGCTATTTCTTCTCAAAATATGGACTAAGGCAAGGATGTCCACTATCTCCTTCCTTTTACTCGCCATTGATACCTTTTCTTGTTTGATCGATGAGAAGTAAATCTATTTAGATATATGCCTTTTCAGCTTGCCATATCTCTCACTTACTATTTGCAGATGACCTTCTTGTGACAGGAGCAGCAGAAATTAATTTTGTGGGCTCTTTGAAATACTGCCTAGAAAGCTTAAAAAGATATACTGGGTTAGATGTAAACCTGGATAAATCTTTAATATGCTTCTCTAAAGGATCTAAGGAGGTGGAGAATCTTTGTAGCATCCTCAATATATCTCAAAGCACATTTCATTAAATACTTAGGTCTTCCCTTAACTTTGGGGTCTCCAAGTTGATAAATTTCTCAAGTCTTCTTGAAAGATCCAGAAATGGTTTGCGGATGGAAATGCAAATTTTTTGTTGGGAGGAACTGCAATTAATTAGATTTTGTCAATAATCTTATTTCATCGTTAGATCAATGATAATTCTCAAAGGTGTATTAAAGCATATCCTCTCTCGCAAATTTTTTTTTTATCACAATGGGGAATCAAATAAACTATCCACTATTTCTTGGGAGAAACACTAGACCTAGGAAAAGGGGAATAGGTGTGCTTTCACCTTCTCTAATGCACTATGCAAGATCAAAACATTGTGGAAGACTCTTCGATTCATTGTTTGCAAATTGGTGTGAGCAATTATTTGGAAACAATCGTCTTATATTCTCTATGTGGAAGGATCAAACTATATGCTAAATTATTATTCGATAACATATCTTATCACAAATGGTAACAAATTTTTCTATTGATCCTTGGGTAAAATATTATGGTGATTCCTTTGAGTTCAAACAACGTAAACCTGCAGCTTTTTTCTAATAATGCTAAGCTTAATGTTTTTATTTCGGAAGGCAAATGGAGATTACCAAGCTGGTTTGAAATTAATTACCCTTTGCTTCATGTAATCAAATCCACTTCTCTTGGAGATGACTATTACATGGGACTCAAACAACCCCTTCTTCTCAAGATTTTAAAAGGTCCTCTTTGAATTTACCTTCTACTAACATAATTGTATTTGGTTCAAAGGAGGGGTTGTTAATTTATCTTTATATTGCTGGATGGCTTACCTTGGTGGGTTAAAACTAGATACTTAAAGAGAGGTGAGTTCATCTATTGTTGTTTTTGTTTTGGAGACATTGAATCCCATTCTCACCTCTTTTTTGAATGCTCATTCTCAATGCACTTGATTAGGTGTATTCTTCTTAATGGCAAATTTTTTTCGCAATCTACTTTGAAATTTTTGAATAGTATGGAACCTAATGTGCATAAGATTATTAAGACTCCATTATCTATCTACTGATTTTATTCAAGAGAAAGGAATAAAAGAATCATGTCTCACATTGCATCTCCAATTTCTGTTTTAATTGATCAGATTAAGGAAATGATTGCATTTAAAGTAGTTAGATGGAAAATGAAGGATTCATGGCTAACATGTTCGTATTTTATCAGAGGAAAATTGCTATATAATTTGATGCTCTCTTTTGGCTTCATTTGAGGTTGTGTTTTATTGTGCAGGAAAATGATGATTAGTTTGTTTCAGATTTTTGGGAGGAACATCAAATCAGGATGAACTCTTTTCACAAATTGGAATATAATTTGATGCTCTCTTTTGGCTTGACGGCTGGAGGTTGTGTTTTATTGTGCAGGAAAATGATGATTAGTTTGTTTCCCAGATTAAGCTGGGAGGAACATCAAAAATCTGGGATGAAGCCTTACTCTTTTCACAAATTGAAGGCTATTTTTGCTCGAGAACTATGTGGGTGTTTTGAAGAGAATAGGACGATGATGATCAGATTGCTCTTGTTTTGGAGGGTACTTGTTTGGGCCACACATTCTGCAGTTTTTTCGATCAAGCTCCTATTTCCGGTTATTAGCAGTGGAAACTAAGAAACCGCAGACCCTCATTTTGGGCTCTAATTACATAAGCAATCTTACATGATTTAATCTTTGGATGATCTGAGTCCAATCTTGCTCTCGCTGTATTTTTGTTTTTCTTCTGGTTTATACGTTTTAATTTGGGTTTGGTGGTATAGTTTTTTCTTAACAGTTCTCTCCCCATGTTGAATGTAGTTACTCGGTATAGTGGTATCTCTGTCCATTGGTCTGTTGTCCTCTATGTAATTGTAACCTTATTTTACTTTTGGAATTAAATTGGGCAATCGCCCTCAAAATTTTCCAAAAAAAAAAAAATCCTGAGTAGTCTTTTTGATAGGTTTTAATATTTTAATGTGTTGACCCTCATTGTTATTCTATTTCTTGAAATAAAAATACCACCTAATAATTTAATAAAAAGCTCAAATTTAATATTAGTTTAATTAAGTTTAAACAAACATTTTTTTTAGTTGTAAATATATATGCATTAGTTTACACTAAATAAATATAACGTCATCAATAAATAAAGTTTTTTTATTTTAAATTAGCTTGTTAAATATATATATATATATATATATATATATAATGGCATAATATTAATAAAATGAAACGTAAATATGTATGGGTTAATATACCTAATAATAAAATATTGCAGGTATAATAATAACAAGATAATCATAAATACTATAAAGTATAATATATGATAACTGAGAACTTTTACACAATAAAATAATCCTGTTACGTACATATTTTATGAATAAGATAAATAAATATTCATATATTTTGAATTCTCATGTTATAAAAGATAAATATATAATAATATTTTAAATTAAGTTATTTGTTTTATTACCCTCTCGCAAATTCTCCCATATCTTCCCACCCACTTGCCGTCTTGACGGTTTTGCAAAAAGACAAAAATTTAATAAGGGCTCCTATTCCATTCCACATTTCCACATAAGAAGAGATTTTTTTATTTTTCCTCTCCCGCATGGCCCGCATCCGCTCGTCCCCTCAGGGATTCTCGTTCTTGAAACCTCGCTCCCTTTCCCACATCCCCTTTTGAGTTGTGGATCATATCTTCCCAAATGATTTTCTTGATATAAAAATTAAAAAAGCATAGTTTATAACTCTCTCTGACTCGCTAAACCATATTTTCCTTCCTTCCTAAAAAAATAACTATTATTTTTTTATTGGTTTGTCAAATCAATTATATATATATATATGAATATATAATATATAGATATATATATATATATATAATATATTTATATATATATAATATATATATACATATATGAATATATAACATATAATATATATACATATATACATATATATATACATATATATACATATATAAACACATATATACATATATATACATATATACATATATATATATATATATATACATATATATATATATATACATATATATATATATACATATATATATATACATATATATATATGATTTTATTTTATGGAGGTGATAGAAGACCTCACTAATATTAAATCGGATGAATGGACAAATACTGCTTGTGGAAGATACCGCTTGATCTTAATAGACGTGGTAATTGAGAGTCCACCCAAATTTTGAGCTAGAATCCTTCTACCTCTCTTTAAAGTGCTTCAAACTCAAGCATATGAAATGAATCCCATAGCACTTCAATTTATAAGGAGAGAATGGACACCATTTGATGACCCGCTCACAAATACAAATATGACTTTTAATTGAATAATCAAATTTTATTACAACTTGCATTGAGAACTGAGTTGAATAACAAGTGACTAGTGTTGATGTTGAAGATATATTCAATAAGCGCTAGAGTTACAACATTTTATTCTAAGTGAATTAAAAAATAATTTCAATTGAGCACAATCAAGCTTGGAGAATGAATATGAAGCTTGATAGCTCACCTATGAGCAAATGTAGATTTCGTTATTTCATCAACTAACATGAACATGATTTATCATAGATTATTCCAAATATCAAATTCTTAAACAATAACAAGCATTACAAAGCTGCTCGATTAACAAATGAATTATATTTTAATTCAAACTGAGCAAGTTGAAAAGTGTTGAGAAAGTTTAAGTGATATACATAAAGAATTTGATACATAGTCAATAATCATGAATATAATTCTTACAATGTGTTACTTTAAATGATATAAAAGAAAATTTAGTTGAATTTATAATCAGGTCACAAGAGATTTATAGTAAGCTTGGTAGCTAGCATTTAAATATGAATACAATTTGAATCAGGCTTATAAGAAATATGTGGAAAACTAAACAGCTTTCCAAAAAGCATGAACATAAAATTCCAATGAATAATTGAGGAGCATCGTATTGCATATCAAAAGAAATGGCAAGTGTTTGAGTTCACACAAGCTTATTTGAAAGAGATATGCAAGCTCACATGAGAAAAAGTAAAAGCTGATGATGATTAACAAAGAATTAAAAGCCTACTAATGTGCATAAGCTAAGCAATCATTTTACTTTTATTTAACTTGCTATCAATTTAAACGTAAGCAAAGATGCAATTTGAATTGCATAAATAAAGCTTAAAGTAATTCACTACCGAATATGTAACTCTTAGTACAAGAAGACAAAAGGCGATGCTAAATTAAATTCTGCATGAATTATGGAGCTTCCTTCAATCCAAAAATTATAAAATTCTCATTCTAATTATGATTTTCAAAATCAATGATTTCATTAATTATATGAAATTATCTAAGCTAAAAATTATTGTATGTGCTCGGATATTGGGATTTAGAGTGTAAAATTTAATGTCTGAAAAGGCTGCGTATGTTAAGGTGAGATTAAATAAATATACAAAATTAATCTCATAATTTAAAAATAAAATTATATGAGTTATT